>JAINUT010002581.1:0-247500 GCA_020205555.1 Panax stipuleanatus
ACGCTTGTCGTTTATACATGCGAGGTGGTCATATCTGTCATAGCATGCTCATATGTTTTATTCATTTACTACGCTGCATTGTTTATTACTATAAAACTGCTTAAACTTATGCTTACTAACTTCCATCGTACTAACAAGTGTGTGCACATGAAGGCCATCTAATGATTAAGAGTACTAGCATACGCGTTCAAAATATCACAACACTATGGCATCATGTTCATGCAGCTTTAGTTTTCCAAAACTTTCAAGTTTAGCTTTTGAAATCATTTTAACTTAAATCATGTATGCTAGGTGTACTCACACCTTAGACTATCATGCATATATAGACTATCAATCATGCTCGACAAGTCAAAATATAAACATGATTCGTACATGTCAATTCACTTCAAATTATAAGTCCACTTTCAACTATAAGTTTTCCATCAATAATGTATACTATAGTCAACATGTTCATGTTAGGTCTAGGTACACTACAACACATTCTAAAACCTGTTATCATGCTTGTCTACGGGATTACCATCAAGTTAGCATTATACAGAAAACTAACAGAAACGAAAACTAAACAGGTGTCTGGCACAGCTGCGCTGCACCCTAGTACAAAAAGGGCGCAGCTGCGCCGTGTCTCGGTCAGAAATAGAGAAGCTTTCTGCTTCGGCAGAACTAAACCCAACATCAAATTTCCTTATGAAATCCATTCTAAACCAGCCACATTGCATTTCTAACTTGCATATAAGTTATATAACCTAACATCATTCTCCTATCAATTTAACATATAATTCAAGTATAATCAAGAACTTTAGAAATTTTAGAAATGAGGAACATAGAAACGGAATATACCTCTGCTAAATGAATTGAGCTTGCTGCTAAAGTGATTACTACAATGCTGCTATATCACTCTCCCTTAACTCAATAGAAACTCTCAGCAAATGAAAGAGGAAGAAAAGAAGCTATATTTATAGAAAACCAATATAAAGTCCATAACTTTGCTCACCATTTTCAACTAACGGAAGAAAGATGAATACATTGGTTAATGAAATGAGTTGGTAGAGTAGTTGAGAACACGTTATGCCCACTCCACTCATGATCATTTGCTACACTTTGCTGAGTTTGAGAAGAGACAATAGAGTAGGCTATGATTTTGCTGAGTTTGATAAAATAGGCTAGCCTTTATAGCTATACACGTGAGGAAGAGATGAGTCTCTTATTATGGGACAATGCTATATCTCAGCATTAGCAATATGAATTCATACAACACTTATGTTATTATATATACACATACTATATACATAGGTTATAATTAATTATTTAAAGTCGCAACGTAATTTCAATGAGGAAACAAATTACAATGTAACAAGTTGGGGTACATATTATCAACATATAATCCATGTACATTTCATAATACCGAATAGAATCTAATTGGGTATTATCTTTCCCCATTACCATCAACTATATTATTTCAATTATTGAAATAATTATTATTTTAATTCCACATTAATATTAAAATAGATAACCATTTATTTTCCTCTCATATATTAAACATACCCTTAGTTCAATTTATAACCCATAAGGTACACCCTAAGTATCCATACATTATGTTGTCACATATCATCATTACAACTCTTATTATTTCAATTATATTAATTTGTTGAAATAGTTAAGTAGCAATTGTTTATTTAATACTCAAGTGGTACATATTTAATGTATCACACATCATACTATGTCACATAAGCATTATGATGTACTCACTCATACATTTAATCATAATATATGTTCTTATATATTATATGGCCATATTCAAGTGTCACACTACACTTTATATAATAGTTGTAACTACTATAATTTATGTTTAATTATCACATACCTTGCACACAACAATTAATTAAATATAAATCTTATTATATCTTTTAATCACTTATTACTATTCCTTTACTCGCAATAACAAGTGATTAATAATAAAATTAATTAAATTATTAATCTTATCATTTCATCTTTTAATTAATCAAATCATCATCGATTCCATTCTCGTGCCACACAAGGCATTCTACGGGTTTATCGTAATTCCCATATTATCATAAATTCAATTTGAAAGTAATTGAGTTAACTCATCTCATAACACATAATCATTTATATTCAAATAAATATTCGACTTTCATTAATTTATTTCTTAATAATATTCGAAAATTCTCGAGTATTACAGATGTTATTTTTTAAGTGATTTCTGCAAACTTTTTTCAAAATATCTGAAACCAGATTTCACCTTTGCACCTCTTACCACCCCCAGACTGATTGCAGCCCTAAAAGGGTGAATCAATATCTAGAACATATCTCAGAGGCATGTGCAGTCATTCCCCCAAGCATAGAGCATTTGGTTACCTATGGCTGAATGGTGGTTCACACAACACATCACACTTCCCTGTAAACCAGTCCTTATAAGTGTTGTATGGACATAATCCTACCCATCTTACCATATCAACACAAATGCATCCCCATAGCAGCAGTTGAGGATATCCTGCTAGAGAAATAGCAACAAATGGATATTCTCAAGGAAAATCTAGTAAAAGCACAGCAAATGATCAAGAGTCAAGCTGATAAAGGGAGAACAGAAAAGGGAGTTTCTATTGGAGATTGGGTTTAGCTCAAACTGCAGCCTTACAGACAGTTAAGTGGCAATAAGGAGGAACTTAAAGGTGGCACCAAAATTGTGGTCCTTAAAAGATTCTGCAAAAAATTGGGAAGTAAGCTTATAGATTAGAACTACCTAACACTTCTAGAATTCACCCTACAGTTCATATATCCCAACTTAAAAGCATTTGGGTGCAGTTCAAGCACAAACTCAACTACCAGCTATTACACAAGATGGGACCTTTGAATTTTGATATTGGGCCTCTCTTCTTAAACAAAGGAAGGTCATAAGGAGAGCAAGATCATATACCAATACCTAGTCCAATGGAAGGGTAGCACATTGATGATGCAACATGGAAAGATGGAAAGATGAGGAGTTACGCCAGATTAACTTCCCTGAGTTCAGCCTTATTCCATGAGGACATGGAAGCTTTTAAAGGGAAAGGAATGTCAGCTAAGGTTATTTTGGAGAATATAGAATAAAAAGTATTCTAGTAACAATGAAGTGCATGTGAGCACATGTCACAGTTAGTTATTTTGGTGAAGGATAAGTATGGTGTAGGATTAGCTTTATTTCTTTGCAAGTAATCTCTTCCTATAAAAAGTTGTAATAGCTTTTACATTGGCAAGTATTGAAATATATGAAAATGAGTAGCATTTGCTCACACCCTATCTCCTTCCTACCTCTCACCTACTGAATTCTATCAGTCTCTCTCTCCCCCAATTCTCTCTATCTTATCTTTGTGATTAAAGTCAGGACCAAGTGTGGCCTGACAGGCAACTACAATCCTAGCAAGAGTCCAAAAAATAGACAATAAAGAAAACAAAAACGAGTATAGAGCACAACATATGGTTTACACCTATATATCAACCTTCTGAAAATGTTCCAAATCAGGTGTCAGATCTTCAGTTTCAGAGTGCCATTGCTTAGATCATCTTCTACAGAGTTTTCCCCTTGAGAAAAGCACTACAAGATTATCACCCAGTTCACCTAAAATTTATGAAATATATAAGTCAAACATAAAACTTCGAAACAAAATGTGATATGATTAAATTTAATGGATGTCCTGATGTCAAAACAGAAAACCGATAGTAATTGTGCAAAGCACACACATTTTTGACTCATACGAGTAACAGACATGATACAAAAACCCAGGCACGTCTCCAGAAAGTAGATGGGCATACTCGTTGGGCATTGGGAGGATGCTATGTAGTTCGTTTTTATAAATTAATGATGCAAGAAGAAAGAAAACTATTTTAATCAACAAATAGAAAATTGTGCAATATAATTTCAAAATCCACCATCATTTCATTCAACATTTCCAAGATAATTTCATAATCCAGCATGTCATTACTTTAATTTTCAACTTGCAACAATACATAATTTAATAAAAAATTAATTTGAATACAATAGCATTTACTTTAACTACTCTCTCTCTCTCTCTCACACAAGCACAGTCGTGCTAAACCTGGCCAGCACCCAAACGGTCACTTTCTACTTGAACTGTCCTTGCACCCTATACTCACCACCACCACCTCACCTTTGCCTCTATCCCCAAAAACCTCGACCTCTGACGCACCTCCACCGAAAGCCCACAGCACAATAGTTTAGTGAAGACAAATCCTACGGCAAGGACTACTGAAATTCGCATTGTTCTAGAAGATAGTGAGTTAGGGGAATGGATTTGAAGCAATTGGTACAACAATGGTAATGTGGTGGGATGAACATCCCAGACACACTAGATGGGTAAATTTATTTTTAGCAAACTGAATTAACTAGTTCAAAATAGTTGACTCGTGTTTAATAATTTTTAGCAATTTATAGCCAAAATTACTTTGGTGTCCTTAGAAGAGCTCCTGGCAACTTGGCAAGTCATATTACATGTTGCATTCAGTGTTTTAGCTGGAGTGCCCGAGGGACTTGATTCCGGGGCTAATTAAACTATTAAAGTGCAAGGGTGAAAAGATAATTGGGGGTAGGGGAACTTACATTATAAAAAGACTAAATACACTAATGTTCCACTTAACTCTAAATTTAAACACATCCAAAGAGGAAAACCTCTAATTTTAAAAGAACGCCATATTTTATTTGCAAATTATTATTTTCAAGAAGTTCGTTTGTTCAACTCATAAAACACACCAAATTATAATCTCAAAATCAAATGCAAGTCGCTACTCATTTATTGTCAATGAAGGTGGCAGCTCTGACGCCGCTCCTTCTCTCTTTTGTTTTTTATTCTCTTTTCCGATCAGCTGTTGCACTGGTTCTTGCATGGCAGCGGCTGTTTCTCTAGTTTCTCTAAGTCAGTGACGGCTGGCCCGTTTTCATTCTAAGCGATGGTGTATCAGTTTGTTGCTTTGGATGTGCGATCCGCTACTATAATGAGGTGATGTTTGCTGCTGGGTGTGGTTGTCAAGTGTGGCTGAAGGAGGATCGACAGTGAGAGTTCTTAAACTGCGGAAGATATAGCTGGATGGTGCTGGGATGCGGCTGTGATTTATTCTTTTTATTGGGTGACTGTATTTTGATAAATTCGACAATTGTGGGGCCGACCGGAGTTATAATTCCTGTGAGATTTTTTAGCAGTACAGTGAATTTAATGAATCTGGGTTTATTTTGGATTGTCTGAAAAGGATGAAAATATGGAGTTGGGTCGCGAGTCTCAGGATTGACTGGTGATTGCGTGCTGCTGGGTTTTGGCTGTGGTATATGGTTTTTGTTAAGAGGCAAAATAGGGCGTGGAAATCAGTATCAAACATCAGGTTAAAGCTGATACCAATTTGATGCCGGACAAGGTCTGGAAGGGTTTAGGGAAGGGATTAAGGAGACTGAAAGAAGGGGTAAATTACACATACACACACATACGTATATTGACAATTCACATATCCAGCATAAACATAATTACTTACCCATATTTTCTTATCAAAATATGCAAATATATATCATTAAGCAAATAATTTTAAATCACATATTACACCTGATAAGGAAGCAGTTTGAACTTCAAAATTGTTATCCACGGCCTCAATCTCCTTTTCAAATTCTTCGTCATCCTCGTCTAATTATCATTATCAAACACAGAAGTTGAGCCCCCAACAGCCGTCGATACATCAGTAGAAACATAATCCTTTTTCGGCAATAATAGTCCTCCTCTGTGACAGCTTGGATCTCAGGCCCCTCATACTGCTCATCAATGTCTTCATAATCAATTGCATCTTCAGCCTTTTCATCATAATCTAATTGCAGGAAAACACATAAGAAAAGTTTAGAAAACCATTAAATATTCGAGTTAGAATGACTTTTATGTAATTGGTATCAAGGCAGTTATTTGTTGGAGCCTTTCAAAAAATTATAGTTAAAACACACTGAGTTCAGGTAAATGAATGTATTAGTGCAAATTCCGCCACGAACAGGCGGGTTGGGCTCGACCCGGCATTGAGGGATCGCAATTCAGCGCAGCCCTAACCCCTTTTCATAAGGTTGGGCTGGGTTTAAATTATTGACCTTCTATGGTTGGGCAGGGTCTACAATTATTGACCTTCTATAAGCCAGCCCATCCACGCGCCCTTCCTCAAAATTGACACGTTATCCCAAATCAACTTTTATATAAAAGGTTCAGATTTCATTGCTTTTATATTGGATTTATTTTCAGCCAGCCCCAACTAATTTGGGATAAAAGGCGTTGCTGAGTACATTCAGGTTTCATAAAAGCCATTTCTTACCTGTAACAAACCCTTCTTAGTAGCGAAGAGAATCTCTAGTTCGTTCACTTATATCTTGCCTCAATCTTCTCCTTGTTCTAATCTAGAAGTGTTATTCTTCACTGAGAGAGAGATGATAATGATAAATGTATTTGTAACGTTGAAGGCATTTTTGCAAGCATTGATGATTCTAGCTGGGAAAACACTCACCTTGGTCAAGATTGAGCCCAAATTAATAGCTTTCTTTAGAGAGAGAAGATAGAGAAAGCGAGGAGGTTCATATCACATGTAAAGCCCTCCGTCAAACAGTTCGGTAAAGGAGCACTAACCAGTTTCCCCCGGAGCGCTTTACATTTTGAGTTGGCTATCAAGTGAGGTCGTCATAGTAAACTTATCATTCAAACACGTCCGTCAAACTGTTTATGATGAGAATGAATCAAGTCATCTTTAGTTCTTATTTACATTTTGATAAATTAAAAATTTAGCCATCTTTAAAAATAATTCAATAACTAAATTGAAGGAACTAATTATCACATAATGAAATAATGACAATATAGATTTAGTACATGCAATCCCTAATTAGATAATATGATGCCAGAAAATAAGACAGGCCAGTCTAAGATATTGAAGAGGCATCAGTAAAATATAAATAAACCAACAACAAATTAAAAACTTTTGGGATTTTTCCTTCCATAGAAATTTACCCTGTTCTGCAGCATCCGCAGATGTTTGTGCTGATTTTACTGATAACTGAAAGTTGACAAAAGAAATGAGTACTTGAATGGAAAACTAACATATGCCTCAAATTTATGTAAAAACAACAGGCTAAGATATATAACTGGATTCCATACATTTATATCTGTCAATGATGACCAAGCTTGTCAGCCAGTGCGCCAAGATGCTCCTTCGCCTCCTGAGAAGCAGAACTACAGGTTTAGCACTATTTAAGCCATTTAACCAATCCAATTCAGTCAAATATCAAGGAGGAAATTTTTCAACAGCAAATTTATTCAAGTAACTTACAGGGAAGTTTTCAAATTATCAAATATTACAGAATAAAATTAAAAAGGGAAAACCCAAAAAAATGAAAAATAAAGAATGAAAAAAATCAATGAAGAGTACTCAATCTTAAAGCCTAATATTTTTATGTTGAAGCGCGCCACAATAGTTGCCACTTGCCATTTTGAAGCTTAAGAATAGTAAGTCACTAAATCGACAAAAGAAACAACATTTGTGAAGCAACAATCAGGTTCAATTTCAACCCCATTTTAAATTTAAAATACGTATATATTTGAATGAAAATGAAGAGATTTATTCGAATGAAATGAGAAGATAACTTGAGAGTACAAGGATGCCCACTAACAACCAAATGATTAATACACTGTCCCCCAAATCCAAGTGGAGGTCGAAAATCTAAAAACCCCTTGTAGCTAAAGCAAGGAAACAAAAGTCACCCAGTCCCATAACAAAGGCAACAGAATATATCTACTAGTATAGATGTGAGCAGTACAGTAAGTCCAAACACCCACCATAGAATAGCCAAAAACACAATGCTATAGAAATCTTCATTTGCTCGACACTTCCAAGAATCACAGAATCAA
Source organism: Panax stipuleanatus (assembly GCA_020205555.1). Classification (NCBI taxonomy): domain Eukaryota; kingdom Viridiplantae; phylum Streptophyta; class Magnoliopsida; order Apiales; family Araliaceae; genus Panax; species Panax stipuleanatus. The sequence goes on from JAINUT010002581.1 coordinate 7,923, forward strand.
TCAGAAGGATGCAGTCCAATAACATAAGGCACACCAATCCCCACAACTGATCCCACACAAAAATATTCACAAGCATCTAGCCACCAGACAATGTAAAAATTTGACTATGAATCTCCATGCACAGATTGCAATGCACAAATAAGGGAATAACAACTAATCCGGAAAATAGAGAATTAACACCTAATAAGGCCTCCTACACTACCATAAGTCATTGGTATTTAAGCAATTGAGAACATCAAACCTGACAAAAGCTTTGATCTTAGAAGTCACCTTGGTTTCCAAATACACACTAGTGGATAAGAAGTAAGATTTCTCTAGCAAACAAAGACAGTAGGACTTAAAAGAAAACCAACCAAATGAGTCTAAAGACACTAGCAAACATCCTAGGAAGGAAACGGAAAAAGAGTTGATAATAGCAGTATGGAAGACGAATCCACTACTTTCGCATCATTAAAACTGCAGACAGAAAAAATAACGAAACATTTTTGCCTTCCTTTCCCTATAATTAAATCTAACAAATGGGGGGCCATTCAGCAACGAAAGGTGGAATACCTTGAAAAGCTAAGCAAAAGAAATATCACCAAGCCAAACACCCCTCGCAAAAAATTAACCAGGCACCCATTACCAACTCTTTCACTAACCGGTGGAAGGAGCAAGATCAAACACTGAAGCACAAACTTCTAAGGCCTATAATGAGTAACCTGCACTGCAAGAGTGATTAGTATCCCAACGTTCAAAGTTACTTTGTATCTTTTATGCCAAAGCTCCTATTGTAGGATCTTCTCAGCCAAACATTAATGTGGTAAAGTTTCTTAAGTTTGGCAGGCATTGTCCTTCAGGAGTTGGTTTACTTTGATCCATCTGCAATGGGAAGGAAAGAGTTGAGGTGTCTCACTTTAATTTGAAAATACTATAGATAGATCAGATATTAGAATGTCGTGAGAGGGTCCATGATGTAGGACCAAGTGTTGGGGTGGGGTGGGGTGGGGTGGTGACATAAGGGATAAACAATGCTCTCAAGGCACAAACACACACAAGATCTCAATTCAATTCATTCAATAATCTGAAAAGTAATGAAGTATTACACAATGCTTAAATAGAAAATCTAATACTACTTGGAGACCAAGTACAACCCTAATATAAAAAGGAAAGAACTCCTAATCAACTGCTATAACTAAAACTTCTAGAATATCTTACTTTAATATTACACTAGTACTCAAATATTATCTCTAAATAAAAAAAAATAAGTTTCCTCTTTCATTCCGCATCATTCTCATCACCATTGAAAAAAACATGTCCACGAGTTTTGTGATAATTTAGAACAAGAAACACTATCAAAGAATCTTCTAACAAACCTTGAACATTCCACATTCCAATTCCATGATCAAGATTTTCAGTAATATCATTGACTAGTGAAGAATTTTGATCCAATTTTGAATTCGAATACGCCCATCTTACATAAGAAAATAACTTGTTCACCTCAGTTGTGTCCTTCCTTTTTATCTTCAGGTCAACCTGGACTAGCACGTGATCTTCACTTTGGTAACTTCTTCATGCTTAGCTTTCTTATAGGTTTGGAATAATTGACGAGTTTCAGCACTTGTGTTTTTCACATGCTCATTTTAGTCTCTCGATAAGGTTCAATGAAATGCAATGTTCTAAAACACTCTAGGCGAGGAGGCGGGAGGCGGGAGGCGGGAGGCGGGAGGCGGGAGGCGGGAGGCCTAGTGAAAGTAGTATGCATATAAGCCAATCATGTACGATGATAAAGCGTATATTTGTAACAATCTTATTCATTTATTAATAAAGAATTGTTTATTTAAAGGCGTTTATATTATCTACATAATGTTGTTATATTTAAATGTGATAAACCCATAGTTTTAAGCAATGTTTTTAGAATCATGATGATGATCATGCTAATGAGATCTAAATTCTTAGATAGTTTAAAACTAAAATAGTTCTCAATCGATGGATTACTAAATAGGAGATTAGTAAATCTGGATATATTGGTACATACGTTACTTGTTCTTTGGAAGAGGATGATCAATCTCATAATCATTTGTGTGGAGACACTTAAGCAAGTATGTAGGTGCTTATTGGAGAATAAGTACACTGAACGTGGCTCCCTAAGGAATACCTAATGAAGTTTTACTCGCCTATCAATAGGAATTCCTTTAGTGATAGTAGTACAAGTAATCCTTAGACTTGAGATCATCATAATATCTTATGTTAGCTGAGTTATATTTTGACATGTCCCTTAAGATAAATGACAACTCAGTAATCCTTGGTCAAGGTAGAATGAAATTAGAATTAGAAAGTAGTTTCTAATTTGCATTATCGAGTTTGTGCATTTAGGATCGGAATATATATAATTAAATAAAATAAGACTTGATAGTAAATCCATGTTTTATATTTAATTGGGACATTGTATGGTAGAAGGAATGAATGTACGGTAACTATTTACTCAAAGGTTCTTTTATGATTAATGTTGAAATATATATTATCTGGAAAGTCGTTGATCGCTAAGAGGGACTACCTTTATTGTAAAATAAATGTTAGTTATTTAAATGAATTATTAGTTTAATTTATTTATTTAAATAAGATTAGAATTGTTCTAATTGATTTATTCACAACCCGGTTTAATATGAAGAACCTAAAGGGTCACACCATAAAAGGAAGAATATTTATTTAAGAAGCAAATGGCATAATCGTAATAATGAATTAAGTATATTTAATTTAATCTATGGAGATAGAATAAATTAAATAGATTAATATTTATTATTTAATATTTTAAAAATATTAAATATAAATTAATAAGAGGAGTCTTATTATTATTATTATTACTATTATTATTATTATTTAATTTCAAAAGGAGTTTGGGAATTAATTAATAAGATACTCTCTCCCCTCATATATATATTCGTAAAAAGATTAGGGGTTATTTAATTAAAAGAGTTTAATTATTCCCAATTGGATTGGAAAGCATAATTAATTAAAAAGGTTTAATTAACTAATATGAAACCCTAATCCTAAATAGTTTAGGAGGGTTGCCTACATCTATAAATAAGAAAATTTATTATAGAATAGGGTTACACACATTCTCAGCATTGTGAGAGTACAAGATTCTATAGAGATAGAATTAGGGTTTAGGGCAAAACATTCACCTTCTTAGTTCTTCCTTTGTGGATCATCTCTAGAGGCCAAACGCTTGGGTGGCTTGCATTTATCAAAGGAAGAAATTCAAGTTGGAGTAGAACTCGTACCTATGGAAGCTCGATCTACAAGGGTATGATTCGTTCTCCTTCCCTTTCTTGTATGTATTGATAACTAAGCATATAGGATGATCATGGTGATGGTTGCAGTAAAATTTTAAATTTCATTTTTTCACGCATCCGCTTTAATTACGCAATTTGATTTCGTAATCGCGCTATATGCAAACCTAACACCTAGCATTTAGCCAAAAAAAACTAATACCTAGGGGGCCTAGGCGGAAATTTTTTATTTTAAGTCGATTTTAATATTTTATCTTACATTTATCCAAATAAAACAATAATATAAAACAAAACAATCTATAATAAAGATAATAAAGGCCTTTGCTTAAAGTTCAAACACATATCCATATTGTCAATGTCAAAGTTCAAACACAAACATGCAATTGTTCAAAGTTCAAAAGTTCAAAGTTCAAACATATCTTAAACAAGATTGTATTAAATAATAAAATTTTAAATTTAAGAATTCAACTCAATATTAAAACTCAAGAAACTAAACATAAATTTAACAATTATATTGAATTAAACTAAAATATTACAAATGTATCATCATTTATATAATTTGAAGTTAGTACAAGTTCAAAAAAATTACAACTATAATAAAATTATCCATTTTAACTTCATCTTGTTCACTTCTTATTGTGATTTGATATGCTACAACTTGCATTATGAATATGGCAAATCATTAGAAAAATAAATATATCAAGACCTGATTTGAGTACTTATTAAAATAAAAAGAACCTCTCCGCCTAGGCCCCGCCTAATTTCCTGGAGAGATCTTTTTGCCACCTTAGTCCTAAGTGAAGCGCCAGGGGGGTCTAGCTCCTAGGCGAGGCACCAGGGGGCCTGGCGCCTACGCGGGGCGCCAAGGGGGGGCTTTGGCGCCAAGGCAGAAATTTTTAGGACACTGATTAAATGTCGATAAGGCCTACTAATTGTCAAACACATCCTTCACAACCGTTAAAAGTTATGTGTTGTCAACTCCAAAATAAATACCATCAAAATTCTAGATCTATAACTTGCCAAAACACATGGGTAAAAAGTCATAACCAATAGGCACTAAGATTGAAAGTAAGTTTTCCCGTAGTTACACTCCTGACTGTTAAAGGTTTACAGTAGAAATACTTAACAACCTGGGACATAGTTCAAGGTCTTATGACCCTCAGATGTTCTTTTGATTCTTGTTATTCATTCTTGATTCAAAAGTCGAACTTTATTTAGAAGTCTTTGATTCACCCGCATGTTATTATATTGTTATATTTGTATACTTATGGGCAATCGTGCTCACTCTTGCATAATAACATTGCAGTTAAGAACGAAAGATCCGACGAGCCTTCCACTAGCAAAGGCTCTTCCCAGGTTCCCCCCTAGAATGAAATGTATCCCTAGTATAGGTTCTCACCAAAAAAAAAACATGGGCAACATTCATCGGCAGTGGACATAACAATATACATAGCATGTGCACAAGCCAAAGGTAATTGGGTCAAGACAAAGCTCTGTAATAATTATCAACCTATTTTTCAACAATGGAATCTCGAAAGGGTGTGAAGCCTCAAAAATACATAAGTTTGTTTCTTTCAAAAAGCTAGTAGAAATTAAAATAATACACTCTGCACTGATAGAAATAATTTTAATCGATGTTGACCCACAACAAGCATAAATATAAAAACTAGAAGGAATTTTAGAATTATAATTCCGAAGAAGCTAGGGAATAAACATTTTTTTACTCTAGAGACCTATAAGAAAATAAATAAGTAAATAAATAAACAAAATAGAGGTAAATAGGTTTGGTTTTTTACTCACCATTCCGATGACGAGTCATGCCTTAGAAAATATTATTTTTTAGCAAACAAGGAAGTCCCTAAATTTTTATTTATTTTCCATGATGGCCCTTGGCCATGCACAATCCCTTAGGGATTCACTTGTGAGAGTGGCAAGATGACTTAATTGTCGAAAGAGGGAGGATTACCTTTCTTTAGTCTTTCTTGTGGGGTATTCCACTTTACTTTGTGTCTTTGTTTAGGCTTCTTTTCGGATATTCCCTCCGAAGAAAGTGGAAAAAAAAACAAATATGGACGGGTTATAAAGTGCATTGTGATTCTCTGAGTAAATTTGAAATAGAAAATAGAAAAACCCAAGAAAAACTCTCATAGTGGACCACCATAACTATGCAAGATAAAAACAAAGTAATCAAAGAGAGATGAGGATCCCAAAATATACTAGAGTTCGTTGAGTCCAAAAACCAGAATAATTGCTAAGACATGACATGTCCATAGAACCTTAGCATCCTTATGCATTCCAAACCCCAAAATCTAGTCACCAACAACTTGCCAACAGCCTGAGGGCAAACCTAATCCTCTTCACAAGTACTGCATATATAGACTTACCAATAAATCAGAATTTGTGTGGAGAATGGCCAGATATGTGAGATTACAATGACTAAGTTAAGATTAATGAATTATAGGTCACTTTTAGCTGTGACTTATAAGCAAAAGTGTTCGGCACCAATTTGACTTATAAGTTAAAAATTAAGTTAAAACAAGTTCTGAAGGTTTTGGCTAATAATGACGTATGAGTAAAATAATTTTTTTTGTAAAGATTACAATAAAGGACATTAATAAATAAATAAAAACATTGATTCAACATAACATTTCAACATTAATTAAACATTAAAAAGAACCAAAATTCAATATCCATAAGTTTTTCTATTTTTTGTTTTTGACATTATATTCATGAGTTATTAATTAATGATTATGATTATTATTATTATTATTATTATTATTATTATTATTATTATTATTACTATTATTATTATTCTTTTAGACATTTTAATATAGTATTATTCTCTTTTTGTTATTATCATTATTATTCTTTTACATTTTGAGACTTGCAAAACTCACAATAATTAAAAGAAAGCAAAACATATTAAATAATTACCCTAATAAATGTAAATTTAATTTTTAGTTTTATAAAATTTCAATATCAATGAAAATATTAAAATAAAAAATAGAAAAAGGGAGAGAAAATGAGGGAGAGAGGGAGATATAATGAGAGATCAGATATAATTTGTGAAATAGATGAGTAGAATAGTCATTACATTCGGTCAAATAACTTATTTTAAAATGACTTACAAGTCATTTTTTGAGAAGTAAGAAATTATTACTTCTCAAAAACAACTTATATGTCAATTTATAAGTTAAAAAAATTAAGTCATGGCCGAACACCCAAATAATGAAAAATGACCTATAAGTTGGTCATGACAGAACAAGCAGACTAGAATAGAAGAGTCCGTCGACTCTTTTTAGTTTTAGAAGTTTTAAACAAGTGTCTGTAGACGCAAAGTAGTGTGTTTTAATGCATGACTTTCTTTGACCTGCTGCTGCCTGATAAAAAAATAAAAGAGGAATTGAACACCAATACAGCTCAATCGAACTAGATTCCAACCGACCGCCAAGCAGAATGTGAGCCTTAAAATGACTTCCTAGTTGTTGCTTGATCTATCTCACTAAGAGGAGATAAATGAGTTCTCCACAAACCTATATTTTGACTTTTGACAGACCAAAGATTTGTGCGGCCAATACATAATAGCGTCAACTTTTTCTGAATAAGAAAATATACATTTATTGATATATACAAAATGAGAATGCGTTTTAAAAGCTCAATCTTCTATCATTACATAGCTAAACCTAGGGAGCATCTTCTTTAGCAGTCACTTCACTCAGCATCTATGCCCATCTTTAAGTGTCCAGCAGATCAAGCCCACCTCACAGGAAATATTATATGCACAGGATAATTAAAATAATTTCGGAAACAATGAGCCAAATGTTCCCGGAGGGACTTAAACCCGAGACTGGCTCATAAGACCGACGCTCTAACCAGCTGAGCTATGGGACCCCAGATGTAGAATTATCTTGCCTATATAAAAGCCGAGTTACAGGACCCCATAAGTAGAATTATCTCCCCTATAAAAAAAACATAGCCCTAGTGCAACCCTCAAACACCTTTACTTACCAGCTATTCTCGTATATACGTGACAAAAAGATATTATCTTAAGCGAATCCATCAATTAGACTCCTTAGCTTCCAACAGAGAAAATGAAGTTATACCGTTAGCTAAATTAACACTATGTTGCAGACTTGTAGTCAGAGTCTTGAAATTGCAATTTATTTTTTATATTTTCGGATAAAATAAGAAGATTTTATTATAGAGAGGAAGAAACATGAGAAAAAAGTCTCTCATAGTGCAACAAAAGCAAATAATTTAAAAATTGCTGAGCAGAAATTGCTCTTAAAAAATTTAAAATACATATATTCTAGGATCATCTAAGAAATTTCTACTCTCATGGTTATGGTATAAACAGTGATAAGTAAGGGTTTTGGAGATAGGGTCAGGAAGGAAGCCTTGTAAACATATTAGTACAAGGAGGAGGAACTGCCAAAACTTATTGGCACAAAGAATCTTTATATCTTTGGTTCCTAGAAGCCCTAGGAAGTGATAAAGAAACAAATTTAAGAACGTAAATAGGGAAGCGCTTGCATGTAAGAGATTCACAGCTATGGCACACATCGAAAGCTTCTGATCCCAAGTACATCGGGCACACATGCCCTAAGTGCTTCAAAGTTTTGGTAAAATAATCAGATAATTATACATCTGGAACAAATGCCCTATACCCTCCCATTTAAAATGAAAATTTGAGTCTTAGAAGAAGAAAAAATTATTACTTTATTGGAGAAAGTCATATTACTTTCGCTTCAAATTTTTGTCTAAAATCATTGATACCTAAAAATCATAATAACAGTGTATGAAACTGATAAACTATAGCAAATAGTGTAATCAGATATTCTTTACTCTACAAATTAAAGGCAAAAGCAGAAGATTTTTCATATAACAAAATTCATTGAAGTTCACATTATCTATTAATGATTTTCTTTGTTTTGGTAGAAGAAGTTTGGCCCCAAGTAAGCAATTGGAATCTGTGACCTTGAAATTATCACTTTCTCCTTGTGTAAGGGTGCGTCTAATACTCACCATTACGCTAGTTAGGAGCTTCAAAAAAATTTAAAAAATTATAAAAAAATCTAAATAATAAAAACAGCAAGATGGATCAATTAAGTTCACAAAAAACACTATATAGTACACATAGCACTGTCCAAATGATTAAACGGACATCTCGCAAACGTGTCTAATGCTACATTGCATAAAATGAAAAGTAAATTCTTAAGATATTTTGAAGTTAAACTTAAGTAGGTACTGTATAGAATTTATTTCATTAACATGTATAAAATATATATCTTTTTTATTTCCAAGTAAAATGGCTACAATTTTTTTAAACTCTAAACTCTAGTTAACTTAGATACTATATAGCATGTATAATTCTTTTCTCACTAAGTAGTTTATGTACAATTTTACAAGTTGTAGTTAATCGAATATACTAGTTTGATTCTATTTTCTTTTTTAATACCAATTTAGGTACTAGTTAAAATATATTAAACACAATTTTACTTTATTTTTTTTGTGTGATGTTTCTCCCCTTTATGCCGAAATTTCTCTGTTATTTGGTCCGAAACCATTTCGCTACGCCGATAGGCCGAAATTTCACCAAAACATATCCTCTACATGAATAATCACTGATTTTCCGACTCGTAACAAGGTTCCGGTTTGGCAAGGCCAAAACCGCTCCGACATGCCGAAACTTTGAACTATGTTACCGGGTGATCCTTCATTGGGACATTTTTACTTTTTCAACTTATTGTATCTTGCTAGAGGACTTCTTGTCCTCTACTTTTTGTAATAAACCTTCTCAGATGAAATTTCCTCTTCTAACCAAAAAAAAAACTTCCTTCATCTTGCTAGAGGACTCCTTGGTTTCTTCAATAACTCTTCTCTCTTGTAAATTTCTTTTTCTATCAAAAGATTAATCAATTTTCTCACTTCATATCCCAATAACACACTAAGAAAAAGTAGAAAACAACTAGCTGAGATCCTTTACACTGCCCTTAAGATTTTAAGAGTGTACAACAAGTTTGAATGCATAAACAAAAAAAATGGCCCTTCCAACTTAGTTGGTGTTTGTTTACCTATTAATACCTCTTAACAGCTTAACATCTGATTCGATAAGAGGATAAAGTTATTTGGTAAAATTTTATTTGCCTCTTATTGTCTCTTAATCGGTAAAATGAAGATATAAATCTAAATCATTTAAAAGCTACCTCTTAATGAAAAATTTAAATCTATGAAGCCTTTAAAAATATTGTACTCCTCCACATTCCAAATTTTAAGATCATTATTGAGTTTTGAAAAGTCAATTTGAGATATTTTTAAATTTGAAAGTCATTCAAATGTTTTATACTTTTTAGTTACCAACAGCTTTTTAATTTCAGATGTTATTTCACACATATGATCTAATTTATTAAGATATATTAATCACTCAGATCTTAATTACTCAGTTTTATCAAATATCACCTTAGATTAAATGGCAAATCTTAAGGGACAACAATATGATATGATTTGTTTTCAATTTTCTACCTTTTATCTGACAATTTAGCTTTTAGTTTTTATGCTCGTTTCAAGGCTAAGGGTGACATTCAATTAGAAAATCGAGCATCCACCAGAACTTTGTCAAGACAATTATCTGCAAACTTCAGGCAAATTCTTTCGTGCTATGATATTATCCTCAAGCTATAAGCAATTCATACATGGTGAACCGAACCATTTTTCTTACAAATTAGAACATGTAGGACTAAGATGATGAGAGATAGAAATCAAAATTTTGAAATAGAATGATTCTCCATTGAAGTCGGATCTGTGCTTCAAACAACAATCCTCATGATAGGGCAAACATAATTGACGCCAAAGTTCTTATGGAATGTTATTTCAAATGCAATGTCTGTCCAAGTTCTACAGTAAGGTCATACATGCCAACCATTACAAAATTTATGAAAGAGGTACAGAAAAGTTAATGTTCATATATACATGTATCTATCTGTGTCTGCACATGAAAGTGATATGGTCAACTTGAGCCTCTATTTAATTTACTTTGACACGTCTAAAACATAACCTAAGGAATGAAAGAAATAAGGTCACCTCATCAAGGTAATCAATGTCAAGATCACCAGCGCCATCAACATTTCCAAACATGAATCCCAAAAGACGATTACCCTCTCCAACCTCTTCATATTCGTCCTCATCATCTGCAAGACAATTTTCAAGAATCTCAATAATATAGTATCAAAAATATGTACAGTGTCACAAATTATAGCCATATTCTTAAACTGCGCCAAACTTTCTTCTTTTTCTTTTTCTTTTTAAATAGGATATATTTAGGCATCACTGACATCATACCATAGTAAAACAGAAAGCTTTCAAGATGACCAAAATTAATTACCTTCATCCCGACCATCCTGGGAAGTACTACCAGGCATGTTGAATCAACAACTCTGCAATACGAGCGTAGCAAAATTAACGTAAAATATATACTCCGAATAAGAAACTTCTTAATAAAACTGATGCAGCATATACAAGCAATTTTTCTGCTGATGCAGTATATACAGGCAAAATTTTCAGCATTTTGCTATAACAAGGTTCCAGTCGGACAAGGCCAAACCCTAAACCCTAAGTGCAAAAATATGGCACAATAGAGGGGATAATCCAAACACACGAAAAAAAGCACCTTTTATGCAAATTCTCCGACTCTCTGCAAAGCAAAAAATTATGGAAAATTATTCATTGGCAAATTAGGGCGTCCCAGTTTGATTTGGTGGAGCTTTTGTCCGAATCCACTCAAATTTTCTATATGTACTCTTCTCCTCGATAACCAACCTCCTCCACTCCTCCGATCAATTTCTCCCTCTGTCTCCGGCGAACTCTCTGTACTTCTTTTGATTTTTCCGATCTATTCTCTCTTACCCCTCCGGATTTCCGATCTCCGTCTCCGTCCGCGAACTCTCCGTAGTATTTAGCTTTGGCCTGAAGGGTCTAAATATTTATATGGGTTATAAATATATATATATATATATATATATATATATATATATATATATATACGAATTCATGGATAGTTAAAGTTCTCAAAAAGGGGATTAATATAGCTCTCGTCCTCAAACGATCATTCGTAATTTAATTTTCAATATTTTGTAATTTAATACTGTAGTCGAAATAAATATCTAAAATATCCCTTTTTTACAAGTCTCTTTTGAAAACGGGACGATGTCGGTTCAATCTTAAATGTTTTTATCCCAAAATCTATCTCTTCCACCACGCTAAATTTAGTGAAGTCTTTCATTTTCCTCACAATTTTCCATATGCTTGATGAGTTCATCTACAACTAAGGGCGTAAATGAACTGAATCGAGTCGAGTCGAGTCGAGTCGAGTATTGAGTTATTTAGATTTGATTCATAAAATTTATCGAGTATAAAATAAGGTTTAATTGAAGCTCGTTTAGCTACCGAGTCGAGCATAATCTCGAATCAAGTCCGAGCAGTTTAAACTTTTCGAACGAATATGATTCGAGTATCAATAAAAAATTACAATTTGAGAAGGTTCGAGTAATTTATCGAACTTTAAAATTTGCTCATATTTAAATCATTTATATTTTGAGTCGAACTCGAATCGAATTTTTAGTCGAGCGAGTACAAATCGAGCCCAAACTGTTTGCTCATTTTATAGCCTTATCTACAACGAATTCAACCAAACAACAAATACAATAGTTGTATTTTACTGATGATATAGTGGAATAAGATCTGAACCTAAACAATGGAACACCATAGTGGTGGCTTGGATCGAGTATGATTCAACTACATACAAATAGGACCGCCATCTTGATGTGGACAAGACTAGCTTGGATTCAAGTGGAGGTCGTAGATCGGATCCAGTGCAAGTACCAGTTAGACTCGTGACAAGGGACAAGCTAAACGGTTCAAAGAAAGACTTACGGGACTAGTACAAGCAATGTGGAAGGAGACTGATGAGTAGGTTAAAAACCTACGATTTGATTTCATTTAGCTTGATATATTGTCAGTTTTTGGGATGTTGTTCTTGTACTTGTGATGGTTTTGGGTCGTTTTGCAGGAGAAAGGGATGTATGGACTAAAATGATGAGTGTGGAAAGAAATCGAGAAAATTGGCACAAACTGGTAGCATGGCGCGGGGCGCACTGAGTTTACAAAGAGAATGGCGCGGGGCGCGCCGAAAGGAAAGAAAGTCTGCATACCAAGAGCGTACCGCACCGCTTTACAAAGGGATCAGGCGCGGGGCGCGCCGGCTGTGACGCCCCCAGAATAGGTCCATTCAACCCAACCCATTCTGAGTCGCCAAATACATGGTACAGAATTCAAATACAAACTTTATATCATACGGTCGTGCAAAATACGACCACACAACTGTGAGTCTCAATACAAATATGTAGAAAATATTAAGATTCAAACTAAGTCCTCATTACAATTATTATCACACTATTTATCAGAAATAGTGAGGACTACTACTGCTCTAACTCGGACCATCACTCTGTCCCCCGACTAGTTCCCCGCAACATTCTCATTTCCTGAAGAGGACAACAGATGAAAAGGGTGAGCTCAACTAGCTCAGTAAAGAATATTATGACTAAGATAATGGAAAAATAAATTATCGTTAGTCTTCAACAAATCAGATAAAATATAATGGACAACCAACTCTAGATCAATATTCGCAGCGGAAATAACAAGTTCATTAGAAGAGTTAAGCAGAGAATCAAGTCTACTATCTTCTATGATTTAAAAGTCCATCATCAATATTTTATTCCTGTAACATCAATCAATATACATCTTCGAATCAATATTCATCTTTGCACTACAGGCCAAAGATATTCATTTGTATCATCAGTGGTCATAGTTCATCTCAACACCTGTCATCTTTGCACTACAGGCCAAAGATATTCATCAGGTAATCATTCATCTTTGCTCTACAGGCCAAAGATATTCATCAAGTAATCATTCATCTTTGCTCTACAGGCCAAAGATATTCAGTTACATTCACCTTTTAGGACTGAGAATGATGAAAAATATTTTAAAAAAACGAATCCAGTGAGATAAAAGACAAAGACTAAGGATTCGTATTTTAGTATATCCAATTCAAAAATACCTCGTAATAATCAATTATGGAGCAAAATTCAAGAATAGAGCTCAAAACTTGGATACAATCAAAGATAGTAACCTTAACAAGTAATTTGGACAAATAGAAGAAAATTTAATTTTTCCGTGAATAGTGCCGTATACGTGAATAGTGCCGTATACGTGAATAGTAACCCCGACGGAAAAAGTAAGAATTTCAACATAAAATCCATGACAATATTTCTGTATAATGATATTGAAAGAATAACATCATTTACGAAAGAAATAACATCCCTTACCTCAAAAAGATAGTACATCTGATTGGAATATCGGATATAATATTGAAGGAAACTTGCGCTGAATACTAATACTCAAAGTATAGAAATACTCACAAAAATACGCTCGATATTATAGAGAGAGAAAACTGATGATTCTGGTGTGATTTTCAATTCTAACCTAAGCACCCTATTTATAGGAAAAGCTTAGGATGCCAAAGGAGACTAAAATAATAAAATATTATTATTTTTCAAAATTTCCGCCGCCTGGCGGCTAAAAAATTTTCTACCAAAAGTGGGGCCCGCCCATAAAAAAATATATTTTCCGAAACTTCAATAATTCATAACAAATAGCCCCTTCGTCAGAAAAATACAAATTCTATGTCCTTTCATAGGAAATTTAATTCTCTACAACTTTGCAGAAGGAAGTTTTTCCAAATTCCAAACATAAATTATCCGAAATCCAAAAACAGATAATTTCTCACACCAAAATATTGATAAAAATCACCAGCGCCAATTCCTTCTTTAATATCCACAAAATAAATATTTCCTTATCATATAAATCAATAATTAATTATTCGCAAATAATATTATAGAACTACAATATTAACAACCAGGTCGTTCTCAGGACAGAGGGGGCCTTCCGATAAGGACTTCTCCTTACTGGCGCGCAATTAAATAACCCCTCCTAGACAGAACTTCCTTAGACATTGTCAATAATGCTATCTAATAATATTATTCAAATAATATGAATTATTGAGTTGATAACGTGAAATACTGTGCAACGACAATTATTGAATCAATACTACAAAATATCAACTGTAGCCATTATTGAATCAATCATAAAAAATAGCAACGTAGGCAATTATTGAGTCAATAAAATATCAATGCAGCAATTATTGAGTCAATAATATAAAATATCAACGTAGCAATTATTGAGTCAATAATATAAAATATTGAACAGTAATTACTGTAACAATAATTGAGTAATGGCTTCTCACGTAAGACTCAATAATTCGAAATACTGTGCAATACCGTGTGCTACTATGCAACACCGTGTATCACTGTATTTTAACCACCGGGTATTTCAACAGTACTAACGGTAACAACCACGCCGTTATCTTGTAAAAAGTTATTTCTGTCGCTTTCTATATCCGACAGTTATTCCGTTGTGGGGGCCCACAAATAGCTGCGCCGTCGTACGAATATTCCCCGACAACAAGAATATTCCACGACCAAACGAATATTCCCCGACAACAAGAATATTTTATAACCACTTGCTCATTTTAAAAATGTTTGCACATTTCACCCATAACTTTCATATTTATCAAATCAACACCTTACTATTTCGAAATAATATATAAAGAAAACTAAATCTTTATTCATAAAAGTTGGGGTCTTACAACCTCCCCTCCTTATGAAATTTCGTCCTCGAAATTGACGTACGTACCTGGTATGTCGAAAAGGTGAGGATACCTCGCTTTCATTTCCGATTCCAACTCCCAGGTCATTTCCTCAATAGCCTGGTTTCTCCACAAAACTTTAACTTGAGGTATAATTTTCGAGCGTAGGACATGCTCCTTCCTATCCAAGATCTTGACAGGTACCTCCTCGTACGTTAAATCTTCGGCTATCTCGTCTGGTTCTAACTCAATAATGCGGTTTGGATCCTTCACATATTTACGTAACACGGATATGTGAAACACGTTATGAACACGAGACATGCTTGGAGGTAAAGCGAGTCTATAAGCCACATTTCCTATTCGGTCAAGAATCTCAAATGGACCAATGAATCGTGGGTTAAGCTTTCCTCTCTTCCCAAACCTTGTAACTCCTTTCCACGGAGCAATACGTAATAACACATGGTCTCCAACATTAAATTCCACGTCCTTTCGATGAAGATCCGCATAACTCTTTTGTCGATCCTGTGCCGTTTGTATACGTTGTCGGATCATTTGGATCTTTTCCGTAGTCATACGTACTAACTCCGGTCCCAACAATATTGTTTCACCCACCTCGTTCCAACATACTGGAGAGCGACACTTTCTCCCATACAATGCCTCGAATGGAGCTACGCCTATACTTGCCTGATAACTGTTGTTGTAGGAGAATTCCACCAATGGTAAGTACTTATCCCAACTCCCTTTGAAGTCTAGAACGCAAAGTCTCAATAGATCTTCAAGAGTTTGAATAGTCCTCTCTGATTGTCCGTCTGTTTGAGGATGATAAGCCGAACTGAAGCGTAAGTCCGTGCCCATAGCTTTCTGCAAACTGATCCAAAATCGTGAAGTAAATCTGGGATCACGATCCGAAACTATGGATACTGTCATGCCATGCAATCTCACAATCTCATTCACGTACATATGAGCAAGACGTTCAAGGGAATAAGTCTCTCGTATCGGCAAGAAATGAGCAGACTTGGTTAATCTATCAACAATAACCCAAATCGCATCTAAGCCTTGAGAAACCTTGGGAAGACCCGTAACGAAATCCATCGTAATGTGTTCCCACTTCCATTTCGGAATCTCCAGTGGTTGCAATGGACCCTTCGGCACTTGATGCTCCGCCTTTACACGTTGACAAGTTAAACATCTCGAGATGACTCCGCGATCTCTCTCTTCATATTGCTCCACCAAAATGTATGTCGAAGATCACGATACATTTTAGTACTCCCAGGATGGATTGCAAACGGTGTGTTGTGTGCCTCCATCATGATTCTATACTTCAAGTCAGAATCGTTAGGAACACAAAGTCTGGAGTTGACTCGAAGTATTCCCTCTTCATCGATTCTCGCTTCTGGAATTGCACCTTCTTGCACCTTCTTCTTCATCTTCATCAGCTCCGCATCCGTAGCTTGAGCAGCTTTAACTTTATCAATCAAAGCTGGTTCTACGAGTATACTTGACATCATCGCATTCGTTTCCACATATGATCTTCTACTCAACGCGTCAGCTACCACGTTCGCTTTTCCAGGATGGTATTGGATAGTATGATCGTAATCTTTCAACAGCTCAAGCAAACGTCGTTGCCGCATGTTGAGTTCCTTCTGAGTAAAGAAATATTTAAGGCTCTTATGATCCGTATAAATCTCCACTTTCTCTCCGTACAAGTAATGTCTCCAGATCTTCAACGCGAAAAACGACAGCTGCCAAATCTAGATCATGAGTAGGATAATTCCTCTCATATTCTTTGAGTTGTCGCGAGGCATAGGCTATGACTTTCCCATGTTGCATGAGAACACATCCTAACCCTTTGCCCGAAGCATCGCTGTAAATAACAAATCCATCCGAACCAGATGGTATTGTCAGAACAGGTGCCGAAATAAGTCTCCTCTTGAGCTCTTGGAACCTCTTCTCGCATTCCTCTCTCCAAACGAATTTCGTATCTTTCGAGTCAACTGAGTTAATGGAGTAGCGATTCGAGAAAATCCCTCTACGAACCTCCGATAGTAACCAGCTAAGCCCAGAAAGCTTCGTACTTCGGTCACCGACTTAGGTTGCTCCCAGCTTTGTATTGCTTCAATCTTTGCCGGGTCAACAGATACTCCACGTTTTGATACCACGTGCCCAAGGAATGCTACTTCCTCAAGCCAGAACTCGCATTTCTTCAGCTTGGCATATAGCTTGTTCTCACGAAGCTTTTGAAGTACCAACTTCAAATGGTGTTCATGATCTTCACGGCTTTTAGAATAAATGAGGATGTCATCAATAAAGACAACAACGAATTGATCCAAATACTCCTTAAATACACGGTTCATCATATCCATGAAAGCAGCAGGAGCATTAGTCAATCCAAAAGACATGACTAAGAACTCATAATGCCCGTACCGTGTTCTGAAAGCAGTCTTTGGAATATCCTCAGTTTTAATCTTCAACTGATGATATCCAGAACGAAGATCGATCTTTGAAAAAAATTGCGCTCCTTGCAACTGGTCGAACAGGTCATCAATACGAGGTAGCGGATACCTATTCTTGATGGTGACATGGTTCAACTCCTGATAGTCAATGCAAAGTCGCATACTCCCGTCTTTCTTCTTTACGAATAAAACAGGAGCACCCCAAGGAGACGTACTAGGACGAATAAAACCGATGTCTAACAACTCTTGTAATTGAACCTTTAACTCCTGAAGTTCAATAGGAGCCATTCGATATGGGGTTTTAGAAATGGGCTTTGTACCGGGCTCAAGGTCAATAAAGAATTCAACTTCACGTTCTGGGGGTAGACCGGGAAGTTCTTCGGGAAATACATCAGGAAACTCATTAACAACGGAAATATCATTCAAATCTGATGTACTCTGATTTAGATCAGTGACATGAGCTAAGAAAGCTTGACATCCGTTTTTCAATAAACGAATAGCCTTGGGATTTGAAATGATATTGACTGATTTTAGTGGTTTGGTGGTTTGAATTCGTACAACAGGTTGATTAGGAATATGAAAACTAACAACCTTACGAAAACAATCAATTTTGGCATGGTAAGTGGTTAACCAGTCAATTCCTAAAATCACGTCAAATGCAAGTATTTTCAAAGATATAAGATCAACAGGTAAGGTAAGGGTACCAATCTGAATCAAGCAAGATTTGTAAACTGTAGATGTAACAAAGGTTTCTCCTAACGGAGTTTCAACAGATAAGTCAAAGTCTAATTTATCAGAAGTCAAGTTCAAACGTTGAGCACAAGCAGGTGAAATAAAGGAATGGGTAGCACCGGTATCTAACAAGGTATAAACTTCGCAAGAGTTTATGATCAGCTTACCCGTAATCACCTCGTGTGGATTCCTCGCGTTTTGGGCTGTCACGACAAACGCTCTTCCAGGAATCACCGACTTTGACTTGTCTGCAACCGCCTTTGGAATCACCACCCCCGCTGAACTTGGTTTCGCAACAGGACAATCTCGAGCTATATGTCCTTCTTTTCCACAGTTATAGCATCCTTTGAACTGTTGTGGGCAGTTTGGGCTGATATGTCCCTCTTTCCTCGCATTTAAAGCATACGACCGGTGGTCGTTCTCCTCCCCTCGAAACAGTTGATGCTGGTGCTGATGTTGACATCTTCGTGTTCTCATTGTTATACCTTCTCTTCTTGAAATCTCCCCCCGATTCGCTTCTTCTACTATCATGGCCACGATAACCACCGGAGTGGTTACCGCTTCTGTCATACTTTCCTCCTCGCTGGTTGTCATTGCTCCGATGACTGCTGCCACCAGTACGACCTTGGTTGTGGTCCCTCGGTTGAACATAATCATTATCTCGTTCTAATAACTGGGCCCTGTTTACTACATCCGAATATAAAGAAAACTTATGAGAAATGAGGTATTGACGTATTTCGGGTTTCAAACCTCTTAGAAACATCCGCGTCATACGTTCCTCATTCTCCACCAAATGAGGTGCAAACCTGGACAGCTCCGAGAACTTAGCCTCGTACTGGGATACCGTCATGTTGTTTTGCTCGAGTCTGATAAACTCTACTTCCTTCATATGACGAATACTTTCAGGAAAGTACTTGTCATTGAACAGTTTCTGGAACGCTTCCCAAGACATCTGGAGTGCGGCAGGCTGGGTACGCTTCACGGATTCCCACTAGTAATCTGCCTCTCCACGGAACATAAACGTGGCGAATGGAACCTTCTGTTCCTCTGTACATCCCAAGACATCAAATATCTTGGTATTTTGCTTAATCCACGTCTCCGCCTTGATCGGATCTGGCTTTCCCAGAAACTCTGGTGGACCCAATTCTTTGAACTGCTTAGCAGTGACAGCTCGTGTGTTGTTATTATCTCCACCTGTATGTTGCACACGAGTCTCCCTCGTCTGATTTTGCATAAACTGCAAAAACTTCTAAACATCTCATCGTTTATCGTCTGACCAGCGTTATTTTCAGGATGAACATTGCCTTCTTGTTGCACGTTCTCCTGGTTAACGATTAAAGGTGTCTCCACAGTCTCATTCACTTCGTTGTTAACATTCTCAGCTGCCATTCTCAAATACTGCCATAAAACAAGGGTTAATTAAACAAATCAACATATCACATATTAACCCTATGCTCCGACTGACCAATTAAATACCACATAAGCTTAGGTAGGACACACTAGCGAAGGATTTACTCGTCTCTCCCCTCCTAGTTTTATTCCCCGATCTCCGCCAGAGATCATATCTCTAAGCTCTGATACCAACTGTGAAGACCCCAGAATAGGTCCATTCAACCCAACCCATTCTGAGTCGCCAAATACATGGTACAGAATTCAAATACAAACTTTATATCATACGGTCGTGCAAAATACGACCACACAACTGTGAGTCTCAATACAAATATGTAGAAAATATTAAGATTCAAACTAAGTCCTCATTACAATTATTATCACACTATTTATCAGAAATAGTGAGGACTACTACTGCTCTAACTCGGACCATCACTCTGTCCCCCGACTAGTCCCCGCAACATTCTCATTTCCTGAAGAGGACAACAGATGAAAAGGGTGAGCTCAACTAGCTCAGTAAAGAATATTATGACTAAGATAATGAAAAATAAATCATCGTTAGCCTTCAATAAATCAGAAAAAATATAATGGACAACCAATCTTAGATCAATATTCGCAGCGGAAATAACAAATCATTAGAAGAGTTAAGCAGAGAATCAAGTCTACTATCTTCTATGATTTAAAAGTCCATCATCAATATTTTATTCCTGTAACATCAATCAATATACATCTCGAATCAATATTCATCTTTGCACTACAGGCCAAAGATATTCATTTGTATCATCAGTGGTCATATTCATCTCAACACCTGTCATCTTTGCACTACAGGCCAAAGATATTCATCAGGTAATCATTCATCTTTGCTCTACAGGCCAAAGATATTCATCAAGTAATCATTCATCTTTGCTCTACAGGCCAAAGATATTCAGTTACATTACCTTTTAGGACTGAGAATGATGAAAAATATTTTTAAAAAACGAATCCAGTGAGATAAAAGACAAAGACTAAGGATTCGTATTTTAGTATATCCAATTCAAAAATACCTCGTAATAATCAATTATGGAGCAAAATTCAAGAATAGAGCTCAAAACTTGGATACAATCAAAGATAGTAACCTTAACAAGTAATTTGGACAAATAGAAGAAAATTTAATTTTTCCGTGAATAGTGCCGTATACGTGAATAGTGCCGTATACGTGAATAGTAACCCCGACGGAAAAAGTAAGAATTTCAACATAAAATCCATGACAATATTTCTGTATAATGATATTGAAAAGAATAACATCATTTACGAAAGAAATAACATCCCTTACCTCAAAAAGATAGTACATCTGATTGGAATATCGGATATAATATTGAAGGAAACTTGCGCTGAATACTAATACTCAAAGTATAGAAATACTCACAAAAATACGCTCGATATTATAGAGAGAGAAAACTTATGATTCTGGTGTGATTTTCAATTCTAACATAAGCACCCTATTTATAGGAAAAGCTTAGGATGCCAAAGGAGACTAAAATAATAAAATATTATTATTTTTCAAAATTTCCGCCGCCTGGCGGCTAAAAAATTTTCTACCAAAAGTGGGGCCCGCCCATAAAAAAATATATTTTCCGAAACTTCAATAATTCATAACAAATAGCCCCTTCGTCAGAAAAATACAAATTCTATGTCCTTTCATAGGAAATTTAATTCTCTACAACTTTGCAGAAGGAAGTTTTTTCCAAATTCCAAACATAAATTATCCGAAATCCAAAAACAGATAATTTCTCACACCAAAATATTGATAAAAATTCACCAGCGCCAATTCCTTCTTTAATATCCACAAAATAAATATTTCCTTATCATATAAATCAATAATTAATTATTCGCAAATAATATTATAGAACTACAATATTAACAACCAGGTCGTTCCCAGGACAGAGGGGGCCTTCCGATAAGGACTTCTCCTTACTGGCGCGCAATTAAATAACCCCTCCTAGACAGAACTTCCTTAGACATTGTCAATAATGCTATCTAATAATATTATTCAAATAATATGAATTATTGAGTTGATAACGTGAAATACTGTGCAACGACAATTATTGAATCAATACTACAAAATATCAACTGTAGCCATTATTGAATCAATCATAAAAAATAGCAACGTGGCAATTATTGAGTCAATAAAATATCAATGCAGCAATTATTGAGTCAATAATATAAAATATCAACGTAGCAATTATTGAGTCAATAATATAAAATATTGAACAGTAATTACTGTAACAATAATTGAGTAATGGCTTCTCACGTAAGACTCAATAATTCGAAATACTGTGCAATACCGTGTGCTACTATGCAACACCGTGTATCACTGTATTTTAACCACCGGGTATTTCAACAGTACTAACGGTAACAACCACGCCGTTATCTTGTAAAAAGTTATTTCTGTCGCTTTCTATATCCGACAGTTATTCCGTTGTGGGGGCCCACAAATAGCTGCGCCGTCGTACGAATATTCCCCGACAACAAGAATATTCCACGACCAAACGAATATTCCCCGACAACAAGAATATTTTATAACCACTTGCTCATTTTAAAAATGTTTGCACATTTCACCCATAACTTTCATATTTATCAAATCAACACCTTACTATTTCGAAATAATATATAAAGAAAACTAAATCTTTATTCATAAAAGTTGGGGTCTTACAACCTCCCCTCCTTATGAAATTTCGTCCTCGAAATTGACGTACGTACCTGGTATGTCGAAAAGGTGAGGATACCTCGCTTTCATTTCCGATTCCAACTCCCAGGTCATTTCCTCAATAGCCTGGTTTCTCCACAAAACTTTAACTTGAGGTATAATTTTCGAGCGTAAGACATGCTCCTTCCTATCCAAGATTTTGACAGGTACCTCCTCGTACGTTAAATCTTCGGCTATCTCGTCTGGTTCTAACTCAATAATGCGGTTTGGATCCTTCACATATTTACGTAACACGGATATGTGAAACACGTTATGAACACGAGACATGCTTGGAGGTAAAGCGAGTCTATAAGCCACATTTCCTATTCGGTCAAGAATCTCAAATGGACCAATGAATCGTGGGTTAAGCTTTCCTCTCTTCCCAAACCTTGTAACTCCTTTCCACGGAGCAATACGTAATAACACATGGTCTCCAACATTAAATTCCACGTCCTTTCGATGAAGATCCGCATAACTCTTTTGTCGATCCTGTGCCGTTTGTATACGTTGTCGGATCATTTGGATCTTTTCCGTAGTCATACGTACTAACTCCGGTCCCAACAATATTGTTTCACCCACCTCGTTCCAACATACTGGAGAGCGACACTTTCTCCCATACAATGCCTCGAATGGAGCTACGCCTATACTTGCCTGATAACTGTTGTTGTAGGAGAATTCCACCAATGGTAAGTACTTATCCCAACTCCCTTTGAAGTCTAGAACGCAAAGTCTCAATAGATCTTCAAGAGTTTGAATAGTCCTCTCTGATTGTCCGTCTGTTTGAGGATGATAAGCCGAACTGAAGCGTAAGTCCGTGCCCATAGCTTTCTGCAAACTGATCCAAAATCGTGAAGTAAATCTGGGATCACGATCCGAAACTATGGATACTGTCATGCCATGCAATCTCACAATCTCATTCACGTACATATGAGCAAGACGTTCAAGGGAATAAGTCTCTCGTATCGGCAAGAAATGAGCAGACTTGGTTAATCTATCAACAATAACCCAAATCGCATCTAAGCCTTGAGAAACCTTGGGAAGACCCGTAACGAAATCCATCGTAATGTGTTCCCACTTCCATTTCGGAATCTCCAGTGGTTGCAATGGACCCTTCGGCACTTGATGCTCCGCCTTTACACGTTGACAAGTTAAACATCTCGAGATGGACTCCGCGATCTCTCTCTTCATATTGCTCCACCAAAATGTATGTCGAAGATCACGATACATTTTAGTACTCCCAGGATGGATTGCAAACGGTGTGTTGTGTGCCTCCATCATGATTCTATACTTCAAGTCAGAATCGTTAGGAACACAAAGTCTGGAGTTGACTCGAAGTATTCCCTCTTCATCGATTCTCGCTTCTGGAATTGCACCTTCTTGCACCTTCTTCTTCATCTTCATCAGCTCCGCATCCGTAGCTTGAGCAGCTTTAACTTTATCAATCAAAGCTGGTTCTACGAGTATACTTGACATCATCGCATTCGTTTCCACATATGATCTTCTACTCAACGCGTCAGCTACCACGTTCGCTTTTCCAGGATGGTATTGGATAGTATGATCGTAATCTTTCAACAGCTCAAGCAAACGTCGTTGCCGCATGTTGAGTTCCTTCTGAGTAAAGAAATATTTAAGGCTCTTATGATCCGTATAAATCTCCACTTTCTCTCCGTACAAGTAATGTCTCCAGATCTTCAACGCAAAAACGACAGCTGCCAAATCTAGATCATGAGTAGGATAATTCCTCTCATATTCTTTGAGTTGTCGCGAGGCATAGGCTATGACTTTCCCATGTTGCATGAGAACACATCCTAACCCTTTGCCCGAAGCATCGCTGTAAATAACAAATCCATCCGAACCAGATGGTATTGTCAGAACAGGTGCCGAAATAAGTCTCCTCTTGAGCTCTTGGAACCTCTTCTCGCATTCCTCTCTCCAAACGAATTTCGTATCTTTCCGAGTCAACTGAGTTAATGGAGTAGCGATTCGAGAAAATCCCTCTACGAACCTCCGATAGTAACCAGCTAAGCCCAGAAAGCTTCGTACTTCGGTCACCGACTTAGGTTGCTCCCAGCTTTGTATTGCTTCAATCTTTGCCGGGTCAACAGATACTCCACGTTTTGATACCACGTGCCCAAGGAATGCTACTTCCTCAAGCCAGAACTCGCATTTCTTCAGCTTGGCATATAGCTTGTTCTCACGAAGCTTTTGAAGTACCAACTTCAAATGGTGTTCATGATCTTCACGGCTTTTAGAATAAATGAGGATGTCATCAATAAAGACAACAACGAATTGATCCAAATACTCCTTAAATACACGGTTCATCATATCCATGAAAGCAGCAGGAGCATTAGTCAATCCAAAAGACATGACTAAGAACTCATAATGCCCGTACCGTGTTCTGAAAGCAGTCTTTGGAATATCCTCAGTTTTAATCTTCAACTGATGATATCCAGAACGAAGATCGATCTTTGAAAAAAATTGCGCTCCTTGCAACTGGTCGAACAGGTCATCAATACGAGGTAGCGGATACCTATTCTTGATGGTGACATGGTTCAACTCCTGATAGTCAATGCAAAGTCGCATACTCCCGTCTTTCTTCTTTACGAATAAAACAGGAGCACCCCAAGGAGACGTACTAGGACGAATAAAACCGATGTCTAACAACTCTTGTAATTGAACCTTTAACTCCTGAAGTTCAATAGGAGCCATTCGATATGGGGTTTTAGAAATGGGCTTTGTACCGGGCTCAAGGTCAATAAAGAATTCAACTTCACGTTCTGGGGGTAGACCGGGAAGTTCTTCGGGAAATACATCAGGAAACTCATTAACAACGGAAATATCATTCAAATCTGATGTACTCTGATTTAGATCAGTGACATGAGCTAAGAAAGCTTGACATCCGTTTTTCAATAAACGAATAGCCTTGGGATTTGAAATGATATTGACTGATTTTAGTGGTTTGGTGGTTTGAATTCGTACAACAGGTTGATTAGGAATATGAAAACTAACAACCTTACGTAAAACAATCAATTTTGGCATGGTAAGTGGTTAACCAGTCAATTCCTAAAATCACGTCAAATGCAAGTATTTTCAAAGATATAAGATCAACAGGTAAGGTAAGGGTACCAATCTGAATCAAGCAAGATTTGTAAACTGTAGATGTAACAAAGGTTTCTCCTAACGGAGTTTCAACAGATAAGTCAAAGTCTAATTTATCAGAAGTCAAGTTCAAACGTTGAGCACAAGCAGGTGAAATAAAGGAATGGGTAGCACCGGTATCTAACAAGGTATAAACTTCGCAAGAGTTTATGATCAGCTTACCCGTAATCACCTCGTGTGGATTCCTCGCGTTTTGGGCTGTCACGACAAACGCTCTTCCAGGAATCACCGACTTTGACTTGTCTGCAACCGCCTTTGGAATCACCACCCCCGCTGAACTTGGTTTCGCAACAGGACAATCTCGAGCTATATGTCCTTCTTTTCCACAGTTATAGCATCCTTTGAACTGTTGTGGGCAGTTTGGGCTGATATGTCCCTCTTTCTCGCATTTAAAGCATACGACCGGTGGTCGTTCTCCTCCCCTCGAAACAGTTGATGCTGGTGCTGATGTTGACATCTTCGTGTTCTCATTGTTATACCTTCTCTTCTTGAAATCTCCCCCCGATTCGCTTCTTCTACTATCATGGCCACGATAACCACCGGAGTGGTTACCGCTTCTGTCATACTTTCCTCCTCGCTGGTTGTCATTGCTCCGATGACTGCTGCCACCAGTACGACCTTGGTTGTGGTCCCTCGGTTGAACATAATCATTATCTCGTTCTAATAACTGGGCCCTGTTTACTACATCCGAATATAAAGAAAACTTATGAGAAATGAGGTATTGACGTATTTCGGGTTTCAAACCTCTTAGAAACATCCGCGTCATACGTTCCTCATTCTCCACCAAATGAGGTGCAAACCTGGACAGCTCCGAGAACTTAGCCTCGTACTGGGATACCGTCATGTTGTTTTGCTCGAGTCTGATAAACTCTACTTCCTTCATATGACGAATACTTTCAGGAAAGTACTTGTCATTGAACAGTTTCTGGAACGCTTCCCAAGACATCTGGAGTGCGGCAGGCTGGGTACGCTTCACGGATTCCCACTAGTAATCTGCCTCTCCACGGAACATAAACGTGGCGAATGGAACCTTCTGTTCCTCTGTACATCCCAAGACATCAAATATCTTGGTATTTTGCTTAATCCACGTCTCCGCCTTGATCGGATCTGGCTTTCCCAGAAACTCTGGTGGTCCCAATTCTTTGAACTGCTTAGCAGTGACAGCTCGTGTGTTGTTATTATCTCCACCTGTATGTTGCACACGAGTCTCCCTCGTCTGATTTTGCATAAACTGCAAAAACTTCTAAACATCTCATCGTTTATCGTCTGACCAGCGTTATTTTCAGGATGAACATTGCCTTCTTGTTGCACGTTCTCCTGGTTAACGATTAAAGGTGTCTCCACAGTCTCATTCACTTCGTTGTTAACATTCTCAGCTGCCATTCTCAAATACTGCCATAAAACAAGGGTTAATTAAACAAATCAACATATCACATATTAACCCTATGCTCCGACTGACCAATTAAATACCACATAAGCTTAGGTAGGACACACTAGCGAAGGATTTACTCGTCTCTCCCCTCCTAGTTTTATTCCCCGATCTCCGCCAGAGATCATATCTCTAAGCTCTGATACCAACTGTGAAGACCCCAGAATAGGTCCATTCAACCCAACCCATTCTGAGTCGCCAAATACATGGTACAGAATTCAAATACAAACTTTATATCATACGGTCGTGCAAAATACGACCACACAACTGTGAGTCTCAATACAAATATGTAGAAAATATTAAGATTCAAACTAAGTCCTCATTACAATTATTATCACACTATTTATCAGAAATAGTGAGGACTACTACTGCTCTAACTCGGACCATCACTCTGTCCCCCGACTAGTCCCCGCAACATTCTCATTTCCTGAAGAGGACAACAGATGAAAAGGGTGAGCTCAACTAGCTCAGTAAAGAATATTATGACTAAGATAATGAAAAATAAATCATCGTTAGCCTTCAATAAATCAGAAAAAATATAATGGACAACCAATCTTAGATCAATATTCGCAGCGGAAATAACAAATCATTAGAAGAGTTAAGCAGAGAATCAAGTCTACTATCTTCTATGATTTAAAAGTCCATCATCAATATTTTATCCCTGTAACATCAATCAATATACATCTCGAATCAATATTCATCTTTGCACTACAGGCCAAAGATATTCATTTGTATCATCAGTGGTCATATTCATCTCAACACCTGTCATCTTTGCACTACAGGCCAAAGATATTCATCAGGTAATCATTCATCTTTGCTCTACAGGCCAAAGATATTCATCAAGTAATCATTCATCTTTGCTCTACAGGCCAAAGATATTCAGTTACATTACCTTTTAGGACTGAGAATGATGAAAAATATTTTTAAAAAACGAATCCAGTGAGATAAAAGACAAAGACTAAGGATTCGTATTTTAGTATATCCAATTCAAAAATACCTCGTAATAATCAATTATGGAGCAAAATTCAAGAATAGAGCTCAAAACTTGGATACAATCAAAGATAGTAACCTTAACAAGTAATTTGGACAAATAGAAGAAAATTTAATTTTTCCGTGAATAGTGCCGTATACGTGAATAGTGCCGTATACGTGAATAGTAACCCCGACGGAAAAAGTAAGAATTTCAACATAAAATCCATGACAATATTTCTGTATAATGATATTGAAAAGAATAACATCATTTACGAAAGAAATAACATCCCTTACCTCAAAAAGATAGTACATCTGATTGGAATATCGGATATAATATTGAAGGAAACTTGCGCTGAATACTAATACTCAAAGTATAGAAATACTCACAAAAATACGCTCGATATTATAGAGAGAGAAAACTTATGATTCTGGTGTGATTTTCAATTCTAACATAAGCACCCTATTTATAGGAAAAGCTTAGGATGCCAAAGGAGACTAAAATAATAAAATATTATTATTTTTCAAAATTTCCGCCGCCTGGCGGCTAAAAAATTTTCTACCAAAAGTGGGGCCCGCCCATAAAAAAATATATTTTCCGAAACTTCAATAATTCATAACAAATAGCCCCTTCGTCAGAAAAATACAAATTCTATGTCCTTTCATAGGAAATTTAATTCTCTACAACTTTGCAGAAGGAAGTTTTTTCAAATTCCAAACATAAATTATCCGAAATCCAAAAACAGATAATTTCTCACACCAAAATATTGATAAAAATTCACCAGCGCCAATTCCTTCTTTAATATCCACAAAATAAATATTTCCTTATCATATAAATCAATAATTAATTATTCGCAAATAATATTATAGAACTACAATATTAACAACCAGGTCGTTCCCAGGACAGAGGGGGCCTTCCGATAAGGACTTCTCCTTACTGGCGCGCAATTAAATAACCCCTCCTAGACAGAACTTCCTTAGACATTGTCAATAATGCTATCTAATAATATTATTCAAATAATATGAATTATTGAGTTGATAACGTGAAATACTGTGCAACGACAATTATTGAATCAATACTACAAAATATCAACTGTAGCCATTATTGAATCAATCATAAAAAATAGCAACGTGGCAATTATTGAGTCAATAAAATATCAATGCAGCAATTATTGAGTCAATAATATAAAATATCAACGTAGCAATTATTGAGTCAATAATATAAAATATTGAACAGTAATTACTGTAACAATAATTGAGTAATGGCTTCTCACGTAAGACTCAATAATTCGAAATACTGTGCAATACCGTGTGCTACTATGCAACACCGTGTATCACTGTATTTTAACCACCGGGTATTTCAACAGTACTAACGGTAACAACCACGCCGTTATCTTGTAAAAAGTTATTTCTGTCGCTTTCTATATCCGACAGTTATTCCGTTGTGGGGGCCCACAAATAGCTGCGCCGTCGTACGAATATTCCCCGACAACAAGAATATTCCACGACCAAACGAATATTCTCCGACAACAAGAATATTTTATAACCACTTGCTCATTTTAAAAATGTTTGCACATTTCACCCATAACTTTCATATTTATCAAATCAACACCTTACTATTTCGAAATAATATATAAAGAAAACTAAATCTTTATTCATAAAAGTTGGGGTCTTACAACCTCCCCTCCTTATGAAATTTCGTCCTCGAAATTGACGTACGTACCTGGTATGTCGAAAAGGTGAGGATACCTCGCTTTCATTTCCGATTCCAACTCCCAGGTCATTTCCTCAATAGCCTGGTTTCTCCACAAAACTTTAACTTGAGGTATAATTTTCGAGCGTAAGACATGCTCCTTCCTATCCAAGATTTTGACAGGTACCTCCTCGTACGTTAAATCTTCGGCTATCTCGTCTGGTTCTAACTCAATAATGCGGTTTGGATCCTTCACATATTTACGTAACACGGATATGTGAAACACGTTATGAACACGAGACATGCTTGGAGGTAAAGCGAGTCTATAAGCCACATTTCCTATTCGGTCAAGAATCTCAAATGGACCAATGAATCGTGGGTTAAGCTTTCCTCTCTTCCCAAACCTTGTAACTCCTTTCCACGGAGCAATACGTAATAACACATGGTCTCCAACATTAAATTCCACGTCCTTTCGATGAAGATCCGCATAACTCTTTTGTCGATCCTGTGCCGTTTGTATACGTTGTCGGATCATTTGGATCTTTTCCGTAGTCATACGTACTAACTCCGGTCCCAACAATGTTGTTTCACCCACCTCGTTCCAACATACTGGAGAGCGACACTTTCTCCCATACAATGCCTCGAATGGAGCTACGCCTATACTTGCCTGATAACTGTTGTTGTAGGAGAATTCCACCAATGGTAAGTACTTATCCCAACTCCCTTTGAAGTCTAGAACGCAAAGTCTCAATAGATCTTCAAGAGTTTGAATAGTCCTCTCTGATTGTCCGTCTGTTTGAGGATGATAAGCCGAACTGAAGCGTAAGTCCGTGCCCATAGCTTTCTGCAAACTGATCCAAAATCGTGAAGTAAATCTGGGATCACGATCCGAAACTATGGATACTGTCATGCCATGCAATCTCACAATCTCATTCACGTACATATGAGCAAGACGTTCAAGGGAATAAGTCTCTCGTATCGGCAAGAAATGAGCAGACTTGGTTAATCTATCAACAATAACCCAAATCGCATCTAAGCCTTGAGAAACCTTGGGAAGACCCGTAACGAAATCCATCGTAATGTGTTCCCACTTCCATTTCGGAATCTCCAGTGGTTGCAATGGACCCTTCGGCACTTGATGCTCCGCCTTTACACGTTGACAAGTTAAACATCTCGAGATGGACTCCGCGATCTCTCTCTTCATATTGCTCCACCAAAATGTATGTCGAAGATCACGATACATTTTAGTACTCCCAGGATGGATTGCAAACGGTGTGTTGTGTGCCTCCATCATGATTCTATACTTCAAGTCAGAATCGTTAGGAACACAAAGTCTGGAGTTGACTCGAAGTATTCCCTCTTCATCGATTCTCGCTTCTGGAATTGCACCTTCTTGCACCTTCTTCTTCATCTTCATCAGCTCCGCATCCGTAGCTTGAGCAGCTTTAACTTTATCAATCAAAGCTGGTTCTACGAGTATACTTGACATCATCGCATTCGTTTCCACATATGATCTTCTACTCAACGCGTCAGCTACCACGTTCGCTTTTCCAGGATGGTATTGGATAGTATGATCGTAATCTTTCAACAGCTCAAGCAAACGTCGTTGCCGCATGTTGAGTTCCTTCTGAGTAAAGAAATATTTAAGGCTCTTATGATCCGTATAAATCTCCACTTTCTCTCCGTACAAGTAATGTCTCCAGATCTTCAACGCAAAAACGACAGCTGCCAAATCTAGATCATGAGTAGGATAATTCCTCTCATATTCTTTGAGTTGTCGCGAGGCATAGGCTATGACTTTCCCATGTTGCATGAGAACACATCCTAACCCTTTGCCCGAAGCATCGCTGTAAATAACAAATCCATCCGAACCAGATGGTATTGTCAGAACAGGTGCCGAAATAAGTCTCCTCTTGAGCTCTTGGAACCTCTTCTCGCATTCCTCTCTCCAAACGAATTTCGTATCTTTCCGAGTCAACTGAGTTAATGGAGTAGCGATTCGAGAAAATCCCTCTACGAACCTCCGATAGTAACCAGCTAA
The DNA here is from genome assembly GCA_020205555.1 of Panax stipuleanatus. Taxonomy (NCBI): domain Eukaryota; kingdom Viridiplantae; phylum Streptophyta; class Magnoliopsida; order Apiales; family Araliaceae; genus Panax; species Panax stipuleanatus. The sequence continues at coordinate 39,543 of JAINUT010002581.1, forward strand.
GCCCAGAAAGCTTCGTACTTCGGTCACCGACTTAGGTTGCTCCCAGCTTTGTATTGCTTCAATCTTTGCCGGGTCAACAGATACTCCACGTTTTGATACCACGTGCCCAAGGAATGCTACTTCCTCAAGCCAGAACTCGCATTTCTTCAGCTTGGCATATAGCTTGTTCTCACGAAGCTTTTGAAGTACCAACTTCAAATGGTGTTCATGATCTTCACGGCTTTTAGAATAAATGAGGATGTCATCAATAAAGACAACAACGAATTGATCCAAATACTCCTTAAATACACGGTTCATCATATCCATGAAAGCAGCAGGAGCATTAGTCAATCCAAAAGACATGACTAAGAACTCATAATGCCCGTACCGTGTTCTGAAAGCAGTCTTTGGAATATCCTCAGTTTTAATCTTCAACTGATGATATCCAGAACGAAGATCGATCTTTGAAAAAAATTGCGCTCCTTGCAACTGGTCGAACAGGTCATCAATACGAGGTAGCGGATACCTATTCTTGATGGTGACATGGTTCAACTCCCGATAGTCAATGCAAAGTCGCATACTCCCGTCTTTCTTCTTTACGAATAAAACAGGAGCACCCCAAGGAGACGTACTAGGACGAATAAAACCGATGTCTAACAACTCTTGTAATTGAACCTTTAACTCCTGAAGTTCAATAGGAGCCATTCGATATGGGGTTTTAGAAATGGGCTTTGTACCGGGCTCAAGGTCAATAAAGAATTCAACTTCACGTTCTGGGGGTAGACCGGGAAGTTCTTCGGGAAATACATCAGGAAACTCATTAACAACGGAAATATCATTCAAATCTGATGTACTCTGATTTAGATCAGTGACATGAGCTAAGAAAGCTTGACATCCGTTTTTCAATAAACGAATAGCCTTGGGATTTGAAATGATATTGACTGATTTTAGTGGTTTGGTGGTTTGAATTCGTACAACAGGTTGATTAGGAATATGAAAACTAACAACCTTACGTAAACAATCAATTTTGGCATGGTAAGTGGTTAACCAGTCAATTCCTAAAATCACGTCAAATGCAAGTATTTTCAAAGATATAAGATCAACAGGTAAGGTAAGGGTACCAATCTGAATCAAGCAAGATTTGTAAACTGTAGATGTAACAAAGGTTTCTCCTAACGGAGTTTCAACAGATAAGTCAAAGTCTAATTTATCAGAAGTCAAGTTCAAACGTTGAGCACAAGCAGGTGAAATAAAGGAATGGGTAGCACCGGTATCTAACAAGGTATAAACTTCGCAAGAGTTTATGATCAGCTTACCCGTAATCACCTCGTGTGGATTCCTCGCGTTTTGGGCTGTCACGACAAACGCTCTTCCAGGAATCACCGACTTTGACTTGTCTGCAACCGCCTTTGGAATCACCACCCCCGCTGAACTTGGTTTCGCAACAGGACAATCTCGAGCTATATGTCCTTCTTTTCCACAGTTATAGCATCCTTTGAACTGTTGTGGGCAGTTTGGGCTGATATGTCCCTCTTTCTCGCATTTAAAGCATACGACCGGTGGTCGTTCTCCTCCCCTCGAAACAGTTGATGCTGGTGCTGATGTTGACATCTTCGTGTTCTCATTGTTATACCTTCTCTTCTTGAAATCTCCCCCCGATTCGCTTCTTCTACTATCATGGCCACGATAACCACCGGAGTGGTTACCGCTTCTGTCATACTTTCCTCCTCGCTGGTTGTCATTGCTCCGATGACTGCTGCCACCAGTACGACCTTGGTTGTGGTCCCTCGGTTGAACATAATCATTATCTCGTTCTAATAACTGGGCCCTGTTTACTACATCCGAATATAAAGAAAACTTATGAGAAATGAGGTATTGACGTATTTCGGGTTTCAAACCTCTTAGAAACATCCGCGTCATACGTTCCTCATTCTCCACCAAATGAGGTGCAAACCTGGACAGCTCCGAGAACTTAGCCTCGTACTGGGATACCGTCATGTTGTTTTGCTCGAGTCTGATAAACTCTACTTCCTTCATATGACGAATACTTTCAGGAAAGTACTTGTCATTGAACAGTTTCTGGAACGCTTCCCAAGACATCTGGAGTGCGGCAGGCTGGGTACGCTTCACGGATTCCCACTAGTAATCTGCCTCTCCACGGAACATAAACGTGGCGAATGGAACCTTCTGTTCCTCTGTACATCCCAAGACATCAAATATCTTGGTATTTTGCTTAATCCACGTCTCCGCCTTGATCGGATCTGGCTTTCCCAGAAACTCTGGTGGTCCCAATTCTTTGAACTGCTTAGCAGTGACAGCTCGTGTGTTGTTATTATCTCCACCTGTATGTTGCACACGAGTCTCCCTCGTCTGATTTTGCATAAACTGCAAAAACTTCTAAACATCTCATCGTTTATCGTCTGACCAGCGTTATTTTCAGGATGAACATTGCCTTCTTGTTGCACGTTCTCCTGGTTAACGATTAAAGGTGTCTCCACAGTCTCATTCACTTCGTTGTTAACATTCTCAGCTGCCATTCTCAAATACTGCCATAAAACAAGGGTTAATTAAACAAATCAACATATCACATATTAACCCTATGCTCCGACTGACCAATTAAATACCACATAAGCTTAGGTAGGACACACTAGCGAAGGATTTACTCGTCTCTCCCCTCCTAGTTTTATTCCCCGATCTCCGCCAGAGATCATATCTCTAAGCTCTGATACCAACTGTGAAGACCCCAGAATAGGTCCATTCAACCCAACCCATTCTGAGTCGCCAAATACATGGTACAGAATTCAAATACAAACTTTATATCATACGGTCGTGCAAAATACGACCACACAACTGTGAGTCTCAATACAAATATGTAGAAAATATTAAGATTCAAACTAAGTCCTCATTACAATTATTATCACACTATTTATCAGAAATAGTGAGGACTACTACTGCTCTAACTCGGACCATCACTCTGTCCCCCGACTAGTCCCCGCAACATTCACATTTCCTGAAGAGGACAACAGATGAAAAGGGTGAGCTCAACTAGCTCAGTAAAGAATATTATGACTAAGATAATGAAAAATAAATCATCGTTAGCCTTCAATAAATCAGAAAAAATATAATGGACAACCAATCTTAGATCAATATTCGCAGCGGAAATAACAAATCATTAGAAGAGTTAAGCAGAGAATCAAGTCTACTATCTTCTATGATTTAAAAGTCCATCATCAATATTTTATCCCTGTAACATCAATCAATATACATCTCGAATCAATATTCATCTTTGCACTACAGGCCAAAGATATTCATTTGTATCATCAGTGGTCATATTCATCTCAACACCTGTCATCTTTGCACTACAGGCCAAAGATATTCATCAGGTAATCATTCATCTTTGCTCTACAGGCCAAAGATATTCATCAAGTAATCATTCATCTTTGCTCTACAGGCCAAAGATATTCAGTTACATTACCTTTTAGGACTGAGAATGATGAAAAATATTTTTAAAAAACGAATCCAGTGAGATAAAAGACAAAGACTAAGGATTCGTATTTTAGTATATCCAATTCAAAAATACCTCGTAATAATCAATTATGGAGCAAAATTCAAGAATAGAGCTCAAAACTTGGATACAATCAAAGATAGTAACCTTAACAAGTAATTTGGACAAATAGAAGAAAATTTAATTTTTCCGTGAATAGTGCCGTATACGTGAATAGTGCCGTATACGTGAATAGTAACCCCGACGGAAAAAGTAAGAATTTCAACATAAAATCCATGACAATATTTCTGTATAATGATATTGAAAAGAATAACATCATTTACGAAAGAAATAACATCCCTTACCTCAAAAAGATAGTACATCTGATTGGAATATCGGATATAATATTGAAGGAAACTTGCGCTGAATACTAATACTCAAAGTATAGAAATACTCACAAAAATACGCTCGATATTATAGAGAGAGAAAACTTATGATTCTGGTGTGATTTTCAATTCTAACATAAGCACCCTATTTATAGGAAAAGCTTAGGATGCCAAAGGAGACTAAAATAATAAAATATTATTATTTTTCAAAATTTCCGCCGCCTGGCGGCTAAAAAATTTTCTACCAAAAGTGGGGCCCGCCCATAAAAAAATATATTTTCCGAAACTTCAATAATTCATAACAAATAGCCCCTTCGTCAGAAAAATACAAATTCTATGTCCTTTCATAGGAAATTTAATTCTCTACAACTTTGCAGAAGGAAGTTTTTCCAAATTCCAAACATAAATTATCCGAAATCCAAAAACAGATAATTTCTCACACCAAAATATTGATAAAAATTCACCAGCGCCAATTCCTTCTTTAATATCCACAAAATAAATATTTCCTTATCATATAAATCAATAATTAATTATTCGCAAATAATATTATAGAACTACAATATTAACAACCAGGTCGTTCCCAGGACAGAGGGGGCCTTCCGATAAGGACTTCTCCTTACTGGCGCGCAATTAAATAACCCCTCCTAGACAGAACTTCCTTAGACATTGTCAATAATGTTATCTAATAATATTATTCAAATAATATGAATTATTGAGTTGATAACGTGAAATACTGTGCAACGACAATTATTGAATCAATACTACAAAATATCAACTGTAGCCATTATTGAATCAATCATAAAAAATAGCAACGTGGCAATTATTGAGTCAATAAAATATCAATGCAGCAATTATTGAGTCAATAATATAAAATATCAACGTAGCAATTATTGAGTCAATAATATAAAATATTGAACAGTAATTACTGTAACAATAATTGAGTAATGGCTTCTCACGTAAGACTCAATAATTCGAAATACTGTGCAATACCGTGTGCTACTATGCAACACCGTGTATCACTGTATTTTAACCACCGGGTATTTCAACAGTACTAACGGTAACAACCACGCCGTTATCTTGTAAAAAGTTATTTCTGTCGCTTTCTATATCCGACAGTTATTCCGTTGTGGGGGCCCACAAATAGCTGCGCCGTCGTACGAATATTCCCCGACAACAAGAATATTCCACGACCAAACGAATATTCCCCGACAACAAGAATATTTTATAACCACTTGCTCATTTTAAAAATGTTTGCACATTTCACCCATAACTTTCATATTTATCAAATCAACACCTTACTATTTCGAAATAATATATAAAGAAAACTAAATCTTTATTCATAAAAGTTGGGGTCTTACAACCTCCCCTCCTTATGAAATTTCGTCCTCGAAATTGACGTACGTACCTGGTATGTCGAAAAGGTGAGGATACCTCGCTTTCATTTCCGATTCCAACTCCCAGGTCATTTCCTCAATAGCCTGGTTTCTCCACAAAATTTTAACTTGAGGTATAATTTTCGAGCGTAAGACATGCTCCTTCCTATCCAAGATTTTGACAGGTACCTCCTCGTACGTTAAATCTTCGGCTATCTCGTCTGGTTCTAACTCAATAATGCGGTTTGGATCCTTCACATATTTACGTAACACGGATATGTGAAACACGTTATGAACACGAGACATGCTTGGAGGTAAAGCGAGTCTATAAGCCACATTTCCTATTCGGTCAAGAATCTCAAATGGACCAATGAATCGTGGGTTAAGCTTTCCTCTCTTCCCAAACCTTGTAACTCCTTTCCACGGAGCAATACGTAATAACACATGGTCTCCAACATTAAATTCCACGTCCTTTCGATGAAGATCCGCATAACTCTTTTGTCGATCCTGTGCCGTTTGTATACGTTGTCGGATCATTTGGATCTTTTCCGTAGTCATACGTACTAACTCCGGTCCCAACAATGTTGTTTCACCCACCTCGTTCCAACATACTGGAGAGCGACACTTTCTCCCATACAATGCCTCGAATGGAGCTACGCCTATACTTGCCTGATAACTGTTGTTGTAGGAGAATTCCACCAATGGTAAGTACTTATCCCAACTCCCTTTGAAGTCTAGAACGCAAAGTCTCAATAGATCTTCAAGAGTTTGAATAGTCCTCTCTGATTGTCCGTCTGTTTGAGGATGATAAGCCGAACTGAAGCGTAAGTCCGTGCCCATAGCTTTCTGCAAACTGATCCAAAATCGTGAAGTAAATCTGGGATCACGATCCGAAACTATGGATACTGTCATGCCATGCAATCTCACAATCTCATTCACGTACATATGAGCAAGACGTTCAAGGGAATAAGTCTCTCGTATCGGCAAGAAATGAGCAGACTTGGTTAATCTATCAACAATAACCCAAATCGCATCTAAGCCTTGAGAAACCTTGGGAAGACCCGTAACGAAATCCATCGTAATGTGTTCCCACTTCCATTTCGGAATCTCCAGTGGTTGCAATGGACCCTTCGGCACTTGATGCTCCGCCTTTACACGTTGACAAGTTAAACATCTCGAGATGGACTCCGCGATCTCTCTCTTCATATTGCTCCACCAAAATGTATGTCGAAGATCACGATACATTTTAGTACACCTAGGATGGATCGCAAACGGTGTGTTGTGTGCCTCCATCATGATTCTATACTTCAAGTCAGAATCGTTAGGAACACAAAGTCTGGAGTTGACTCGAAGTATTCCCTCTTCATCGATTATCGCTTCTGGAATTGCACCTTCTTGCACCTTCTTCTTCATCTTCATCAGCTCCGCATCCGTAGCTTGAGCAGCTTTAACTTTATCAATCAAAGCTGGTTCTACGAGTATACTTGACATCATCGCATTCGTTTCCACATATGATCTTCTACTCAACGCGTCAGCTACCACGTTCGCTTTTCCAGGATGGTATTGGATAGTATGATCGTAATCTTTCAACAGCTCAAGCCAACGTCGTTGCCGCATGTTGAGTTCCTTCTGAGTAAAGAAATATTTAAGGCTCTTATGATCCGTATAAATCTCCACTTTCTCTCCGTACAAGTAATGTCTCCAGATCTTCAACGTAAAAACGACAGCTGCCAAATCTAGATCATGAGTAGGATAATTTCTCTCATATTCTTTGAGTTGTCGCGAGGCATAGGCTATGACTTTCCCATGTTGTATGAGAACACATCCTAACCCTTTGCCCGAAGCATCGCTGTAAATAACAAATCCATCCGAACCAGATGGTATTGTCAGAACAGGTGCCGAAATAAGTCTCCTCTTGAGCTCTTGGAACCTCTTCTCGCATTCCTCTCTCCAAACGAATTTCGTATCTTTCCGAGTCAACTGAGTTAATGGAGTAGCGATTCGAGAAAATCCCTCTACGAACCTCCGATAGTAACCAGCTAAGCCCAGAAAGCTTCGTACTTCGGTCACCGACTTAGGTTGCTCCCAGCTTTGTATTGCTTCAATCTTTGCCGGGTCAACAGATACTCCACGTTTTGATACCACGTGCCCAAGGAATGCTACTTCCTCAAGCCAGAACTCGCATTTCTTCAGCTTGGCATATAGCTTGTTCTCACGAAGCTTTTGAAGTACCAACTTCAAATGGTGTTCATGATCTTCACGGCTTTTAGAATAAATGAGGATGTCATCAATAAAGACAACAACGAATTGATCCAAATACTCCTTAAATACACGGTTCATCATATCCATGAAAGCAGCAGGAGCATTAGTCAATCCAAAAGACATGACTAAGAACTCATAATGCCCGTACCGTGTTCTGAAAGCAGTCTTTGGAATATCCTCAGTTTTAATCTTCAACTGATGATATCCAGAACGAAGATCGATCTTTGAAAAAAATTGCGCTCCTTGCAACTGGTCGAACAGGCCATCAATACGAGGTAGCGGATACCTATTCTTGATGGTGACATGGTTCAACTCCCGATAGTCAATGCAAAGTCGCATACTCCCGTCTTTCTTCTTTACGAATTAAACAGGAGCACCCCAAGGAGACGTACTAGGACGAATAAAACCGATGTCTAACAACTCTTGTAATTGAACCTTTAACTCCTGAAGTTCAATAGGAGCCATTCGATATGGGGTTTTAGAAATGGGCTTTGTACCGGGCTCAAGGTCAATAAAGAATTCAACTTCACGTTCTGGGGGTAGACCGGGAAGTTCTTCGGGAAATACATCAGGAAACTCATTAACAACGGAAATATCATTCAAATCTGATGTACTCTGATTTAGATCAGTGACATGAGCTAAGAAAGCTTGACATCCGTTTTTCAATAAACGAATAGCCTTGGGATTTGAAATGATATTGACTGATTTTAGTGGTTTGGTGGTTTGAATTCGTACAACAGGTTGATTAGGAATATGAAAACTAACAACCTTACGAAAATAATCAATTTTGGCATGGTAAGTGGTTAACCAGTCAATTCCTAAAATCACGTCAAATGCAAGTATTTTTAAAGATATAAGATCAACAGGTAAGGTAAGGGTACCAATCTGAATCAAGCAAGATTTGTAAACTGTAGATGTAACAAAGGTTTCTCCTAACGGAGTTTCAACAGATAAGTCAAAGTCTAATTTATCAGAAGTCAAGTTCAAACGTTGAGCACAAGCAGGTGAAATAAAGGAATGGGTAGCACCGGTATCTAACAAGGTATAAACTTCGCAAGAGTTTATGATCAGCTTACCCGTAATCACCTCGTGTGGATTCCTCGCGTTTTGGGCTGTCACGACAAATGCTCTTCCAGGAATCACCAACTTTGACTTGTCTGCAACCGCCTTTGGAATCACCACCCCCGCTGAACTTGGTTTCGCAACAGGACAATCTCGAGCTATATGTCCTTCTTTTCCACAGTTATAGCATCCTTTGAACTGTTGTGGGCAGTTTGGGCTGATATGTCCCTCTTTCTCGCATTTAAAGCATACGACCGGTGGTCGTTCTCCTCCCCTCGAAACAGTTGATGCTGGTGCTGATGTTGACATCTTCGTGTTCTCATTGTTATACCTTCTCTTCTTGAAATCTCCCCCCGATTCGCTTCTTCTACTATCATGGCCACGATAACCACCGGAGTGGTTACCGCTTCTGTCATACTTTCCTCCTCGCTGGTTGTCATTGCTCCGATGACTGCTGCCACCAGTACGACCTTGGTTGTGGTCCCTCGGTTGAACATAATCATTATCTCGTTCTAATAACTGGGCCCTGTTTACTACATCCGAATATAAAGAAAACTTATGAGAAATGAGGTATTGACGTATTTCGGGTTTCAAACCTCTTAGAAACATCCGCGTCATACGTTCCTCATTCTCCACCAAATGAGGTGCAAACCTGGACAGCTCCGAGAACTTAGCCTCGTACTGGGATACCGTCATGTTGTTTTGCTCGAGTCTGATAAACTCTAGTTCCTTCATATGACGAATACTTTCAGGAAAGTACTTGTCATTGAACAGTTTCTGGAACGCTTCCCAAGACATCTAGAGTGCGGCAGGCTGGGTACGCTTCACGGATTCCCACCAGTAATCTGCCTCTCCACGGAACATAAACGTGGCGAATAGAACCTTCTGTTCCTCTGTACATCCCAAGACATCAAATATCTTGGTAATTTGCTTAATCCACGTCTCCGCCTTGATCGGATCTGGCTTTCCCAGAAACTCTGGTGGTCCCAATTCTTTGAACTGCTTAGCAGTGACAGCTCGTGTGTTGTTATTATCTCTACCTGTATGTTGCACACGAGTCTCCCTCGTCTGATTTTGCATAAACTGCAAAAAACTTCTAAACATCTCATCGTTTATCGTCTGACCAGCGTTATTTTCAGGATGAACATTGCCTTCTTGTTGCACGTTTTCCTGGTTAACGATTAAAGGTGTCTCCACAGTCTCATTCACTTCGTTGTTAACATTCTCAGCTGCCATTCTCAAATACTGCCATAAAACAAGGGTTAATTAAATAAATCAACATATCACATATTAACCCTATGCTCCGACTGACCAATTAAATACCACATAAGCTTAGGTAGGACACACTAGCGAAGGATTTACTCGTCTCTCCCCTCCTAGTTTTATTCCCCGATCTCCGCCAGAGATCATATCCCTAAGCTCTGATACCAACTGTGACGCCCCCAGAATAGGTCCATTCAACCCAACCCATTCTGAGTCGCCAAATACATGGTACAGAATTCAAATACAAACTTTATATCATACGGTCGTGCAAAATACGACCACACAACTGTGAGTCTCAATACAAATATGTAGAAAATATTAAGATTCAAACTAAGTCCTCATTACAATTATTATCACACTATTTATCAGAAATAGTGAGGACTACTACTGCTCTAACTCGGACCATCACTCTGTCCCCCGACTAGTCTCCGCAACATTCTCATTTCCTGAAGAGGACAACAAATGAAAAGGGTGAGCTCAACTAGCTCAGTAAAGAATATTATGACTAAGATAATGGAAAATAAATTATCGTTAGCCTTCAATAAATCAGATAAAATATAATGGACAACCAATCTTAGATCAATATTCGCAGCGGAAATAACAAATCATTAGAAGAGTTAAGCAGAGAATCAAGTCTACTATCTTCTATGATTTAAAAGTCCATCATCAATATTTTATCCCTGTAACATCAATCAATATACATCTCGAATCAATATTCATCTTTGCACTACAGGCCAAAGATATTTTGTATCATCAGTGGTCATATTCATCTCAACACCTGTCATCTTTGCACTACAGGCCAAAGATATTCATCAGGTAATCATTCATCTTTGCTCTACAGGCCAAAGATATTCATCAAGTAATCATTCATCTTTGCTCTACAGGCCAAAGATATTCAGTTACATTACCTTTTAGGACTGAGAATGATGAAAAATATTTTTAAAAAACGAATCCAGTGAGATAAAAGACAAAGACTAAGGATTCGTATTTTAGTATATCCAATTCAAAAATACCTCGTAATAATCAATTATGGAGCAAAATTCAAGAATAGAGCTCAAAACTTGGATACAATCAAAGATAGTAACCTTAACAAGTAATTTGGACAAATAGAAGAAAATTTAATTTTTCCGTGAATAGTGCCGTATACGTGAATAGTACCGTATACGTGAATAGTAACCCCGACGGAAAAAGTAAGAATTTCAACATAAAATCCATGACAATATTTCTGTATAATGATATTGAAAAGAATAACATCATTTACGAAAGAAATAACATCCCTTACCTCAAAAAGATAGTACCTCTGACTGGAATATCGGATATAATATTGAAGGAAACTTGCGCTGAATACTAATACTCAAAGTATAGAAATACTCACAAAAATACGCTCGATATTATAGAGAGAGAAAACTTATGATTCTAGTGTGATTTTCAATTCTAACATAAGCACCCTATTTATAGGAAAAAGCTTAGGATGTCAAAGGAGACTAAAATAATAAAATATTATTATTTTTCAAAATTTCCGCCGCCTGGTGGCTAAAAAATTTTCTACCAAAAGTGGGGCTCGCCCATAAAAAAATATATTTTCCGAAACTTCAATAATTCATAACAAATAGCCCCTTCGTCAGAAAAATACAAATTCTATGTCCTTTCATAGGAAATTTAATTCTCTACAACTTTGCAGAAGGAAGGTTTTCCAAATTCCAAACATAAATTATCCGAAATCCAAAAACAGATAATTTCTCACACCAAAATATTGATAAAAACTCACCAGCGCCAATTCCTTCTTTAATATCCACAAAATAAATATTTCCTTATCATATAAATCAATAATTAATTATTCGCAAATAATATTATAGAACTACAATATTAACAACCAGGTCGTTCCCAGGACAGAGGGGGCCTTCCGATAAGGACTTCTCCTTACTGGCGCGCAATTAAATAACCCCTCCTAGACAGAACTTCCTTAGACATTGTCAATAATGCTATCTAATAATATTATTCAAATAATATGAATTATTGAGTTGATAACGTGAAATACTGTACAACGACAATTATTGAATCAATACTACAAAATATCAACTGTAGCCATTATTGAATCAATCATAAAAAATAGCAACGTGGCAATTATTGAGTCAATAAAATATCAATGCAGCAATTATTGAGTCAATAATATAAAATATCAACGTAGCAATTATTGAGTCAATAATATAAAATATTGAACAGTAATTACTGTAACAATAATTGAGTAATGGCTTCTCACGTAAGACTCAATAATTCGAAATACTGTGCAATACCGTGTGCTACTATGCAACACCGTGTATCACTGTATTTTAACCACCGGGTATTTCAACAGTACTAACGGTAACAACCACGCCGTTATCTTGTAAAAAGTTATTTCTGTCGCTTTCTATATCCGACAGTTATTCCGTTGTGGGGGCCCACAAATAGCTGCGCCGTCGTACGAATATTCCCCGACAACAAGAATATTCCACGACCAAACGAATATTCCCCGACAACAAGAATATTTTATAACCACTTGCTCATTTTAAAAATGTTTGCACATTTCACCCATAACTTTCATATTTATCAAATCAACACCTTACTATTTCGAAATAATATAAAGAAAATTAAATCTTTATTCATAAAAGTTGGGTCTTACAGTAACCCCGACTGAAAAAGTAAGAATTTTATAATAAAATCCATGACAATATTTTGGTATAATGATATTGAAAAGAATAACATCGTTTACGAAAGAAAATAACATCCTTTACCTTAACAGGAGAGTAGTTTTGACCGGAATATCGGATATTATGTGGACGAAAACTTGCACTGTTATCAACACTCAAAGTATCTAAATACTCACAAGAAAAACGCTCGATATTATAGAGAGAAAATTTTCTGATTCTGGTGTGATTTTTATTTCTAACTAAGCACCCTATTTATAGGAAAATGCTAGGATGCCATGATTGACTAAAGGAACCACGGAGCAATTTCTTCAAAGGTTGGCAACATACCAACTTTGAACTCTGCAGCCACCTCATTTGAAATTAAAATCCCCACATGTTATATAATTATATATATATATATTAAAATATTTATTTTTGAAACTTCAATAATTCATAATAAATAGCAGTTTTATCAGAAAAATATAAATTATATGTCCTTTCCATGAAAAATTTAATTCTCTACAACTTTGTAGAAGGAAGTTTTTCCAAAATCCCAACCGAAAATAGCTGAAATCCACAAACGGATGATTTTCCACACCAAAATACTGATAAAAATATATCAACACTAAATTCTTCTTTTATATCCACAAAAATAAATATTTCCTTATCATATAAATTAATAATTAATTATTCACAAATAATATTACAGAACTACAATATTGACAACCAGGTCATTCCCAGGAAAGAGGGGGCCTTCCGATAAAGATTTCTCCTTACTGGCGCGTAATTAAATAACCCCTCCTAGACAGAACTTTCTTAGACATTGTCAATAATTCTATCTAATAATATTATTCAAATAATATGAATTATTAATTTGATAATGTGAAATACTGTGTAGTGACAATTATTGAATCAATCATATAAAATATTAACGTAGCAATTATTGAATCAATAATATAAAATATTGAACAATAATTATTGTAACAATAATTGAGTAAGTGCCTTCTTACGTAAGAATCAATAATTCGAAATATTGTGCAATACCGTGTGCTACTGTGCAACACCGCGTATTACTGTATTTTTATCACCGGGTATTTCAACAGTTTAACGGTAACAGTTTTACCGTTATTTATAAAAAGGTTATTTCTGTCGCTTTCTATATCCGACAGTTATTCCATTGTGGGGCCCACAAATGGCTGCGCCGTCGTACGAATATTCCCCGACAGCAAGAATATTCCACGACCAAACGAATATTTCCCGACAACAATGAATATTTTATAACCACTTGCTTATTTTGAAATATTTGCACATTTCACCCATAACTTTTTACATTAATTAAATCAACCCCTTACTATTTCAAAATAATATATAAAAAAAATTAAATTTTTATTTATAAAATTCGGGGTCTTACATTATCAAAGTGGATTTTTTTTAAGATTGTATAGATATTACATTAGCATCATCAATTGTTTATGTCATTCATGTCTTTTGGCCTTATTACATTGTATAAGTCATAACTTGATCCCATGTTGAAATCTATAGGTTTTAGTTGAGAGGTCTGCTTGGAGGAGTCTTGGTGCTGATGAGGAAACCAAAAATTCTATCCACACACAGCTGCCATACATCTGAATGAAGAGATAACAATACGAAAAACTAGACTCCTTGTGAGTTGAAAATTAAAACAAGATACTAGAAAAACCTATGAAGAGCCAAAACAGTGGCATCCTTATACAACAATTGGCTTTACACCCGTGAGGGGTTGGTAAAAAGATAAACTCTCTATCATGCTGACCAGCAACAAGTTTGGAGAGGTAGTTTACACGTCCATTGCATTCACCATATGTATACTGCACTTTATATTCCCACTCTTTGTTAATAAAATTTCAGCAGTCCTAAATGAGCTTTCCTCTGGAGGTGGTCAGTCCTTTCATCAGTTGCAAGGAGAGATCTACATCCACTTCCAACATTACTTGCTTGAAGCCTCACTCGCAAGCTCTTTGAAGTCCTAATCTTGCTGCACACAACTCTTATCCAGCATTTTTCTTTGTGCCAATGTCTGAACCATGTTTTTCTCCAATCTCTATCAGAGTTCTGAGCAGAACTTTTGTTGGAGAAACTTTTAAAATCTCTTCAGCTAGTTGGGATAGAATATGAGTAAATGCAGTTTAACCCTGATAAACAGTAGAATATTAAGCATAATGTATAAGATGTAGATTATTAGACAGAAATTTTATAGTAGAACTTGAAGTAACTCTTTTTTAGTATTAAGGTTTCTAACGAAATACCAAATGCTAAAAAAAATCCTAAGCTGTAAAGTTAATCAATACAAACAAAGAGAAGATTCTAAATGCAATCTTTTTAAACAGAGGTAGTGGAGAGCAAAAGAGACGGATCTGATTTCAGCTAATAAAGCTTCAGAATTTAAAAGGAAACACACAACAGGTGCTAATTAAAATCAAAAATAAAAGACAGGAAATAAGTGATAATTCTTCTGTACCCAAAATCCAAAGAGCACAAAATTAGTACCACCCTTCTTCTACAAGGGAACTTTGGTTAAATCCAAAAAAAAATCAAATAAAAAGGGAAATACCTTAAGCAACAAATTCACATATCCACAGTGATAATAATTAACAGTGAGTGAAATGTTCCAACCAAAAATCAATTTGTTAACAATTAGAGGCTATGGTTAAGATAGAGTTTACATGAAGTGACTAAAACCATCTACTATTCCAAACTATAGTTTCATAATTCATATGCATAATTTACTTGCCAACTATAAAAAAAATATGCATAATTTTTTTTTTGAGCAAATAACGAATGAGAAACAGCACACCATCTAACAACTATTTGCCTTGAGCCATTGTACTCTGTTAAAAGCATAATCATGAAATAACTTTGGCTCACATTAACAACAAAAGGATATGAAGCTGAGTTACAAGTAATTCGCCCAAATCAATAAAATACACCTAGTTTGTAAAACACCAGAATTCAATAAAATTTCAACCACATAAAATTAGACAATACCCGGTACCCAATTAACAAACCTGTTTAGGGGAGAAGAGCTTGAGCGATTTCTGATTTAGGAAACGGAAGTGAGCAATAACTGGGTCCGGATGGGTCCGGATCGATTTCTCATTTTGGGGAGAAGAACATGTCGTATCGATTTCTCGATTTCTGGTGATTGGGGGGAGCTCGAGCGATTTCATCGCTCTGAGAGGAGAGAAGCTCTGAGCGATTTCTGAGAGGAGAAGCTCTTATTTCAACTGATCAGCAGCCGTGTTTTCGGATTTGGGAGGAGAAGGCTTATGCGACTGGAGAGGAGATGATCGATCGAGATGGAGAAGCCCTTATACGGAAGCCGTGTTTTGTTTTAAAACAAGTCTCCAAAATGACGTCGTTTTCGAATACTGTGTGAAAAAAAGTACACGGCTGTGCATACCCATTTTCCCCTATATGTGCGGAATGATCTATAGCATCTAGTTGATATGGATCTAATAGTGGCATATAATATCTATACCGTCCATAACATCTATCAAGGGCTGGGATTGAAAAGTAGATTATGCAGTCCGCTACTACTACTAGAGGACGTGGTTATTATAATTTCTGTACTTTTATGCCCCTACTCCGCCCAACACAACGAAGCAATTGAACCGAAAAGTGAATATTCACAAACCCATATTCACCACTTTCAGTCTATAACCCCCTTCTCTCTCTATAGACTCATATATATTACCTTGTAAATCTTTCTTTCTCACACACTTTGACACACACTAAATAAGTATTCTAAAAAAGAAGACTTTGGAAGTGTGATCTTGGATATCTTGAAATCGGTTGAATTGATCGGAGATGGAGGACAGGTAGGGCAGGAAATCGAATTTGGAGATTTCAGAGCCGGGTTTGGTTGTGTTAATTGGGAAAAATTCTGGGGTGGCGACGGCTGTGGAGGAAGACCACCACCCAGAGGTCTGGGGTGGCGACGGCTCTGGGGTCGATTTCGTCAAAGATGAATTGGGTCTTGGAATAAGATTTTTTCTGGGGCTGCCGACTGAAAACCTTCCAAATTGGGAAAGTTGTGAATCCATTTTCAGAATCTATGGAGCATCAATTTCTTGAATGATGAACTGATTATTGTGAAGGGTATGATCAACGAATAGTTTGTGATGGATCGAGAGTGTTTGTGATCTGGAGAAATATGGAACTAGGAGATTGTTGCGTCTCGACCATCTATTCATCTGCCTTGGCTTAGTGGGGGCAAAAGTGGGGAAAAAATCATTAACCACGTCCGCTAGAAGTTCTAGCGGACGGCGCGTTCCTTATTGCCCTTCAATTTAGCAATGGACGGTATAGATGCTATATGCTAGTTTTTTATCCATAACAACTAGATACTATGGATCATTCCCCTATATATATATATACGGTTCGAATTTTAAGCTTACCCTTTATCCAACGTACCTTACTTACCTCCCTTTAGCGACAGACTGGGCGACGGTTCGGTCCATCACTATATATACAACCGTCGCTATAGGTAGTCTGTCGCTAAAAACTATAGCGACGGTTGTATATATAGCGATGGACCGAACCGTCACCCTGTCCGTCGCTAAAAGAGGAGTAAGCAATGTATGTTGGATAAATGGTAAGCTTAAGATCCGGACTATATATATATATATATATATATATAAAGATCTTAGGCTCACCCAACTAAAAGCTCACCCAAACTCACCCCCTTTAGCGACGGACAGGGCGACGGTTCGTCCGTCGCTATATATACAACCGTCGTCTATATGTTGTTCGTCGCTATATGTTGTCTGTCGCTAAAAACTAAGACGACGGTTGTATATATAGCGACGGACCAAACTGTCGCCCGGTACGTCGCTAAAGGGGTGAGTTGGGTGAGCTTTTAATTAAATGAGTTTAAGATCCGGACCGTGTATATATATATATATATATAGTATAACAGGTATATGCATAGTAGAATTTTCACCGACTCTTTTAACATATTTTATATTGATATTTGTCATTTTAGAGATGGAATCGATATTCCTATTTGGTAATATTTGCATCTCTGTACTTTAATTTCTTTGTTAACAAACCTTTTAATTTAAGTCAAATGCTAACCCTTTTTTGGGACTAGATATATATAATTAATGTAGGTATTCGACAGTTTTCTTTATATATATATATATATATATAGTTAAAATTAAAAGCCAGACTTTTTTTATAAAATCCAACATCTTTTAAAAAAAATCCAAAATTAAAAGAAAATTTGATGTATATGTCCCGCTTAATTTTCAACCCATATAAACACAAACCCACTTATGCCCCGTTTATTTGCCTGGTCTAGCTATTTTGAAAAGATAAATTTAACAAAAATTAAGAAAAAAGGTAAAAGGATAAAGATTGTGCATGCATTATTTGTGCAACCTCTCCCCATAAATAGTGTCAGTATGAACCGTAACTGCGTAACCAAAGAAAAGAAGATTGCTATTCAAGTTTGCTCAAGCCCTCTATCCAATCAAATACCAAAGAAAGATGGACACTATTGAGAGCCAAAACCAACCCCCTCAATCCCAGAAACAAGGGCAAAACCAATCCCCTCAATCCCAGCAACAAGGTGAAGGCACCAGCTTCTATAAGGCTTGCTTCAATGGAATCAATGCTCTATCAGGTAATTAGGCCTTAAGTTTAGTCGATATATATTGAAAGTAAAAGGATATTAACAGGCTTTTCAATCGACTTTTTCTTTTCTTTTATGGACAAATTTGTGCTTGGCATCAAAATAACGCCAAAACTTCCCGCATATGTACAGACTCTGCGTGAGGTAATGATGAATTCGTGTGAGAGAGTATAATTAATTAGTACCAGGTCCAAGAACAGGTGGATGATCAAGCAAGCCAACTTGTTGTATGAAGGCAATATTTTCTTGCATGTGCTACGTACATACAAAAAATAATGAAGTTCCAATATATATATATATATATATATATATATATATATATATATATATCCAAAAAAGAAAAGAAAATCCAAAAAAGAAAAGAAAAATATCAATTGCCATGTCTCTATAATTAATATTAATTCCCTATTGAAATTCAATTCATATCTATGATTGTTTAAATTAATACTATTTTTTTCCCTCAGGCGTTGGAATTCTATCAATTCCTTATGCACTTTCTGAAGGAGGATGGCTGTCCTTGATTTTTCTTTTTGTGGTAGCGCTTCTCTGTTGGTATACTGGGTTACTTCTACAACGCTGTATGGATTTTGATCCTATCACCACTTCTTCATTTTCTGATATAGGACAACTGGCCTTTGGAAATGTGGGAAGAGCATTGATATCATTTTTTGTGTATCTTGAGCTCTACTTAATTGCCGTAGAGTTTCTTATTTTAGAAGGAGATAATTTACATAAGTTGTTTCCTAATGTAAATTTCAACATTGGGGGACTAAAAATTGGAGGAAAACAAGGGTTTGTACTCCTCACAGCTTTAGTAGTATTGCCTACCACATGGATAAGGAGTTTAGGATTGTTGGCTTATGTTTCCGCTGGTGGTGTTTTGGCTTCTGTCATTCTAGTGTGTTCTGTTTTGTGGGTTGGCGCGTTTGATGGTGTGGGATTTCATGAACAAGGAAGGCTTTGGAACTGGAACGGATTATCTAATACTATAAGCTTGTTTACTTTTTGTTATTGCGGCCATGGAATTTTTCCCACCATTCTCAATTCAATGAGAGATAGAAGCCAATTCCCCAAGGTATATAAGAAATGGTACCAATTAATTTCCATGAGTTGCCATTATGTTTCAAGCACTACAACTAATATGCACATATCACTACAAGAAAAAGGCTGACGGACTATTCTGTCAATTTACGAGGGAATATTTCCGTCGTATATACACGCGTCGAAAATAAGTCCGTCACAAATTCCGTCGAAACCCTGTACTCTCGACGGAATTATTTACAACGAAATTCCGTTGTAAATAAGCTAATTTCGAGGGATTATTTACGAGGGAATAAGTCCGTCGAACATACGATTGAATTTATTCCGTCGAGGATAAATCCGTCGGAAATAGCCGGTTTTCTTGTAGTGTATGTAACTTTTTTCCCATCTGTGACTCAAATTGCAGGTGCTGATTGTCTGCTTTGTTCTGAGCACCATTACCTATGGCTCAATGGCAGTCGGAAGCTACCTGATGTATGGAGAAAATCTGTTGTCCCAAGTGACTTTGAATCTCCCCACTAGAAACATCGGTTCAAAAGTAGCGATTTATACCACGCTGATCAATCCCATCACAAAGTATGCCATATGCGTTTCTCCAATTAACATAGCTATTGAGGACACATTTAAATTTGGTAGATTGGTCAGTTTCCTCACAAGGACAGTTTTAGTGATCACCACTGTAGTTGTTGCACTAGCCATTCCATTTTTCGGCTATGTTATGGTATTTATTGGTGCATTTTTGAGCACAGGTGTCTCAATGTTGTTCCCATGCATCTTCTACTTGAAGATCAACAAACCTAGCCAAAAGTTTGGGGTTGAGTTGGTGTTCATTATGATTATTTTGGTGATTGGGGTAGCTGTTGCTGTGGTGGGTACCTACACTTCTATAAGAGATATTGCTAGGCATGTATGAATAGAAAAATGTTGGTCCACCTTAAACTTCTATAAGAGATATTTCAGTTGGATATATAAAGAACATTTTAATATACAGTTGTATATTTCAGTTTGAATGAAGATGTATTATGTATCCTTCCTTTTCTCTCCCTCTGTGTGATCTCTTCATGTATTAATTTGAGTTTGATTCCAATTAATTTTTGAAATCATAAAATTTAAACTGTGATGTGATTTTTTTTTTGTAGTTTATAATAATACTTTTAAGTAGTTTACAATACTAATTATTTTATTAGCAGGGGCGGATCCAGCCCCTTAGTTCAGTGGGGTCAATTTTTTTAAAACAAAAATTTACCAAAAAATAAAATACAATAAAATAAAGGCAAAAAGAATGCGAGAGACATTGCAAATAATTGTGTGAACTATCATATAAAACCGATATCGTTTTATGTAATTGAATACACTTCCTCCCATGTTATGTACAAAATGGTATTTTATACTTTTTTTTAAAACATTGTTATTATAAGAGACACCTCGCACAAGAATGTGAGGTGTCCCTCACCTCCCGTGTCCTCTAAAATAAATTATAAAACTAAATAATATTGTTAAAATATTATTTATAATAACATTTTTCGAGACTTCATTGCTCGAAACTATTGCAATGATTACCTCATTTCAATAATTGCAAAAATATCATGTTCAATGTAAATTACTAAACAATATAAAATAGTGGAGTTTTAGTGTTAATAGAAATTTGAGACATTTAATAGTCTTTAGTCTGAATTTATTTATTTTCACTAAACATTTTACAAAATTAAAAATAAATAAAAAACTAACTCTTCAAAATTCAGTGGGGACAATTGACCCCACTGCCCCAAGGGTAGATCCGCCATTAGTCAAATAAATTCACATCCATTTAAAATTTTGAAATTTCAAAAATTGATTAAGATTAATTTAATTTGTTAAACAGATAAGACTGTATAAGTATATAAACGTTGGTTGCCCACTTCGATTCTTCATGTAGCAAGTTGTTACTTATCCATAGAAATCGCACACCACTTCTATCCTATCATACTTCATACAATATATAAAAGTAGAATATTGCTTAATTTTCCTCCCAAAACACAAAACAATTCCATCCAAAACAAAACACTTTCCCCCCTTCACTTTTCTCTCAAAAAATCACATTATTCTTTTACACGTTTTTTTATAAAAAAAACTCTTCATTATCTCCTTCTTTAATGCTATTTATCATCTTCAATAACAAAAATAAAACTCTTCATTATCTCAAAATGATTCAAAATTATGTTTATGAGTCGGATCACTCTAATTAATTGAGAATTTTATATGTATAATATATATAACAATGTGTTTCCTCTTGATCAGGACCAAAATGAGATTGAGAATAAATTTTGATACAATCATGCCGATTAATTAAATTTTTATTGTAAACATAATATATGACCATGTATTTCCTCTTTGTCCTTTTTTTAAAATTATCTTGATAGTAACTTCTTGACCTTGAACTAATCATATTGTGTTGAAAAAAAGGAATCAAATTTAAGTGACAGTTGGGATATATAAGCTATTCAAAGGGTGACAGATGATGATTCCCTCATTGAAAACCAGTGCTTATAAGATGTCTTTATTTGTTTCAAGAGCCAACAAATTGTATTGAACGTAATCAGAAAGTTGATGTCATAAGCAATGTTGAGTTTTGAATAATATAACTATTATTTTTTTCATTAGAACTATTATTTTTTATTACTTTTATGCTACATAGTTTTTATTCTTATTATAAAAAGCTTTTATTCTTATATGATCATTCATCTTCTTTTTTTGAATGTATCAGGATTCTTTTTCTGATGAGACAGATGGTATCTCCCCAAATAAAACACCTTCAAAGAGAACTTTTAGGAATGAAATTGTGGAATTAAGTGATCTGAGTGATGATATTCATTCACATCTTTCAACCAACAAGATGAGGAAGAATATCAAAATTGAGAAGGAGTAATCAGAATGAATTCCGAGCTACAATTATTGGATTTTTTATGTGTTTATATTTATGTGTTTATCTTAATGGTGAATAACGATTTGTTTTGAGCCTTTTTTGGTTGTAATAAATCTCTTGATGCATAATGGTTGTAACGAATCTCTTTGATCAATTAAGATAGTTTTTATATTATGGTTATATTTTTTACTTATTTGAATAATGATTGGTTTGTTGATGGTAATAAAATTTATAGCTAAATGGTTAGTGTATGGAATGATTGGTTCACAGAGCCGCAATATCATTTTTTTTTTCAAGATTTAGAATTATATTAGATAAAGAGTCTGCAATCCGTGAAAGAGAGCTTCCCAAATGAGGAAATAGAAGCCAATACCATTCTTTTTTAAGAGTAACAATCCCCTGCATATGAAGTATTATTTTAACAAGGCTACAAATGAGAAGGAAATAAGATTTACATGTTCATACGGTTGTTGCATGCCTTGTGCTAATATTAAGTGGAGAATTTTGTATGACGCAACTGGTGTAAGATTACAAGTAGGGCAGGGCGCCAAACAGAGGTTTGATGATTTTCCTGCTTTTGTTTATGTGTGTGCTGTGTACTCATCATCATGTCAAAAGAATTTTAGATTGGAAATTTGATAATTCTTGAAAACTTTGTGCTCATTTCTCATGTTCATTTGTCTGTTGTGTGTGAATGGGCACGAATTAAGATGCCCGTGCATTTCAGACTAATTGAAAATTTGACGAGTGTTGGAAGCATTGTGCTCATTGGGCACACATGCACCAAGACTTTTCTACTGTTTTATCTGACATTGTGCGAGACAAAGATGCCTATTTTGCTGTGACATGAAATAGAAAGTAGTGAGCTGACAGAAATTACAATTACTTTACACTTGAGTTGACATATGACTATTTTAATAGTGCCGAACATATTCTTTATCAACATGAATGGATCAATATTACTCTTTTTGGGTTTTGAAGCATTATTAGCGAATATTTATTTTTAAGTACAAACTAAAATAATATTATATTTTCTTTAATTATCTTGCAGAATATTTATATTTCTTGATCCATGTTTGGATGGCCAGCATAAATTATACTTTGGTAAGTATTGGAACAAGATGTGGAATTGAACTTTGTTATATATCCATATAATCTATATCAACAGGAATGAATCAGTATTAGTCTTTTTTTGTTCTGAAACACTATTAGCCAACATTTGTTTTGTTAAATACAAACTAAAGTAGTAACATGTTTTCTTTAATGATATTGGAGAATATTTATATTACTTATCCATGTTTGGATGGTCGGAACGATTTCTAAAATCTTAGAACATGAAATAAAATGAATAATATATTTTAATTTGATACTTTAAAAGATTTTTATATTTATTTATTTTGCTAAACTTATTAGTCAAGTGAAATACTTTAATTTTTATTCCCGTGAATCGCACGGATTCAATTACTAGTTTGGAGAATTTTGACATTCAAAAAGGAAGATTAACAATCTGTTTTGCATAAACATGTAATTAAGTTGTGTGATAAGTCAAAGTATATCCCGCATGCATGCTGTATATAAGGTTACGTGTGTATCTATTATCTATAAGACTCTTACCTCACATTGAAACATTTGAGATAATTCAAAAAGGAAGATTAACAATCTGTTTTGCATGCATGCTGTATATAAGGTTACGTGTGTATCTATAAGACTCTTACCTCACATTGAAACATTTGGGATAATTTGATATTTATAAAACCTTTCAAGCTAATATGAGTAATATCAATATAATCTTGGGTGAGTTTACGGTAAACTAAAATGACTTAGAAAAATATTATTAAGATAGTGAGTCAGGCTAAAAATCTTTAGTTACCATACTTGTTTCTTTTTAATTTGAAGACACGACTAGTCAAATTAACCCTCTAAATTATTGTTGTTAACATCACGATCGTTGGATCGCATAGTATCGTGATTCTATGATCGTAAAACGAATAAAATTGCAAATACTGGTAGAATCGTAGCAGGATTTAACTTGAAAATTTAAACTGTGATGTGAATTTATTTTATTTTTTGAAACGACAATTTTATCATTTATAATGATACTTTAAAGTAATTTACAATACTAATTATTGTATTAATCAAATAAATTCACATCAATTTAAAATTTTGAAAATTCAAAAATTGACTAAGATTTGTGAAACAGATAGACTATATGTATATAAAAGTTGGTTGC
The DNA here is from genome assembly GCA_020205555.1 of Panax stipuleanatus. NCBI lineage: Eukaryota > Viridiplantae > Streptophyta > Magnoliopsida > Apiales > Araliaceae > Panax > Panax stipuleanatus. Next base: position 63,865 of record JAINUT010002581.1, read on the forward strand.
TCACATCATACTACATGCATGTTGCAAGTTGTTACTTATCCATAGAAATCGACATAACAGTTGTATCGAATTTGGAAAATTTTGACAACCAAAAAGGAAAATTAAAAATTGTGGAGGATTTCTAAGCTATACTTCCTACCCAACTGCTGTTGCTAGATAATTCACAACAATATAGAATCAATATACCAAAAGGTCAAAATTAAAGGGCATTAGCTTTTGGATCAGATCTGTTAATTAATATAAATACTACGCAAACTCTGTTTTTTGCTAATTCAAACTCTATTTTCTTGAAGGCTATTCTATCATTCCAACAATTTTATGAATTATTATATTATTTATAATAATTATTATATTATTTATATTTTATGGTATTATTCTATGTTAAAATATTAATTATAATAATGGATTAATATTGTCTATAATAATTTTTATAAAAGAATTATTTTCTTCTAAAATAACTAATAATTTATAACTAATTATTCATGAAAAAATAGATAAATTTAAAAATCTATAATAATAGTTCATCTATTTATAATATAAATGATAGTATTCATATTTAAATTAATAATTTATCAGTTTATATATTCATCTATTTATGTAATGATAAAATCTTAATTAAACTCAAATGGTTATACTTATATATTTTTATAATAATAAATTATTATATAATTAAATATTATTTTTATCAAGAATATGAATTATAAAGAACATTTACAAAATTAAAAATGAATGAGAATAAGATATAGTTGTAAGTAGATAATTATGATAGTAAGAATGCAGATGAAAAAATTAATTTATATTCCTAAATTTTAGTGTTGAAGGACTATTCTTAGGAGCTAGCTATTCCTAAATTTTAGGGTTGAGAGATACTCCACATGGACTATAGAGCAATACTAGTCGTTTCAGGTGAAAACTCCAAAATTTGTTGAGTTCGCTCATGTATAAAAACAAGCAAGTTGGTCCCTAGACATATACATTAAATTGGCAAACTAAACTGAATTTTAAGTTGGACAAAGACCTTTTAGTATTGGTCTTTAATTTGGTCACTCCTCCCATAGAGTATCAAAAGGAAAAGGGCTTATTTACATGCACTTGAAATGTTGTAACTAATTTCCTAAAATGTGTGTGGGGGCGAAGCTCCGATTCTTGCGTTTGTAATTGCGGAGGATTAGCTCGTGGTTATGACCAAGCCAGCGGAGGCCAAAGATCGATGGAGTTATTCATGGACATGAATTTGTTTATGTAGGTCTAATATGAATATTTGTTCTTTTACAAAGTTGAGACTTGCTTTAACAATAATATTGTTCATATTTTTAAGACTAAAATATAATTTGCCCCCCAACGTTTACAGCAAAGTGGAGGTTAAAATATTTTTGTAGTTCTTATTATTTGTTGTATCTGTTATTGAATGTTAGAGCGTCAGTGGAGATGGCTCGAATTGATGTAGCTGCTAGCAGCGTCAGCATACCAAGTGATGTGTTAAAATTATGTAATATAAATGCACAGTGTTTATTGTAAATTTGATAAGTGCATGTCGAATATTAGAGACTAGATTAACTATCAAATACTTAATTTATATTCCAGGCAAATTAGAAATAAAGATGATGGAGATGATTAATTAACCAAATAATGTAAACTAAAAATTAATAACGAAAACTAGTAATGATAAAAAACTACATGGGAATCCAAACACACTAAGTACTAACATAATAAATAATTTCTTATTCTCCGAATGAATTTCCAAATTATTTTTTCTTCCCTTTAAAAATAATAATTCATACAATTAATTAATATGAGCAAGTATAAGTTATGAAAAATTTACAGATTAACTATAACTTATCAAAAACTCGCCATCAATACAAGAATCATATGCAATTTGTGTGAAAGTAAAAATGAAAACGAAAAAAGTTAAGCATTAATATCGGAACGGAAAGAAAATATTAATTATGAAATACCTAATTTTATCATCATCATACGCATTAAAAATTTAGTTAGTCATGGAATTAAAAATAAAAATAAATAAATTTATAATTACTTCTATTTGCATGAAAAATATACGTGATTAACTAAAAAAAATAACTAATTAAATTAAGGGGAACGCTAACTAACATTATTTAAATTACTCGTGCATGTGATGGGTAAACAAATAAAATAAATGAATACATATTCTGTTAAGTAAAGATAGAGAATGGATATTACTTGTATAAAGAAATCAAAACAATACTTTACTATTGATTATGACTCCTTATATCAATTGGATGGAAAGAAAATAGGAAAAAAAAAGTGTCCCTCTTTCTCTAAAAAATAAGAGACCTATTTATAGAAAAAAATAAATTGTAACATAATACTAATACTTTGAACTTTGGTTTTTTTCTTCTTCTCATTATCTCTTTATTTCTAACTTGACTCCAACTTATTCATGATAATCCTCCAAAAGTCTTTTTTCATCTTTAAAAGCTGGAACAATTGACGTTTACTTATTCACCAAGATAAACAAGATAAATACTATAAATTCAAATAAAATGTATTAGTTAAATAAAATAAATATATAAAATAATAAATATGAGAATATTAAAATGCATAATTAACGTGTATAGCAAATACTTTCATACCTATCTTTTGCTCGTTCTCGAGTAAAATAAAATAAAACTATAACTAACGTATTTTCATAGGAAACACGATTGCACTTAGCACGCGCAACAAACATTTAAACCCCAAGGTTACTCCATATGGACAAGTTGTGTCTCGTGAGGGTTTGCAATAAATATATCCATTTTCAAAATTATTATCTTTTTGAGTTCAACCAATTATGAAATAAAAAAAACTTTTAAGTTTACATGGACATTATACATAAACAAGATTAAATTCAAAATTACACTGTCACCTTATCAAACATACTCTTTATCTTCATTTTAGACACCATCTTTCATAAAATTAATTTCACGTGATGCATGCATTGTCTATGTTGTGTAACTCTTAGTAGGAATTTTTACCATGAAAAACAATAAACTTATTTTTCTTTATTTTTCTATTTTTTCCTTTTTTTCTATTTTTTTCTTGACTTATGCAATGTCTCTTTTTCTTAAGCTTTTCAGAGTTACCCATGTGACGAGCGTTGGACCAATGACTTCCAAACCAGTTGGCTTTTAGGACGCTAGGTGTAGAAACACCCTAAAGGCTTACTAACTCGAGTAACAAATTCCACAAAATTAGACTAGTTAAGTTGCTTATATACATCATATTTTTTAGCGTGAATATCGATGTTTCATGAGGCTTAGATTCCCAGTTATTTCGTTTAATGGACATTGAAGTAGTTATTTATTTCTTTCAATTTTATCTTTTCTTTCTACTTTTTTCTTTTTTTATTTTTTTGAAATTGCTCGAATAATAGTTTATACTCCCACAACTAAGAATAAGTGCAAACATGAAGTGCAAAAATGCTTATGAAATCAATTTTATTCTAGATGGTGTTTCGAACTAAGATTTCGTATCTTATCAAAGGTTCAAGAGTTCTAAATCTTTTAATCTTACTTAAAGTGTTTGCACTAAAGACACTTATTACACTACAATAAAAGCTCTTAATTCATCTCGACGGAATTATTTCTGACGGACTACATTCAGTTGAAGTTATGGTATTCCCGACCGAATACTCGATCGCAATTACTTCTGTCGTAATTACACTATTATCGACAGAATTCGTTCAGAGATAGAAGCTTTCCATTGGCACCAGATTTCCCGCCAGCGCCAAACACAACCTCGACGGATTGTCACTTAAGGTCGACTGAATTTTCGTCGAGTATGAAGTATTGTCGAGGGACTTACTCTCGACCGAATTCCGTCGAAGATAAGGATATAAACCCTATCACTTTCACTTAGTGCCACACAGAACAGTTTGCTTTCAATTTTTTCCCTCTCTTTGCTTTGAAAAATCTCTCTCTGTCTCTTTGTCTCTCTCTCTCGTTCCATCTATCTCGCTCCTGCTCCTGCAATATCTCTCTCTCTTCACCCATCCTCTGCCGTCGCTACTCCACCTCCGACTCTGCCTCTACCTCCGCTGCCTGCGCCTCTTCCCTCCGACATCTCCTGCCTCCGCCAGCTTCCTCCCTCCTCCTCCTAAAGTTGAAAGGTCAGCCTAATTTTGTTGCCTTAATTTGTTTCCCTAATTTGATTTATTGGCATAAATTTTGTTCATTGTTGCCCTAATCTGTTGGCAGTTTTGATAATTAATGTGCAGCTAGAATTGTTGGTTGTTTCTCATTGTAGTGACTGTTACATGTTCTAAATTTGGAACTGCCTCATTTTTGGGACTGTTACATGTTCTGCAGATTTTGTGATATTGTTAATTTAATTTTGTGATACTGTAAATACATATTTTGCTTTGTGATCATTTTGGGACTGATATATATTACTCCCTCCGTCCCATAATAAGTGATGTTTTAGAGTTGGGCACAACCGTTAAGGAAATAATTGTATAGCATTAAATATAGTATCATTTGTCTATAATACCCTTTGTGTTAATAAGGAGGGAGAGACAGAGAGTTAAAAGCATATGGGTATTGAAGTAGGAGTAATGAGGGAAAATTTTGAAAATATTGTAATTAATGCTCCTAGATTTTCTAAAACATCAAATAATTTGGGACAAATAAAATCACCAAAAACATCACTTATTATGGGACGAAGGGAGTATGTGTTTTGGGACTGATATATTATGTGTTCTGCAGATTGGGTTTGATATTGAGTATATACACATGTTAATCATTAAGTGTTTGATTTATGTTATTTGGGTTTGATTTATGTTATTCAGTAAGTGAGTGATGATGATGTTTGATGTAGGTATATTTGCTATTTCTGACGAAATTCTCGATAGAATTTCTATCAAAATTAATCAATTCCAAAGTTTGTGGGCCATGCATGTTTAATATATTTCTTATGTTTCCAATTATTAAAAGAAACTAAGTATCATTTGCTTAGTTTCTTAATTAGTACTAAAATAAATTAAATGATATAAAATAATTTAATTAAAATAAAATAATTTAATGAAAATAAATTATATATTATAATGTAATACTAAATAAAATAAAATAAATAATTTAATTTTAATTTAATATATTATATCTAATAAATAAATAAAATAAAATAAAATAAAACTAATAAAAACTAAAATAAAATAAATAATTTAATTTAATAAAATAAAATTTTATTATTTAATTTAATTTAATATAATATAATTAAATGTAACTTAATTAAATAATATAATATAATATATTATAATAAAAAATAAAATAAAATAAAAAAGTAAATTTAATTTAATTTAAATAAATTAAATTAAAGTAAATAAAATAAATTAAAAAATAATATAATACAGAATAAATTACAATTAAATAAATTAAAATACATAAATAAAGAAATCAAAATAAATAAATAAATTAAATTTAATATAACTTTATTTAAATTAATTTAATTTAAAATAAAATAAAAATATGATTTAATTTAATTTAAGATAATATAATTTAAATAAATTATATTATATTATATTATATTATATAATATAATACAAATTAAATTAAATTAAAATAAAAATTGACTTAATTTAATTTAAGATAATATAATACAAAATAAATTAAATTAAAATAATAAAATCAAAATAAATAAATAAATTAATTAAATTAAAATAATATAATATAATAAAAAATAAATTAAAATTAAATTAATTTTCCTCCACATTTTTTAATTTTCCTTTTTGGTTGTCAAAATTTTCCAAATTCGATACAACTGTTGGGTCGATTTCTATGGATAAGTAACATCTTGCAATATGCATGTAGTATCGATGTGAGCTACCAACTTTTATATACATATATAGTCTATCTGTTTCACAAATCTTAGTCAATTTTTAAATTTTAAAATTTTAAAAATTTTAAATATTGATGTGAATTTATTTGATTAATACAATAATTAGTATTGTAAATTACTTAAAAGTATTATTATAAATGACAAAATTGTCGTTTCAAAAAATAAATTCACATCACAGTTTAAATTTTCAAGTTAATTAGAATCAAAGTCAAATTAATACATAAAGAGATACTACCTCTGTCCCACAATAAGTGCTTTTTTAGGCTTAACATTTTTTTCCAAAATAAGTGATGTGTTAGAACTCCAATACAATTTTTACAATATTTTTCCATATGTGCCCTTATGCATCCAATGGTATTTATTGGAAAGTTGAAAGGTTGAAGAAAGAGAAAGAGAGACCAAAGGCAATTAAAAAAGTCAGCTCAAACAAAATAAAGAAAGTATATTAAGGGTATTTTTATCATTTTAGCTTGTGTATTGGTATGTGTGATTTAAGCTAAAAAACACTTATTATGGGACGGAGGTAGTACATCATACACAGAGAGGGCCAGGAGAGAGAAGGAAGGATCTCGTACAATCATGTGCGATCCTGCTACGATTCTGCTAGTGTTTGCAATTTTATTCGTTTTATGATCATAGGATCGCAATACTATGCGATCCAACGATCGCGATGTTAACAACAATGATTTAGAGGGTTAATTTGACTAGTCGTGTCTTCAAATTAAAAAGAAACAAGTATGGTAGCCAGTGGCGGAATCAGAACGTTTTTAGAGGAGAGTCAAAATACATCAGTAAAAAAAATTTATTTATTGACGTTTGGAGTGCTTCTTTCGGCTGTACGACTGAGAGGAGGCAACTGTATCTTGCGACTCTGCATAGTTTGAAAATATCTCAAAATTTTGGTCAATATCAAAATTTATGTAGAAATATTTTTTTTTATTTCATGTAGAAATACGTGAGAGGGATTCATGTAGAAATATTATTTTTTATGTGAAAATATCAATTTTCTATATAGAACAAAGAAAATTAATCCAGAAAGAAATCAACAAAGGGGAGAGTGAAGTAAATTCATGATGTTTAAAAATATAAAATATTTGTAGAAAATAATTTGGTAAATAAAGAACTTGATTTTTGTGATCATTAATTCTTCAATCACAAGTAGCGACCTAGATTTGATTGTGTTTTAAGTTTTTTCATTTGAATTTCATTGTAAAATAAAATTTATTCTATTTTTTAATTTATAGAGCGCATGTAGAAAATTTTGGACTACTATTATTATACATATATACATGTGTGTATATATATATATATATAAATATATATATATATATATATATATATATTGACTATTAATATATGTATGATATTGATTATTAATATATATATATATAGCCTGTGCAAAATTTTGTTGGGGGACAGATGCCCCCGGTTCCTAATGATGGTAACTAAAGATTTTTAGCCCAACTCACTATCTTAATAATATTTTTCTGAGCCATTTTAGTTCACCGTAAACTCACCTAAAATATCGTGATTTAAGGTTATATTGATATTAGCTTGAAAGGTTTTATAAATATCAAATTATCCCAAATGTTTGAATGTGAGGTAAGAGTCTTACACACGTAACCTCACCCAAAAGATGTTAAAATCAAATAACCACCCAATTAAAGAAGGGTTGCTGCTTAATTTTATAATCAACATAGAAGTTTAAGGTGGACCAACATTTTTCTATTCATACATGCCTAGCAATATCTCTTATAGAAGTGTAGGTACCCACGACAGCAACAGCTACCCCAATCACCAAAATAATCATAATGAACACCAACTCAACCCCAAACTTTTGGCTAGGTTTGTTGGTCTTCAAGTAGAAGATGCATGGGAACAACATTGAGACACCTGTGCTCAAAAATGCACCAATAAATAGCATAACATAGCCGAAAAATGGAATGGCTAGTGCAACAACAGTGGTGATCACTAAAACTGTCCTTGTGAGGAAACTGACCAATCTACCAAATTTAAATGTGTCCTCAATAGCTATGTTAATTGGAGAAACGCATTTGTGATGGGATTGATCAGCGTGGTATAAATCGCTACTTTTGAAACGATGTTTCTAGTGGCAAGATTCAAAGTCACCAAGCAGACAAAGCAGACAATCAGCACCTGCAATTTGAGTCACAGATATGTGCATGTGCATATTAGTTGTAGTGCTTGAAACATAATGGCAACTCATGGAAATTAATTGGCACCATTTCTTATATATATACCTTGGGGAATAATCCATACAGCGTTGTAAAAGTAACCCCGTATACCAACAGAGAAGCGCTACCACAAAAAGAAAAATCAAGGACAGCCAGAAAGTGCATAAGGAATTGATAGAATTCCAACGTCTGAGGGAAAATAGTATTAATTTAAACAATATAGAATCAATATACCAAAAGGTCAAAATTAAAGGACATTAACTTTTGGACCATTATATACCAAAAGGTCAAAATTAAAGGACATTAACTTTTGGACCATTTTTTTTTGTGGTCTAGACGGACCAAATTTTGTTACTTATTTCGAGAAAATACCTAGATCAGATCCGTTAATTAATATAAATACTACGCAAACTCTGTTTTTTTGCTAATTCAAACTCTATTTTCTTGAAGGCTATTCTATCATTCCAACAATTTTATGAATTATTATATTATTTATAATAATTATTATATTATTTATATTTTATGGAATTATTCTATGTTAAAATATTAATTATAATAATAATGGATTAATATTGTCTATCATAATTTTTATAAAAGAATTATTTTCTTCTAAAATAACTAATATTAATTTATAACTAATTATTCATGAAAAAATAGATAAATTTAAAAATCTATAATAATAGTTCATCTATTTATAATATAATAAATGATAGTATTCATATTTAAATTAAAAATTTATCTGTTTATATATTCATCTATTTATGTAATGATAAAATCTTAATTAAACTCAAATAGTTATACTTATATAATTTTATAATAATAAATTATTATATAATTAAATATATTTTTATCAAGAATATGAATTATAAAGAACACTTACAAAATTAAAAATGAATGAGAATAAGATATAGTTGTAAGTAGATAATTATGATAGTAAGAATGCAGATGAAAAAAATTAATTTATATTCCTAAATTTTAGTGTAGAAAGACTATTCTTAAGAGCTAGCTATTCCTAAATTTTAGGATTGAGAGATACATGGACTATAGAGCAATACTAGTCGTTTCAGGTGAAAACTCCAAAATTTGTTGAGTTCCCTCATGTATAAAAACAAGCAAGTGGGTCCCTAGACATATATATCAAATTGGCAAACTAAACTGAATTTTAGTTGGACAAATCCCATAGAGTATCAAAAGGAAAAAGGGCTTATTTAAATGTAGTTGAAATGTTGTAACTAATTTCCTAAAACGTGTGTGGGGTGAGGCTTCGATTCTTGCATGCGTTTGTAATTGCGGAGGATTAGCCGGTGGTTATGACTCAGCCAGCGGAGGCCAAAGATCGATGGAGTTATTCATGGACATGAATTTGTTTATGTAGGTCTAATATGAATATTTGTTCTTTACAAAGTTGAGACTTACTTTCACAATAATATTGTTCATATTTTTAAGACTAAAATACGATTTGCCCCCAACGTTTATAGCAAAGTGGAGGTTAAAATATTTTCCTAGTTCTTATTATGTTGTATCTGTTATTGAAGGTTAGAGCGGGAGTGGAGATGGCTCGAATTGATGTAGGTGCTAGCAGTGTCAGCAAACTTAGTGATGTGTTAAAATTATGTAAATGTACAATGTTTATTGTAAATTTGATAAGTGCATGTCGAATATGTTAGTTCCCAAAAGCACGTTAGTTATCTAGAAGGGGGGGTTAAAATTTCTTAGGTCTAAAATACTTAGTCAGTATTGATGATATTGACTGTAGCGGAATATATGATTTGTTCCCCTTCAAGATAATGCAGTTAAGGTTAGATAAGCAGTTATAGCAGTTATAACAGATATAGCAGTTATAGCAGTTAATGAGAGACAATGAGGCACAGGGTTTTAAGTGGTTCAGAGCCAACACGACTCCTAATCCACTCTTCTACTCCACGAGTAGGAAATCCACTAAAGATATCTTCTTACAACTGGATCACTTAGATCCCTTCAAGGCCAGTAGCCCTGGAACTTCACTTAGTTCATTTTTGAACTCTTCAAGTCCTTTGACTTGGATCTGCTCTTAGTTCACTTCTGAACTCTTAAAGTCCATTGACTTGGATCTTCACTTAGTTTACTTTTGAACTCTTCAAGTCCTCTGACTTGGTGCCTCACTTGGATTGGCAGTTGATAGTTGAGGTGTGCTACTCAGTTGCAGTTCAGCTTCTGTCTTTCAAAGGACTGAGTAGCGAAGCAAGCTTTCTTCAGTATCATAGTGTTTCTCGTTGAGTGTTCTTGAGCTTTTTCAATGTATTCTTTCTTTTTGCGTCTTGCTTACTTGGTCTGAATCCTTGTCTGATTTCCTTATAAAAGAGCCATTCAAAAATAGCCGTTTTGAATGCTCCCGTTGCTTCATTTAGTGCTCCAGACGTTTTCTGTGCAGTGATGTTGACGTCCTGCTTTTCTGCTGCTCTGCCTCCTGGTTCACTGGCACAATAGACTGTATCTTTCACCTAACACCTGAAAAGGTATTTTCTGCAGGCTACTTTAGTCCTATCCTTAGCTTCTACAATACGCTTCTTCGATTTGGACTAAGGATGAATATGGAAGTATTGGGACTATCACTTTGTCAACGGCTATAAGCCTTTCTTCTTTTGTTGCTCTTCCTCCCTTCATTAGATCTTTAATCTTTGATGTTGACTGGAGGAACACTATGATTATGGTCATTGTGACACAATTGTTGTGTGTTGGCTTTGCACAGCGTGATTCAGACTTCTTCGTAGAGCACACTACGATTTCTCTTAAGCTCTCGGTAGACTACGATTCCTTGCTTGCTTGTCTTGCAGACTTCACAATTCTGATATCACTCTGCGATTCCTAACTTGGCTCGGCAGATGCTTTTCAACTTTTATGACTCTCAGTGTGGCTTCTGAGGCAAACTACGATTCTTTGATGCTTTCACTTGAGCTTGACGATTCTTGCCTTAGCCTCTGCAGACTTGATTCTTCGGCAGACTTCTAGTTTGTATATTTTCACTCAAGCTCCACGTTTTCTGCCTTAACTTCTGTAGGCATGAATCTCTTGGTAGACTATGATTCCGATATCTTTGCTTAAGCTCCATGATTCTGCCCTGTCTTTCGAATGCTGTTTTTGACTACGATTTTGTCAAGACTTTAACTTTTACAGCTCAAATAGATCAACCTAACAAGTTTGATTTTTTCTTCTATACATTCATTTACAAAAATGATAAACATTAAGGCTCAGATCAGCCTAACACGTTTGATCTATCATCTAAGTCCTTGTACAATGATTCTCTTAAGGACTGCACACTTAAGCATTTATATTTTCTTTCAATATTAAATCTGAATATGCAATTCCCAACAATCTCCCCCTATTTGATGTTGACATAATCAAGGAGATTTAGATCATAGCATCATTTTCTAAATGCAAAATGCTAGAAAGTAAATATGGCTTAGTGTTTCAGTGAGCAACTGAAATTTCTAGAGAATAAGCATGAATTTATTGATGTTTGAAGAGATATTACATTCAATCATAAAGACATCAATACAAAATTAAGTTTAGGCTTATCTCTATTTTTGTTGTCTCTTGTTCTTCGAAGACTCAACATCTCTCATCCTTCTGGTTTGCTCATCTCTCTATTCATGTCTTCTAGCTCATATCTGGACTTTGCAGAAGTCATGCCTTGTGAGCCAGACGCTTGACCTTGATGTCTTTGAAAAGGTATTCCCACTGGAGGCTGTTGCAGATACTGATCAGATCGTGGAGGTTGAACATTTGGACTCCTGGAGTTGCCACCCGACGATTGACCAGTACGAGTTTGCCTTTCCCTTTTTTGCTACAGAGGTGGTGGTTGAATGTGCGTCTGCCTCGGTGTTCTACCTCTACCTTTATCTCCTTGCCCAATCTTCTCCCCCTTTATGTCATCATCAAGGGTTCGAATATCGTCTGAGAGCCGTCTGATTCCATCTACCAAGGCATGCATTTAAGTTCTTTGTTGAGAAATATCACTGGTTTGTTCAGCAACTAAAGCCTCAGTGACCCTTGTTTGTTGCTGAAGCATTTTCATGGCATCGTTGTTCTGGGAAATTTGAGCAGCACTGCATTCTTGGAATTGGTTCAAAGCAATACGCAGTGCTGAAATCTGTTCTGCCATCACGTCATTTTGAGTTTGCTGATTCTTTTGCATTAGCAGCAAGGCTTCTTTCTGCTTCTTGGCCTCGGAAAAATGAATAGCATCTCTTGCCTTGATGCTTTCAGCCATTTCTCTGAAGATCGCCCTTAATGATTTAGTCAGTTCCGTTCCCAAATGTCCTGGCAGAGTCTTGACCGAGTCGAGAATGTTGTCGAATCTATGGTGAAGAGCAAGAGAATGTTCTTCAAGGACCTTTTCAGATTCTGACCCTATTTAACTCAGTGTGGCGGTCAGCTCCTCATTTGTTGGCATGAGAGCCAATTGATCTAGAATTTGTTGTGTTTCTGGAGGAGGAGGAGTAGCTGTAGTGTGTTCATCTTTCCTTGACAAACTTTCGAGAGCAAGAGTTATGTCGAAGTATTCATTGTTGGAGGATGATGGAATGTCTACTTAGGTTAGAGGGTTAGGAGTTTGCTGGATAGGCGTAGTGTTTGGCTCAGATGTATGTGTTTGTGTCTCTTTGAGCTGTTCTGGACACTCTACGATTTCTTCTTTGGATTGATCAGTATACTCGAATTGTAGTATGTCATCTAAGGTTGGTGTTTCACTGATTGATTTTGCAAGCATTTCCTTGACAACTCGTGTGATGTGCTTAATCATTATTGGAAGGTTAACGGGTCGCTTGACGAAGATGAGTTGGTTATGTGGTTCATCAGTAACAGAGTTTTGGGACTCTGTGACTGGAAACTGATTTAGCATTACCCCATTCAGATTCTCTGGTAGCTCCCCCTTAATTTCTGCATTTTCTGGCTCCCCCTCAGTTGTAACATTCCTGAGTTTCTTCTTCCTGTGACTCAGTAATCTGTTTATCCTTCTCATCAGCTCTTTTTCTGTCCTCTTCCCTCAATACTTCCTCATTGATAATAATGTATTTCTTGACCAATGTCCTCTTTCTCTTGGGCTTAACTGCATCTTCAGAACTTTCTTCAGCTTCAGCCCTGTTTGTCTGTTCGGGCTGAGAGACTGTTGCAGAATCTTCTTCCATACTTGCAGCCTGCCTGGACTCTACGATTGGTGAAGACTCCTCAATCGTAGTAAGTGTAAGCTTCCTTGGTCTGTGACTGCGTTTCTTCTTCTTTTGAGCTTCAACACTTCTTTCAGCCATGTCTTCACTTGATTCCCTCTTCTTCTTCTTCTCTTTCTCTTTCAGAGTCTCCTCTGATGCTTGAGCTGCCTCAGGAGTAATAGCTCTTTCAGTCATTAAGCCACTAAACTCCATTTCAGCATCAGGGCATGCTTGAAGTGCATCAGTGGTTGGGTTCCTCAGCCATTGATACATCTTCATTCATCTTCTTCTTTCCTTTCCTCATTCTGATCAATGCTTCAGCATTTTCTTCAGTTACTTCTTCTTCTTCTACCTCCTAGGCTTCCTCCCTTGCAGCAGATAAAATTTTAGATTTTATCTTTACATTTTCTGCCGGGTTTTTCTTCCAGTTTTGAAATAATTGCTGGGTTATCTTCTGGTTGGGGACAATGGAGATGCATTCTTCATCTTTAATCTTGTCGCCCAGTGTAGCTTCTAGTATCATGCTGATAAATCTCCCATAAGGCATTTTTGCAGTACTCTTGGTCTTCTTGGAGCTTTCCATCCATTTTCCACACCATTCCATTAGAAGAGCTCCATAGTTGAGTTGAACTCTGTACCTGATAGCTGTCATGAGCTTCAGTTGTTTTTTATTGACAGTATCGTGGCCAGAGCTCTTGTAGCATATGCATTTTCCAATAATTTTAGCAAGAAACTCATATTCTTGGGGAAACTCTTTCTTCCTGTAGCCACTCTTTCCTTCAGTTTTGTTGTGTTTCATCTTCTTTAGGCCTTCATGAAAATCGATTTGGTCCAGTGATGGAAGACCTTCATTGATGAACCCTAGGGCAAGGTTTATGCTTTCTGAGTTGAGTCGAATCTGCTCGCCTTTAACTTTGGTGAGGATGAAGTTTCCTTCAACAATTCCATTTGTATAGAACTCTTTCACCAGCTTTGTGAATACAAGTGTGTCGGTATTTAGAGCATCCTTGAGTCCAGCTTTATTTAGCAGGGAAATTTTTTTGTGCATTTCTGGACTAGCATCTTCAAATTCGTCAAAGCATAGCTGAAAACCCGAGACAATTCTGGAAGCAGCCATTGATTTAGATTGATTTTCCTGAAATGAATGACCTTGACTGAGTTTTCTGAAACTTAGGGTTTCGTTTGAGAGAGAGAGAGAGATAAAGATAGTCTTTTAAAATTCAAAAATGAACTGAGATATGACAGTTTAAAATAGTTTTAAACACTTCCCTCCATATGTTCAGCGTCGTGGGACACGTGTCGAATTCTGCAGAACTCCACAATTTTAATCCATGTGGAAATCTCTGTCCTGCCCTTAGCTCCCCCTGAGCTGGAGTGCCCTTGTGAGAAGACTACGAATGTCTAGATCCACTCCACGATTGTTAAGTTCAATCCTTTGCCCGCTTCTTTATTATTGACTCTACGGCTTTCTGTGATGCCTTCTGAAATGGCAAGCCTTCTAGGTTAAGGTTGCTTAGGAAGCGCCAACCTCTTAGCTTGACACTAAGGATCAGGTTTGTCCCTGAGACGCTTATCAAAAGAGTTGTTTGGCTTGTTGTTACTATCACAGTGAGCCTTTATGTCTTAACTGAATCACTCCACGATCGTGGTTCCTCTTAGTCATCTCTACGATTTTGACTTAGCCTTTACATCTGCAATGTTAGCACCATCTAGAGCATAGAATTTATGGTTGTAAATTTAACATACCTAACTCACTTATTAGTTTATTAAATCTGGATTCATCTAAGGGTTTTGTAAACACATCAACAAGTTAATTTTCAGTAGGAATGTATTGCAAGGATATTGTCCCATTTTGAACATGATTCTTAATAAAATGATATCTTATTTCTATATGCTTGGTCCTAGAATGCATGACAGGATTATTTATTATTGCTATAGCACTTGTGTTATCACAGTGTATGGTTATAGATTTGAAATCAAACCCATAATCTGCTAGTTGATTCTTCATCTATAGGATTTGAGCACAACAGCTACCAGCAGCAATATATTCAGCTTCTGCTGTTGAAGTTGATACTGAGTTTTGCTTCTTGCTGAACCAGGACACTAATCTATTGCCTAGTAGTTGACAAGTGCCACTGGTACTTTTTCTATCTATTTTGCATCCTGCAAAGTCAGCATCTGAATATCTTGTCAGTTCAAATGAGGACTCTTTATGATACCATAGACCCAAATAGGGTGTACCTTTAAGATACCTGAAAATCCTTTTTACAGCAGTTAAGTGTGATTCCTTAGGATTAGCTTGAAATCTAACATATATACATGTTGCAAACATTATATCTGGTGTACTGGCAGTTAAGTAGAGAAGGGAACCTATCATACCTCTGTATTGATATTGAGTAATATCAATTCCTTTACCCTTCTCATCTTTGTCAAGCTTAGTTGCTGGAGCAATTGGTGTTTTCATGGGAGTAGCTGATTCCATGCCATATTTCTTGAGTAAGTCTTTAATGTACTTGGCTTGGCTTATGAAAATTCCATCATCAGTTTGTTTTACTTGTAGTCCAAGGAAGAAGTTCAGCTCACCCATCATGCTCATTTCAAACTTGCTCTGCATAAGCTTGGCAAATCTTTTGCACAGATTTTCATCAGTATAACCAAAGATAATATCATCTACATATATTTGAACTAGTAAGACTTTATCTTTGTGTTTCCTAAGGAATAGTGTAGTGTCTACTCTACCTCTAGTGAATCCTTTTTCAATAAGAAAGTTTGTTAATGTTTCATACCATGCTCTAGGTGCTTGTTTAAGTCCATATAAGGCTTTATCTAATCTATAGACATAATCAAAGAGGGTTGGATTGACAAAACCTGGGGGTTGCTCCACATAGACTTCTTCTTGAAGTTCATCATTTAGGAATGCACTCTTGACATCCATCTGGAATACTTTGAACTTCATGTGAGCAGCAAATGTAAGGAACATTCTGATAGCTTCAAGTCTGGCCACTGGTCAAAGGTCTCATCGTAGTATATGCCTTCTTCTTGAGAATAACCTTTGGCCACCAGTCTTGCTTTGTTTCTAGTGATCACCCCATCTTCATCCATTTTATTTCTGAAGACCCATTTGGTGCCGATGACTGGGTGACTCTTTGGTGTTTGAACTAATCTCCAGACTTTGCTTCTTTCAAATTGATTAAGTTCCTCTTGCATGGCTTCAATCTAACATTGCATCTTCAATCTTCTTGGGTTCTATTTGAGATAGAAAACTCAAATAGAAGCATTCATTCTGAGTTGCAGATCTTGTTCTTATTCTGGCAGTTGGATCACCACTAATTAAATCTTGAGTGTGATCTCTTGCCCACCTGTTCCCTGTTGGAACATCAGTTATGGTGCCTTCTTGTCTGAACTCCTCAAGATTGACTTTCGGTTCTTGACGTTCAGAATCATCATTTGGTTCAGCTCTCTCTATGATTTCTTCTTCGGATACTACGATTCTTTCTTCAGGAACTGTTGTCGTAGTGTTGGGTTCGATCACTTCATTCGTAGTGTTAGTATCGTCAATCGTAGTGTCTGGTGGTGCAGACTTGTCCGAGTCTGTTTCATCGAAGATGATGTGGATTGAGACTTCAACACTTAGTGTCTTTTTGTTGAACACTCTATAGGCTTTGCTGTCTGTGGCATAACCAAGCAAGATTCCTTCATCTGACTTAGGTTGAAACTTAGTTAGATATTGCTTTCCATTGTTGAGAATGTAGCATGAACAACCGAACACATGGAAGTAACTGACATTTGGCTTTCTTCCTTTCCACAGCTCATAGGGAGTCTTCTTTAAAGTAGAGTGTACAAGAGATCTATTTTGTGTGTAGCACGCAGTGTTGATGGCTTCTGCCCAAAAATATTCAGGAAGATGAGCTACTACAAGTAGAGTTCTTCCTGCTTCTATAAGTGTTCTGTTCTTTCTTTCAGCTACTCCATTTTGCTGAGGAGTTCGTGGTGCTGAGAAGTTGTGACTGATGCCATTGTCTGCACAGAACTGTTCCATTTCTGAGAAGTCAAACTCTCTGCCATGATCACTCCTTATTGCCTTGATAGTCTCTCTTTTTTCATTCATCACCAGCTTGAACATCTTTATCAGTTGGGAGCTTGTCTCATCTTTTGAGTTGAGAAAGAACACCCATGTGTATCTGGTGTAGTCATCCACCACAACTAGTGAGTATCTCTTCCCTCCTAAGCTCACAGTCGGAATTGGCCCAAAGAGATCCATGTGAAGAAACTGTAGGGGCCTGTCAATTGAGTTGACTGCTTTGCCTTTGAATGTGCTCCTTGTTTGCTTTCCAAGCTGACATGCATTGTATGGTCTTTCTTTGATGAAGTTGAACTTGGGTAATCCTGCTACCAGATCTTTGGAGTCCAGTTTAGACATACTCTTGAAGTTGAGATGAGATAATCTTCTATGCCAAAGCTAACTTATTTCTTCAGTGGCTTTAGCAAGGAAGCATACTATCTCATCAGTACTGAGCTAAGCAAGATTGACAATGTATACATTTCCTTCTCTTGTTCCTGTCAGCTTGATAGAGGATGTCTCCAAATCTCTGACTTGACATTGATTGTTGAGGAAGGTAACTAAATGGCCTTTATCGCAGAGTTGGCTGATGCTAAGAAGATTGTGCTTTAGACCATCAACATAAGCCACTTTGCTGAAGGACACTGCACCATTTCCAACTGAACTATAACCTCTTGTCTTGTCAGAGCTGTTATCTCCAAAGATAACTGTTGGTCCCTCATTCTCTGTATAATTTTACAGGAGGGCTTTATTTTCGATCATATGCCTTGAGCAACCACTGTCCAGATACCATGTGGTAGTCGTGGTGCTCATTTTCTGCAAATATATTCAGCTTTCATTTTGGTACCCAGACTAGCATAGGTCCTGCAATGTTAGTACCCTTAGGAACCCAAA
The DNA here is from genome assembly GCA_020205555.1 of Panax stipuleanatus. Classification (NCBI taxonomy): domain Eukaryota; kingdom Viridiplantae; phylum Streptophyta; class Magnoliopsida; order Apiales; family Araliaceae; genus Panax; species Panax stipuleanatus. The sequence continues at coordinate 82,050 of JAINUT010002581.1, forward strand.
TCTGCTTGACTTTGGGTCTTCTTTGCATAGTATTATGAAAGCATGATGCAATTTTATGACTAAACCTTCCACATGAAAAACATCCAACATAATTTATATTTGTGTGTGTGTGTGGATGCTTTCTCCAATTGGATTTGTGTGGATATTTGTTGTCTTTACCCTTAAATTACATCTTCCTTTTCTATGTAGCCCTGGAGTTCATGTTCTGTGCTGAGTGAGCCTCAACACCACGATTCCTTCCAAGTTGATCGGTGGAGTCAGTTTTACTTGACTCTATGATTCGTCGAGGTCGGACAGTGGTGACTAAATTACTCTTCACTTTTCTGAACCCTAGGCTAGCATGAGATCCGTAGTGTTTAGGAACACGTCTTGGTTCAGAAGAGCAAGGTTGCACTAGTTCATCCTTTTGTGTGGACTTAACGAATGTAATACTTCTATTTAAGTTAGAAGCATTACTTAGATTAATCTCTTTAGTCTTTCCCACACAGGTTCTGAGGTTGATTCCCCAAACCCTAAGCCTATTCTATCAGAGACACTTCTCTGATTGGATATCAGGGAGTCCATGGATGAAGAAGATCTATTCCATGTAGAGATAGTCTTTTCTAGCTCCTCAATCTTAGAGTTTAGATCTGACTCTCTCTGTATGGTCAGTTCATTTGTCTCTCTTAAGATTTTTTTCTCATCTTCAAGTTTAGAAAGAGAGTTAGAATTTAGTAGAGCTACTTCCAGCTCTTTCTGAACCTTTTCTTTCTCCTTTTTAAGGTCAGTATAATCTTTAGATAGAACTTTTAGCCACTTCATATGTTGATATAGATCAGTTGACATATCACGAATGTCAGTTCTTAAATCATCAATGTCTATATCAGGAGAGTTAAAGTCAAATACCTTGTCTATGACTGCTTCAGCATCTTTCCTGCTTAGTGCATTTTTGGCCATCAGACATAGGTTGGCTTTCTGAGGTGCTTCATCATCTTCAGATTCAGTGTTAGTGTCATTGTCTGAATCACTCCATAAACTTCCAGCTACAAGCCCTTTGTCTTTCTTCTTATTCTTTATGTAGCCTTTGAGCTCCTTCTTTTGATTTGACTTTCTCTTCAGCTCTTCCCTGATAGGCTTGTTGCAGTTGGCAGTGAAATGCCCAGGCTTTTTGCAGTTATAGCATAGGTCATTGATCTGCTCCTGACTGCTGTTGTTGTTGAACTTCTTAGGTTTGTTGCTTCTGCCTTTGAGCATAAGTCTTTTGAATCTTCTGGCCAGCATTGCAACTTCATCATCATCAATGTCATCCTCTTCATCAGAGTCAGACTCATCTTCCACCTGTGCCCTGGAGATCTCTTCCTTTGCTTTGAGAGCAACTCCTTTGTCTTCCTTCTTCCTTTAGAGTTTCTGCTCGTTGAGTCAGTTAAAGCTCGTATGTAAGAAGGTTTCCGTAGAGCTGTTGAACTGTCATTTCATGTAGATTCTTTGACTCTCTGATTGCAGTGGTCTTAGCATCCCATCTGCTTGGCAAAGACCTCATCAACTTGATGACTAGATCTTTATTTGGATAGGTCTTTCCATAGGCTCTGAGAGAGTTGAGTAGTGTAGTGAATCTTTCATAAGTGGAAGTGACATTCTCTCCTGAGACATGAGCAAACATCTCATACTATTGAGTCAGTAGAGATTGCTTATTTTCTCTGACTTCTTCAGTTCCTTCATGCATGATGAGTAATGTTTCCCAGACTTCCTTTGGAGTTTTGCAGTTAACCACGTTTTTGAACAGACTGTCTTCTAAAGACTGAAACAAGATGTTCTTAGCCTTCTTGTCAAGCTGAACATCTTTCTTCTCATTTTCAGTCCATTCAGATTTGACCTTGACCACCATGTTGTCTGGATTTTCTGGAGTTGGTGCAAGCCTTCTTGGAATATAGTGCCCGTTCAGAATAGTTTCAAATAGATCATCATCTATTGAATCCATGTACGCCTGCATCCGAACTTTCCAGTTTGCAAATTTATCTTTGTTGTACATTGGTGGTTTGCTTCCTCCACCTGTCTTGGTTTCGCTTATCAGTTATGCCATAGGATCTTCTCAAGCTTGTATGCTTAGTTATGAGAACCTGCTCTGCTACCAATTGTTAGTTCCCAAAAACACGTTAGTTATCTAGAAGGGGGGTTGAATAGATATTTTAAAATTTCTTAGGTCTAAAATACTTAGTCAGTATTGATGATACTGACTGCAGCAGAATATATGTTTTGTTCCCCTTCAAGATAATGCAGTTAAGGTTAGATAAGCAGTTATAGCAGTTATAACAGATATAGCAGTTATAGCAGTTACTGAGAGACAATGAGACACAGGATTTTAAGTGGTTCAGAGCTAACACGACTCCTAATCCACTCTTCTACTCCACAAGTAGGAAATCCACTAAAGATATCTTCTTACAACTGGATCACTTAGATCCCTTCAAGGCCAGCAGCCCTGGAACTTCACTTAGTTCACTTTTGAACTCTTCAAGTCCTTTGACTTGGATCTGCTCTTAGTTCACTTCTGAACTCTTCAAGTCCTTTGACTTGGATCTTCACTTAGTTCACTTTTGAACTCTTCAAGTCCTCTGACTTGGTACCTCACTTGGATTGGCAGTTGATAGTTGAGGTGTGCTACTCAGTTGTAGTTCAGCTTCTGTCTTTCAAAGGACTGAGTAGCGAAGCAAGCTTTCTTCAGTATCGTAGTGTTGCTCGTTGAGTGTTCTTGAGCTTTTTCAATGTATTCTTTCTTTTTGCGTCTTTCTTACTTGGTCTGAATCCTAGTCTGATTTCCTTATAAAAGAGCCATTCAAAAATAGCCGTTTTGAATGCTCCCGTTGCTTCATTTAATGCTCCAGGCGTTTTCTGTGCAGTGATGTTGACGTCCTGCTTTTCTGCTGCTCTGCCGCCTGGCTCACTGACACAGCGGACTGTATCTTTCACCTAACACCTGAAAATGTGTTTTCTGCAGGCTACTTTAGTCCTATCCTTAGCTTCTACAATACGTTTCTTCGATTTGGACTAAGGATGAATATGAAAGTATTGGGGCTATCACTTTGTCAACGGCTATAAGCCTTTCTTCTTTTGTTGCTCTTCCTCCCTTCATTAGATCTTTAATCTTTGATGTTGACTGGAGGAACACTACGATTATGGTCATTATGACACAATCGTTGTGTGTTGGCTTTGTACAACGTGATTCAGACTTCTTCGTAGAGCACACTACGATTTCTCTTAAGCTCTCGGTAGACTACGATTCCTTGCTTTCTTGTCTTGCAGACTTCACACTTCTGATAGCACTCTGCGATTCCTAACTTGGCTCTTTCAACTTTTATGACTCTCAGTGTGGCTTCTGAGGCAAACTACGATTCTTTGATGCTTTCACTTGAGCTCGACGATTCTTGCCTTGGCCTCTGCAGACTTGATTCTTCGACAGACTTCTAGTTTGTATATCTTCACTCAAGCTCCACATTTTCTGCCTTAACTTCTGTAGGCTTGAATCTCTTGGCAGACTATGATTCCGATATCTTTACTTAAGCTCCACGATTCTGCCCTGTCTTTCGAATGTTGTCTTTGACAGACTACGATTCTGTCAAAACTTTAACTTTTACAGCTCAAATAGATCAACCTAACAAGTTTGATCTTTTCTTCTATACATTCATTTACAAAAATGATAAACATTAAGGCTCAGATCAACCTAACACGTTTGATCTATCATCTAAGTCCTTGTACAATGATTCTCTTAAGGACTGTACACTTAAGCATTTATATTTATTTCAATATCAAATCTGAATATGCAATTCCCAACAGAATATTAGAAACTAGATCAACTATCAAATACTTAATTTATATTCTAGGAAAATTAGAAATAAAGATGATGGAGATGATTAATTAACCAAATAATGTAAACTAAAAATTAATAACGAAAACTAGTAATGATAAAAAACTACATGGGAATCCAAACACACTAAGTACTAACATAATAAATAATTTCTTATTCTTCGAATGAATTTCCAAATTATTTTTTCTTCCCTTTAAAAATAATGATTGATACAATTAATTAATATGAGTAAGTATAAGTTATGAAAAATGTATAGATTAACTATAACTTATCAAAAACTCGCAATCAATATAAGAATCATATGCAATTTGTGTGAAGGTAAAAATGAAAACGAAAACAGTTAAGCATTAATATCAGAAGGGAAAGTAAATATTAATTATGAAATACCTAATTTTATCATCATCCTACTTATTAAAAATTTTAGGGTTGAGAGATACAAGGACTATAGAGCAATACTAGTCGTTTCAGGTGAAAACTCCAAAATTTGTTGAGTTCCCTCATGTATAAAAATATGCAAGTGGGTCTCTAGACATATACATCAAATTGGCAAACTAAACTGAATTTTAAGTTGGACAAAGACCTTTTAGTATTGGTCTTTAATTTGGTCACTCCTCCCATAGAGTATCAAAAAGAAAAGGGCTTATTTACATGCACTTGAAATGTTGTAACTAATTTCCTAAAATTTGTGTTGGGTAAGGCTCCGATTCTTGCGTTTGTAATTACGGAGGATTAGCCGGTGGTTACGACCAAGCCAGCGGAGGCCAAACATCGATGGAGTTATTCATGGACATGAATTTGTTTATGTAGGTCTAATATGAATATTTGTTATTTACAAAGTTGAGACTTGCTTTCATAATAATATTGTTCATATTTTTAAAACTAAAATACGATATGCCCCCCAATGTTTATAGCAAAGTGGAGGTTAAAATATTTTTGTAGTTCTTATTATTTGTTGTATCTATTATTGAATGTTAGAGAGGGAGTGGAGTTGGCTCGAATTGATGTAGCTGCTAGCAGCGTCAGCATACCTAGTGATATGTTAAAATTATGTAATGTAAATGCACAGTGTTTATTGTAAATTTGATAAGTCCATGTCGAATATTAGAGACTAGATTAACTATCAAATGCTTAATTTATATTCCAGGCAAATTAGAAATAAAGATGATGGAGATGATTAATTAACTAAATAATGTAAACTAAAAATTAATAACGAAAACTAGTAATGATAAAAAACTACATGGGAATCCAAACACACTAAGTACTAACATAATAAATAATTTCTTATTCTCCGAATGAATTTCCAAATTATTTTTTCTTCCCATTAAAAATAATGATTCATACAATTAATTAATATAAGCAATAGGGGCGGATCTGTGTGAGGGCAGGGGGGCATTTGCCCCACTGAATTTTGAGGGGGGCATATCAAAAATAAATAAATTAGGAGGGTGTTAAAATGAAATTTCATATTTTAGACTTAAAAATCTATTATAATTCCTAAAGGACCAATCCCACATTTCCTCACGGACCTCATCCACATCTTCATCTCTATAATTTTCTAAAAGACTGTTTTCCAAACACATTTTTCCTCTCACACCCAGTCTCCAAATTCCAATTAGATAAATTAAAATAGGCGGTCACTATTTGCAATCATAGCAATTTCAAAAAGTATATTTTAATTTTAGTTTTTTAATTTTACAAATTTAACAATTGCTTTAAGAATTTTTATAATTGTTTATGGATTCTTCTTTTTTGTACTTTTATAAAATTAGAGTTTTTTACTTCTTAAAGCAACACTGAAACAATGAAAAGAACTCCATCAAATAAAAGTTTTTCAAGTATGTGTTATATTCTATTTTTAGTTTCTTTAAATTTTGTAATTTATTTTGTAATGTTACTTGTTACTTGTTAGTGGTTTAATTGAGATTGTTTATTATTGGTGCTAATTGCACTTGACTATTTATATTGTATATTGATCTTGTTTTGATGTTGAATTAGTTTTTAAATATTTATTAATTGTCATGCATGGACATACGTAATTGGGTTACAATAACTAAACGTACAAAATTTGAATCCATACATTGAGCGTGATATTTTTGTAACTATTAAAAATGAGGCTATCAAGCAACAATTTCAAGCAATTAAATCTCGAAAAATGTTATTGTAAACAATATTTAAGGATTATTTAATTTTGTGATTTATTTTATTAAAATTTTATTTTTAAGGGATTTTGTTTTCCGAATTTACCCACACTGAACTTCCAGGCTGGATCCGCCCCTGATGAGCAAGTATAAGTTATGAAAAATTTACATATTAACTATAACTTATCAAAAACTCACAATCAATATAAGAATCATATGTAATTTGTGCAAGGTAAAAAATAAAAACGAAAACAGTTAAGCATTAATATCGGAACGGAAAGAAAATATTAATTATGAAATACCTAATTTTATCATCATCCTACGCATTAAAAATTTTAGGGTTGAGAGATACATGGACTATAGAGCAATACTAGTCGTTTCAGGTGAAAACTCCAAAATTTGTTGTGTTCCCTCATGTATAAAAACAAGCAAGTGGGTCCCTAGACATATACATTAAATTGGCAAACTAAACTGAATTTTAAGTTGGAAAAAGACCTTTTAGTATTGGTCTTTAATTTGGTCACTCCTCCCATAGAGTATCAAAAGGAAAAGGGCTTATTTACATGCACTTGAAATGTTGTAACTAATTTCCTAAAATACGTGTGGGGTGAGGCTCCGATTTTTGCGTTTGTAATTGCGGAGGATTAGCCGGTGGTTATGACCAAGTTTTAGACCCTTGTTGGCTTGATATGACCTTGGCACACGAACAAGGCATGCTGACACTCAAATCGTGCAGCAGCTTGACACAGCGTGCGGCAGATTGGCGCAATGTGCGGCAAATGGGCGGAGCGTGCAACAACTGTGCGCAGGTAGGCGACAGATTTGGGCTTCGGCCAAAGTCAAGTTTGGACCTTGACAAATACTTAGACAACCAAGTGCAGCGTGGGGCGCTGGGCGCACTTAGTAGGCAGTTGGGAACTATATCAAGAAAATACAAGTTCTAGGCAAGCTGCATTATGCTTCCTCAAACACAACTGATGTCTGTTGGTTGCACTTTGGAAATTTTCATAAGTGCTACTATTGGGGGGGTGCTCCGTGAAGGTCACCCGGGGTTATGGGCAGGATGTCATGGCCAATGCGTGGGGCATGTTCAGGCATTGATTGGGCTCCCCTACAACAATGCCAACTAGGGATTAGGTGGCTTGATGCATCGAAGACCCGTTTATGAGTTGGGGATGGATTGGGCATGAACAAGGAAGACCTAGGCGCAACGCTAGGTGATGTCAAGGCTGGGCTTGGCATACGATTGGCTTAGGACCAAGGACTGAGACGGTAGCTTGGTGACACTCGGAGTGGGCTAAACGTGGGCATGGCATAGGCAGGGTCTAGCGTGCCAAAAAATGGCATGGGTTCAGACAAGTCAGTGCTGGGCTATATTGGGGGCGAAGGCAGCACCATGAGTTGGGCGACGATGGGTGCCAAACAACGCTGGGCGTTGGGCTGCGTGACAACAAGAGGTGTTGGGATAAGCACAAGATGGTGCAAGACATGACTTGCTGGGCAGCATGCAAGGATGATGCGGGTGGAGGCAACCAGATGGGGCTGGCGTGTACGGTGGGTTTGAGCTGCGACTTGGACCAGGTCAAAGAGCAGTTGAGGTGCAAGTTTGGGGCGCTGAACTACACATAACATGTGGGCAGCATGTCAGGAAGTGGGAAAGCGGTTGGCAACATCATGCAGAGCAGTTGTGGGAGGTTACCAGATGGTGGGAATATGCTAGGCAGCAGTTGTGGTAGTTACATGTGGTGGGTAAGCTGACCAGGCAGCAGTTGAGGGCAATCACCAGTAATGGGAAACATGGTCAGACAACAGGCTGCATGGATGGGACCCAAGGCATGCGTGGCTAGACTGAGGACTGCTGATCATGGGCAATTTTTGGGGAAACTGCCACCCCTTATTGGCAGCACCTTAGTGGTGCAAACCTCTTGGCAGTTGGGGATGTCAACTGACCACCAGGCTATAAATAGCCAGTGCTAGGTGCACGAAAATCAGTGCGGTGTAGGACATCAGACTAAGTAAGCTAGAAAGCTGAGTTTTGTAATCCTTTGGGCAAATTCCTAGTTTATTGTATGTGCAATAAAAGGTTGGGCGTTTTGCCTGTAAATTCGTGTGTTGTTTTTTGTGCTTGCTTATCTATATTGTTCCAATTAGTAAACATACAAACAGGGTGTGTGTGTGTGCTGTTGGTTCAAACAGTGCGACGGACAGTGCTGTGCGGGTTGGCTGACTGATTGTAGGAGGCAATCAGGCCATCACAGGGTTGGAAAGTAGGCAAAAATTTGGTGTCAGACTTTACCCCTGTGATAATTGGTATCAGAGCGTGGTTTCAACAGTGGAATCGTTTAATGAAGTTTTGACGTGAAAAAAATTTTGTGGGCTTGTTGCTGCAGAAAATTTGAGGGCAGATGGCGAATGTAAATTGGAAGGCTGAGTTGCAGGAGCGTTTACAGCGACTCGAAACATATGTTGGCGCAGCACTTTTGGGGGAAAGTGGTTCATTGTCAAACTAGTTCAGGGCGATGGGTGCTGATCTGCAGAACTTTCAAGGTCATATGATGGACCGTGACCAAGCAATGGAGGAGAAACTCAATGGCTTGCCAGAACAGATAACGAAACTGATAACCATGGGAGAAACATTGGAAGCGACTTTCAACAGACTTGATGGGGAGATTACACTCATCAAGCGGGCGATGTTGCAGACAAGTGGGACAGAATCTACAGTGGTGTAGTAGAAAATGAGAATTCCCTAGACAAAGGCCTATGGTGGAGATCGTAGTTCCAAGGAGTTGGAGAAATTTCTGTGGGATATGAAGTAGTACTTCAAGACTGCCCATACTCGGGAGGCTGAGAGGGTGGACATCACCAGCATGTATCTGACTGGTGATGCCATGTTATGGTGGCGAACAAGGGTGGGAGATGTAACCCGGGCTGCTGTAACAACATGTGCTGACTTGAAGAAGGAATTGAAGGGGCAGTTCCTTCCGGCAAATTTGAGTTGGCAAGCGAGGGAGGCGCTAAGACGCCTAAAGCACGACGGGACTGTGCGAGAATATGTGAAAAATTTCACATCGCTGCTGTTGGATGTCAAGGGAATGTCCGAGGAGGACAAGGTGTCACTACAAAAAAACAGGTCATTGGCGACGGCTTCATTAGCGATGGTAGTATTCCCATCAAGAATCATTATCTACGCCCTAGCCGTCGCCAATGTGTCCCGTCTAGAATGACCCTTCCCGGGTCTAAATTTAGTGGAAATTTTTTGGCGGGCGTGGGAAAAGGCGTAGGCGACGGCCTTGCCGTCGCTAGTGAGTGCCGTCGAGAATGAGGTTCTATTTAATCCCTAAAATTCAGTTTTCTTTTTCTTCTTTCTATTCTCTTCCTCCTGCTCGATCTGTTCTTTCCCACTGCACCTCATCCTCGCCGTCGCCTCTGCACCTCTGCCATCACCTCTGCACCTCATCCTCGCCGTCGCCATCTCCATCAACGTTGTCGTACTCCTCTCCATCTTTCTTTTTATCCCACTGACTGGCCTTCCCCTTTCTTGCTCCCCTTTCCTTGACCTATTCTGTTACAAGCGACCTGCCTCCACCTCTTTTCGTTCCCTCTTGGTTCTGCTGGTTCTCCATTTCTCAGAGATCAATTAGTAAGTTAATTTTTTTTATTCTTAGACTTTAATTTGTGAGTTCCAATTTATTTATGTTAGGGTTTAATTTAGGTCTTCAATTTATTTATGTTATCAAGCTTCTATTGTCTTTGCTGCTAAGTAGTATATATTCTACCCTTTTTTGAGCCTTATCCATCTCTATTATATGTTAGCTTACACTAGTGTAGAAATTATGTGTTAGCAATTTGTAATGTGTAAAATGGTTCTGCTCTATGTATTATGTGTTAGCCCTTAGCAATTTGTAATATACATACTTGTTGGAAATTTCTCCTTTTAATAAAAGGGTTTGTTAGTTCCACCATTCTATTATTTTTTAGAGTTACCATTAATCAATCCTAGCTCCACTAAAGTTTTGGGAATATGCTAGAAAGTGGATTATAATGGAGTAGTTTTTGGTGCTGCAATATCTTAGCTTTCAATGCTGCATAAGCTTCAGGTTGGAGTGCTGGAGGTACATTAATGGATTTTGTGCCTCAAACTATTATATGTACTCTATTGTTTATGTACCTATGGACTTCCGTTCCATTTCCCTCCTTGTTTCCAAGCTCCATCACTGATGAACTTTTGAAGAAGGCGTGACTATTTGGATCAGTTTTCTTACTGCTATTTGTTTTGATGTTCGGTTATGGAAATACAGTTCAATCCTTGATATATTATGCAATGAAGTCTACCATGTCTAAATGATTGAGCAAGAGCTAGTCAAGGGAGTGTACAGACTACTTATTAGATGACTAACCAGATGAATTACTTAATTGTTAACCTAGGGCCTTGGCCCAGTGGTTATCCCCACCCCTTGTGGGTGGAAGTTCAAACCTTTGCAGTGGCAAAGTAGTAAGTGTGAGTTTAAATTACAAACTACTTTGCCTAGAATTAGAAAAAAAAAGAATAAAAATTACTTAATTGTTTTGGCTAAACTGATTACGTTGTTTTGATCCTCATATATTGTTAAAAGTTTATTGTTCCTCACTAGCATAATTAAAGAGGTTCAAAACTTAAAAAGTATACCATGAGCTTGGGTCAGTGAATTACCTCCACGGGAAAGGATGGTTCTCAAATCTTACATAGATTTTTAATCAAGTTTGTGGAATGTAAGGATTGGTCTTATACTAAGAAATTTACTTGTTCTTTTAATTGACATAAATAGCTTCCCTAAATAGTGAATAGACTATTACGATGTTTCATGTGCTTATAAAGAATGTTGCACATTTTGAAGATTGCAGAATGTAAAAAAAAAATATTAGAAGCAAGAGCAATGATGGAAGAGGCAGAGCGCTCTCTTGCTGTTGATGGGGTTGGAGGCAGAGATGCCCTCATCAGCTATTAAAAGTGCTTAGAGTTGCTATCTCATGCTCATTTGAATATCTCTAAATGAAATATTCATTTCGAAATTAGAATTAGTGAGCCATTGAAACGGGATAGAAAAAAGTAAGATTTGGGATATGTACTTTCTAATTTACCATACACTACAAAAATCACGTCATGTGTATGAATAAGTAGTGAATAGAATTTGAAATCTACACTTTAGATTATTATGAGTTTATAGATTCATCCTTTGGACTGTGAAGAAAAATAAACGTTATAAAAAATCGAAGAGCACAGTATGTAGTAAATGTGAAATGCTCAAGCACCAAAGCATAAAGGTAATGGAAATGCAATAATACCTGGACTAACATGATAGCTGAAGAAAGGTAATAGTAGTTGACTTAGGGGAAAACATCGAAATGATCAACTTTATGGTTTTGGCTAAAAACTGTATCTTTCTGGTTGAAGTTGAAATATATTTTTGCATCTATATCTGCATGCCCTCTCTTGACATACAGATGAATATTAGTTTGTTGTGGAGAGATTTGATTTGAGTTTAACTGATTTATATGTAACATGTAATATATAGATGGTCCATTAAACTGCAAGCATATTCAAATTCTTAATTTATTTGTTTTTTCCTATCTGAGGGTGGGTTAAGAAATTTACCAGGTCATTATATTTCACATGTGCATATTTTTATATAGTTTAGGAAGCTTAGAAACCCGTTTGAGATTCACTTAGTATGAGTGAATCTCAAATAGTCCCCGTTTTGGGACTGTTCTTGTATGTTTCGATCTCACTTAGGTCGGTGTTAACGACTTGAGCACGTCTTTATATTTTTTGAATTTTCGGTCAGTATATATCTCTTGATGTATATATTGTGCTTACGAATGTCTAATAATATTTTTTGATGATTTGACAGTATATATACATATGGCGCGTACACTATACGGCGATCATAGTGGGCGTGCAGGTCGTGGGGGCCGTGGAGGTAGTGGGGGTGATGATCAGGCCGGATCGTCAAGTATAATTACATGTTTTGTTGGGATACATCTTATTATTTTTTATTTTATATAGTATTGACATTATATTCTTTTATATAAATAATGATGTATTTCACTACGTAGGTGATCGACGTAGGCCTCCGCCGGGACTAGCACATAGCTTGCTAGGGAATCCCCCCAGGCTCCGATTATTTGTCGTGTTGGGACTAATAGGTAATTTCTTAGTCCTATATAGTTTTGACATAAGTATTTAGTTCTTATATATTCTTTTTAATTTGTAAATGTATTAATTTCAAATGTAGTATCCTTGAAGCGACGCCAAGGAACACGTTGCTTGGGATCGTCCACAACCGATTCTCAAGCCCGTGGATGAGGTGGGCGGATGTGGATGATCGCACACGCCAGCTGATTATTACTAAGTTCAGGGTAAGATGTCATTCATTCATATGTTAGTTTTATATTCCATTTGAATATGTTTTTAACTCTTTGATTTATGTTGTCTACTAAGTTTTTTAATGTGTAATGTGCAAAGATATTACCGCTTTAAGGACAGGCAGGAAGCCCATGGCATGACTATTCTACATAAATACTTGGAGATGAATTGGCATAAGTGGGTCCACGGTTGGAAGAAGAAGGCCCAGAAGAAGATGGTTGATGGACAGACACTTAAGGATGTCCGGCCAGATTTCATCTCTGCTGCGATGTGGGACCAGATGTACTGCATTTGGGACGGCAAGGCCTTCAAGAAGATGTCGGCACAGCGTACAGCTGCCTGACAGCAGAGTCGTCTCCCGCACTGCACGGGGTCTCAGTCGTACGACCTCTATCGGGAGAGACTCGAGGTGAGTCTAAAGCATGCATCCTCTAGCTTGGAGTTTTGGTGGCACGCCCACCAAAAGAAAGGTGAAGGTGGTTATATCTCACCTGAGGCAGAACGCATTACTGTAAGTTATTTAATTCACTTATTTAGTATGTATTTAAAATTCAAACATTCTTTTGTATTTTTTGTTTTATATTTTGCGTATCATCTATTAATGTGTTTTTTTCAGCGACGATTCGAGGACCTTGCTGTGGCCGAGAGCAGCCAGAGAGGTGACACTCTAGTCGATGATTCTACGTGTGCGGATGAGGCGATGGAGAACTGGCTGCAGGCTACAGGGGGGCCAAAGAAGGTTAGAGTTGTGGGCATTCCCCATGTCCCAACTTACACCCTAGTCCCTGCTACGAGATCTCGGCGGTGCCCACCCACTAGAGGTAGTGGTGCAAGTGGATAAGGCGCCGACCCTTCATTATCCGATAATTTCTTTCGGCGGATTATAGAGGGGTGCATGGCGAGCATTTTTGTGCAGTTAGGCGCACCATCACGCGAGCGGATCTACCAGCTGGCTCAGGAGGTTGTCCACGGCTCCATAGATCCTACAGCTGCTACTGACGACCTCATGGGTGTAGTATGAGAAGAGGCCATCCGTGTATGTGCGGTTGTCTTGGCAACATCTTCCCACCACATATTCGACAGGTAAAAATAATTATTGATGTATTTCCTTATTTAATTTATGAAATTTGTAATTATATTGCTTATATAAAGTTGTGTATCAAATAGTTATTCGACAGATATGATACCCATAAGATAAACTTAAGATAAAACCTTGAAATCCAAAATAAAAACCCTAAAATCCATAGGTATTAGGCACGCAAACACATACATAGCACCACATAGGTGTTAGGCACGCGTTACAACTTACGGGACTCGATTCCGATATACGGATGTCGAGTTATTAGCCCGTTTGCCAAACTTGTTAACACTTAGGCAAAAAGCCAAAAATGAGACCAAAACACGCCTCGGTCTTTGAAACAACACGCAAACACATATATAGCACCGCATAGGTATGAGGCACGCGTTACAACTTACGAGACTCGATTCCGATATACGGATGCTGAGTTATCAGCCCGTTTTCCAAACTTGCCAACACTTAGGCAAAAAGCTAAAAAATAGACCAAAACCCGCCTCGGTCATCAAAACAACACGCAAACACATACATATCACCGTATAGATATTAGGCACGCGTTACAACTTACGGGATTCGATTCTGATATACGGATACCGAGTTATCAGTCCGTTTGCCAAACTTGCCAACACTTAGGCAAAAAGCCGAAAATGAGACCAAAACCCACCTCGGTCGTCAAAACGACATGCAAACACATACATAGCACCGCATAGGTATTTGGCACACGTTACAACTTATGAGACTCAATTCCGATATACGGATGCCGAGTTATTCACCCGTTTGCCAAAACTTGCCAACACTTAGGTAAAAAGTCAAAAATGAGACCAAAACCCGCCTCGGTCGTTGAAACAACACGCAAACACATACATAGCACCGCATAGGTATTAGGCACGTGTTACAACTTACGGGACTCGATTTTGATATACGAATGTCGAGTTATTAGCCCGTTTGCCAAACTTGCCAACACTTAGGCAAAAAGCCAAAAAATAGACCAAAACTTGCCTCGATCGTCAAAATATCACGCAAACACATACATAGGACCGTATAGGTATTAGACACGCGTTACAACTTACGGAACTTGATTTTGATATACGGATGCTGAGTTATCAGCCATTTTGCCAAACTTGCCAACACTTAGACAAAAAGTCAAAAATGAGACCAAAACCAGCCTCGATCGTTGAAACGACACGTAAAAACATACATAGCACCACATAGGTATTAGGCACGCATTACAACTTATGGAACTCGATTCCGATATACGGATGACGAGTTTTTAGCCCGTTTGCCAAACTTATCAACACTTAGGTAAAAAGTCAAAAAATAGACCAAAACCCGCCTCGATCGTCAAAACAACACGCAAACACATACATAGCACCGTATAGGTATTAGGCACGCGTTACAACTTACGGGACTCGATTCTGATATACGAATTCCGAGTTATCAGTCCGTTTGCCAAACTTGCCAACACTTAGGCAAATAGCCGAAAATGAGACCAAAACTCACCTCGATCGTCCAAACGACACATAAACACATACGTAGCACCGCATAGGTATTAGGCACGCGTTACAACTTACGGGACTCGATTTTGATCTACGGATGCCGAGTTATCAGCCCGTTTGCCAAACTTGCCAACACTTAGACAAAAAGCTGAAAAACAGACCAAAACCCGCCTCGATCTTCGAAATGACATGCAAACATATATATAGCATCGCATAGGTATTAGGAACGCGTTATAACTTACGGAACTTGATTCCGATATACGGATGCCGAGTTATCAGCTCGTTTGCCAAACTTGCCAATACTTAGGCAAAAAGCCAAAAATGAGACCAAAACCCGTATCGGTCGTCAAAACGACATGCAAACACATACATAGCACCGTATAGGTATAGAAACGCGTTACAAATTATGGGACTCGATTCCGATATACGAATGCCGAGTTATCAGCCCGTTTGTCAAACTTGTCAACACTTAGGTAAAAAGTCAAAAATGAGACCAAAACCCGCCACGATCTTTGAAACAACACGCAAACACATATATAGCACCACATAGGTATTAGGCACGCGTTACAACTTATGAGACTCGATTCCGATATACGGATGCTGAGTTATCAGCCCGTTTGCCAAACTTGCCAGCACTTAGGTAAAAAGCTAAAAAATAGACCAAAACCCGCCTCGGTCGTCGAAACAACAAGCAAACACATACATAACACCGTATAGGTATTAGGCACGCGTTCTAACTTACGGGACTCGATTCTGATATACGGATACCGAGTTATCAATCCGTTTGCCTAACTTGCCAACACTTAGGCAAAAAGCCAAAAATAAGATCAAAACCCGCCTCGGTCGTCAAAATGACATGCAAACACATACATAGCACCGCATAGGTATTAGGCACGCGTCACAACTTACGGGACTCGATTCTGATATACGGATCCCGAGTTATCAGCCCGTTTGCCAAACTTGCCAACATTTAGGCAAATAACCGAAAATGAGACCAAAACTCACCTCGGTCGTCCAAACGACACATAAACACATACATAGCACCGCATAGGTATTAGGCACGCGTTACAACTTACGGGACTCGATTCTGATATATGCATGCCGAGTTATCAGTCCGTTTGCCAAACTTGCCAACACTTAGGCAAAAAGCCAAAAAATAGACCAAAACCAGCCTCGATCGTCGAAATGACACGCAAACACATACATAGCACCGTATAGGTATTAGACACGCGTTACAACTTACGGGACTCGATTCTGATATACGGATGCCAAGTTATCAGCTATTTTACCAAACTTGTCAACACTTAGACAAAAAGCCAAAAATGAGACCAAAATCAGCCTCGATCGTCGAAACGACACGTAAAAACATACATAGCACCACATAGATATTAGGCACGTATTACAACTTATGGGACTCGATTTCGATATACGGATGGCGAGTTATCAGCCCGTTTTCCAAACTTGTCAATATTTAGAAAAAAAGCCAAAAAAATAGACCAAAACCCGCCTCGATCGTCGAAATGACACGCAAACACATATATAGCACCGCATAGGTATTAGGCACACGTTACAACTTACGGGACTCGATTCTGATATACGGATGCCGAGTTATCAGCCCGTTTGCCAAACTTGCCAACACTTAGGCAAAAAGCCAAAAATGAGACCAAAACCCACCTCGGTATTTCAAACGACACACAAACACATACATAGCACCGCATAGGTATTAGGCACGCATTACAACTTACGGGATTTGATTTTGATCACGGATGCCGAGTTATCAGCCCGTTTGCCAAACTTGCTAACATTTAGGCAAAAAGCCGAAAAATAGACCAAAATTCGCCTCGATCGTCGAAATGACACGCAAACACATACATAGCATCGCATAGGTATTAGACACGCGTTATAACTTATGGGACTCGATTCCGATATACGGATGCCGAGTTATCAGCTCATTTGCCAAACTTGTCAAGACTTAGGCAAAAAGCCGAAAATGAGACCAAAACCCGTCTTGATCGTCAAAACGACATGCAAACACATACATAGCACCGTATAGGTATAGACACACGTTACAACTTACGGGACTCAATTCTGATATACGGATGCCGAGTT
Source organism: Panax stipuleanatus (assembly GCA_020205555.1). Lineage (NCBI taxonomy): Eukaryota > Viridiplantae > Streptophyta > Magnoliopsida > Apiales > Araliaceae > Panax > Panax stipuleanatus. The sequence goes on from JAINUT010002581.1 coordinate 99,109, forward strand.
ATCAGCCCGTTTGTCAAACTTGCCAACACTTGTAGAACACAAACTAAAATAATTTAAATATGCTCTATGTTCGACTTCATTATTAATATTTTACTTTTGTAAGGTCTTGTTGATGAGACTCGTGGGGTGGAGGCTGCGGCATAGGCGATGCTCGTGGAGGAGATGGTGATGACCGCTGGGCTAATGCTGATGCGACTATGGAGGGTGGGACCGGAGGTGGGACCGGCGATGGGACCAGTGGTCGTACGATAGATGGCGTTGATGATGACACTGACATTCCTGATCTTGGGCTGTAGTTAGTTTATGTTTATATTTTGACTTTCATGTATGTATTTATATAGCTTTTGAGTTGTACAGTCTAGAGTTTTGTATCTAACTATATTGATTATTGATAGTAAAAGATATGATTATTATTGATATGCGTGCATTGTCATTATTTATTTTTCTTTAATTTATAACAGGTACAATTATGTATATGTAAATGAACAGGGGAATTTTGTAATTTTTATATTTTTTTAACCAGGTTATTGGCGACGGGGTCATTGGCGACGGGTATATGCACTCATTGGCGACGGCAGTGCCGTCGGGAATGACAGTATAATTAAATTAAAAAATGATTTTTACTAACGGCATGTCCGTCGCTAGTGCCGTCGCTAATGTCTCATAGCCGACGGCAAGCCGTCGACAATGACCCCATCGGCAATAACTTAATTCCCGACGGCGAGCAACGGGAGCCAGGGGCGACGACCTCTGGGGCGACGGGGTCTGCTGTCGCCAATGACCTCATTATCGACGGCAGGAGGGTCATTAGCGACGGCATGGCCCATCGGCAATGACCTTTTTTTTTGTAGTGTGTTCAACTTCGTTGCTGGTTTACAACCTTGGGCGCAGGCGAAATTGCGACGCTAGGGTGTAAAGGACTTTTAGTCAGCGGTGACTGTGGCAGACAGTCTTGTGGATTTGCGGCTTGACAAGGCTGACTAGGGGGTATCCAAAACTAAGAAGGCATACAAGGGTCGTGCCGCTGGAAATCTTGGCAATGGATAGGAGAACGGCTACAAAGTTGCAAATGATGGGCAGAAAAATAAGGGGCAGTCCAAGCCGGACGGTTGTTTTATCTACAGCGGGCCACATTTTGCACGAGATTGCCCGAAAAAGGTAAAAGTGGCAGCGTTGATGGCTGATGAAGATCAGGAGGGATCAAATTCGGGTGCAGAGGCAAGCCTCAACGTGCTCAAAATTGGCAGCATGCAGGTGCTGGGGCCTGCATGTGACCGAAAATAGATTGAGAATGTGCTATTCTTGGAGGGGGATATGTCAAGTTCAGCACAATCCGAGGCATCAGATGGAATTGATGGTTGGGAAAAGATCTCCACGATTTAATAAATTGAGGGACTGCTCAGAATTACTTCGACGAGGGCATCAAATTCTTTAAGTGGGGGTTGTTTGTTAGACCCTTGTTGGCTTGACATGACCTTGGCACACGGACAAGACATGCTGACACTCAAATCATGAAGCAGCTTGGAACAGCGTGCGGCAGATTGGCGCAGCGTGCGGCATATGAGCACAGCGTGCAGTAACTGTGCGCAGCAGGCGACAGATTTGGGCTTCGGCCAAAGTCAAGGTTGGACCTTGACAAAAACTTAGATAACCAAGTGCAGCATCATGCGACAGAAGTCGACAGTGTGGGGCGCTGGGCGCACTTAGTTGGCAGCTGGGAACTATGTCAAGAAACTGCAAGTTCTAGGCAAGCTGCATTATGCTTCCTCAAACACACCTGATGTCTATTGGTGGCACTTTGGAAATTTTCATAACTGCTACTATAGGGGGGTGCTCCGTGAAGGTCACCCGGGGTCATGTGCAGGATGTCATGGCCAATGCGTGGGGCATGTTTAGGCATTGATTGGGCTCCCCTACAACAATGCCAATGAGGGATTAGGTGGCTTGATGCATCAAAGACTCGTTTATGAGTTGGGGATGGATTGGGCACGAACAAGGAAGACATAGGGGCAACGCTAGGCAATGTCAAGGCTGAGATGGTAGTTTGGTGACACTCGGAGTGGGCTAAATGTTGGTATGGCATAGGCAGGGTCTAGCATGCCAAAAAGTGGCATGGGTTCAGACAAGTCAGTGCTGGCTATATTGGGTGTCGACGGGTGCCAAACAACGCCGGGCGTTGGGCTACGTGATAACAAGAGGTCTTGGCTAAGCACAAGATGGTGCTTGACATGACTGACTGGGCAGCATGCAAGGCTAATGCGCGTGGAGGCAACCAGATGGGGCTGACGTGCACAGTGGGTTCGAGCTGCGACTTGGACCAGGTCAAAGAGCAGTTGAGGTGCAAGTTTGGGGTGCTGAACTGCACATAACATGTGGGCAGCATGTCAGGAAGTGGACAAGCGATTGGCAACATTATGCAGAGCAGCTGTGGGAGGTTACCAGATGGTGGGAATATGCTAGGCAGCAGTTATGGCAGTTATATATGGTGGGTAAGCAGCAGTTGAGGGCAATCACCAGTAATGGGAAACATGGTCAGACAACAGGCTGCATGGATGGGACCCAAGGCATGCATGGCTAGACTGAGGACTGCTGATCATGGGTAGTTTTTGGGGAAACTGACACCCCTTGTTGGCAGCACCTTAGTGGTGCAAACCTCTTGGCAGTTGGGGATGTCAACTGACCACCAGGCTATAAATAGCCAGTGCCAGGTGCACGAAAAATCAGTGTGGTGTAGGACATCAGACTAAGTAGGCTAGAGAGCTGAGTTTTGTAAGCCTTTGGTCGAATTCCTAGTTTATTGAGTGTGCAATAAAAGGTTGGGCGTTTTGCTTGTAAATTCGTGTGTTGTTCATTGTCCTTGCTTATCTATATTGTTCCAATTAGTAAACATACAAATAGGGTGTGTGTGTGCGCTGTTGGTTCAAACAGTGCGACGAACAGTGCTGTGCGGGTTGGCTGACTGATTGTAGGAGGCAATCAGGCCATCACAGGGTTGGAAAGTAGGCGAAAATTTGGTGTCAGAATTTACCCCTGTGACACCAAGCCAGCGGAGGGCAAAGATCGATGGAGTTATTCATGGACATAGATTTGTTTATATAGGTCTAATATGAATATTTGTTCTTTACAAAGTTGAGACTTGCTTTCACAATAATATTGTTCATATTTTTAAGACTAAAAGACGATTTGCCCCCCAACGTTTATAGCAAAGTGGAGGTTAAAATATTTTTGTAGTTCTTATTAGAGTAAAATACAATGACATCTCTTCTAGATAACCATAATAACACTCACCTCCCCTCTAATTTTTTAAATAACAGCTAGTACCCTTATAAGTTTATAGGGTTGACTAAATAGATAAAGTTATATATTTACCTTTTTATGTTATCAAATTTTAATTCTTAAATAATATATATATATATATATATATATATATATATATATGTTTAATCATCATTTTTAATACAATATATTTCATTTATAGTTTCATTTGTAATTAAGACAATCTCATTCAAATTGTTGGTAACTTATAAAAAAACTAATTTAGTTTAATTAACACATATTTTTGGATAAGTGATATAAATATTAAAATTTTAAATTAATTTATTAATGGAGTTGTTCTAATTAGAATGATTGAGTATGTTGATAATTTTGTTTTTGGTGTTTAACGACAAAAAATATTATTTAAATTTTTAGTTTCATATTATGATTTTTATATGTTAAATTTTGTTGAGTATATGTCAAAATTTGGGATGATTATGATTTTGATTACATGTTTTAGTATGCAATTGGTGTTGTTTTTGTGCAATGTTAAATGATAAAAAATAATAATATTTATTACTATCTCTATCTTGTAAAAAGATTTTATATTTTAATATATTTTTTTTTGAGTAACAACATTTGTCATTTTTATTGTAAATAATTATGCCCAAGTGTGACTTATGTTTAGTTTAATATTTGAGAAAAATAATCAATATAATTTTTAACACTTTTTTATATGAATAATAAGATTTATTCTGTAATAATAAGTTTGTTTTATGTAAATTTAAATATTTGAAAAAAATATAATTATAATTTTTTTGCATTAATTTGTAATTTTTATGGGTATTAAAATTTTACCTTTTAATTACAAAAAAATATATTTGAATGTATATTATGTAAATTTAAATCTTTGGAAAATTTAATTAGCAAAAAGTGTATGACTTTATTTTCCTGATCAAATGAATACTTATTATTTTTTGATATTTATGTTATTTATTTCACAAGTTCATAATTTAATTAATTAGATCAAGTTATGTAAAAATTATAATATACAAATTTATATTTAGGTAATATATTAAACATTATAACTTAAAGGATATATTAGATATTATATTTAAAATATTTTTGGATATTATATCTAAAATATTTTTAGATATTATATTTAACTATCAAATACTTAATTTATATTCCAGGCAAATTAGAAATAAAGATGATGGATATGATTAATTAACCAAATAATGTAAACTAAAAATTAATAACGAAAACTAGTAATGATAAAAAACTACATGGGAATCCAAACACATTAAGTACTAACATAATAAATAATTTCTTATTCTCCGAATGAATTTCCAAATTATTTTTTCTTCCCTTTAAAAATAATGTTTGATACAATTAATTAATATGAGCAAGTATAAGTTATGAAAAATTTACAGATTAACTAAACCTTATCAAAAACTCGCAATTAGTATAAGAATCATATGCAATTTGTGTGAAGGTAAAAATGAAAACGAAAATAGTTAAGCATTAATATCGGAACGGAAAGAAAATATTAATTATGAAATACCTAATTTTATCATAATCCTACGTATTAAATTTTTTAGGGTTGAGAGATACATGGACTATAGAGCAATTTTGACGCCCCCAAATTCAGGTACTTGAAACCCGAACTTGGTGCTACACGATATCATTTCTTTGAGCGGAATAATATTATAAAATAGATAAACAAACTTAATTTACATATCAGAGTTGTCTAATCCCAGGTACACGACCTTTAAAGCATTTTATTACATGATAAATAGTAAATATTATTGTCTTAATAAAGTCTAACTATTACACAAAATACCATAAAACTTATTCTTGCAGCTTTTCTTTCCCTTTGTTTTTGTCAGAGCCTTCTGGTTGATCACGCTTAGCTGAAAATATTTAATTTAAAGCAAAAATGAGCATTCAATTGCTCAGCAAGTAATAGCAGTTAATAAACTTTAGTTGAAAGAATTAAATATTTTCTTTGAGGTATACTTCTACAACGAATTAATAGTTGTGAAGTCTTTCGAAACATATATTAATAACATATCAAATCGTTTAAAATTTTGAAACGACGTAGTGACTATAAATGCTGAGCGATCAATAGACCATGAACTTTTATTTTTTATTTTTGAAAAGGTTTAAACAGAAATTCATCTGCAAACCGCTCTGATCTTACGGACATGTAGGGTGATCAGCCCCGTTATATCCTGTATTGATCAATACTATCTGTTTGAACGATAAATACGTTCATTCTGTTCGCCTTGGGCACAAAAATAATTTCCCATTTCGGGTTGATTATACTCAGTCGGAGTCCTAACTAAACATTTCAGTTGGACGACTTTATCATAACTAATACTATTCAACAATACAATTCAAACTATGTCTAGCAGAGTCAAATAGCTTAGACAACCTTTAAACCATAAACGCATACCGAAATTTAATAGTATGTAACATGATTTGTCATATCAAAGAATTTCAAGTTCAAGAGTTCTTGTAGGAATACAACAGTTCATACAAGTGGGGACACTTGTATGATAAAAAAACAATAATGAGATATTGATAAATAATAACCGAATGAAATAAAATTCCACAATATAAGAATAATTCAGAAACTTGCTTACTAAGATTCATTGCATAAAGTAAATGCAAAGAGTAGAGATACTTGCTCAATAAGAAATTGAGATAAGAAACTTGCGCAATGAAAGAGAAAAATTCAGATACTTGCCTTGATAGCTGATTACTGCTAAGTAGTATAGCTTACGCTTTTATCTTTAATATGAAGTTCTATCATCAATAGAATTATTTTTTTAATTAGATTAATACAACTTAACACATAATACTGCTTAAACATGTTGTCACATATTCATGTCAGTCATTACAACACATAAGAACGTATACCTAGTCAAACTATGTCAATTTGGTTTGAGTTCGGTATCGTTTCGGCATCCCGATTGCATTATCGGATAATTAACGAATTTATTTTTAATGAAGTTTTGTTCAAGAACTTAAATATTATAATAGATAATTTAATTATAATTTATAATATTTTTCCAAACATTATAATCATTTATAATGATTTTTCAAACACTTATATCATTTTTAATGATTTAATTATCAATTAATATCATTATCATTAATATTTAAATAATTTAAAATATTAATGAAGTTCATGTCAACAATTTAAAAGTTATTTATTAAAACCTAAAAATATTTTTAAAACCTTAATATTACCTTTAAATAATTTTTAAGATATTAAAATCAATTTTTAAATAATTACCATTAATATTAAAATATTAATGTTATTCATATCAAAATATTAAAAGTTATTTATTATAAATTAAAATGTTTTTAAAACATTTATTTCATCTTTAAATGTTTTATAAAACATTTAAATTATTTTTAAATAATTTATTTAATATAATTATTAAATAAATTTATTATCATTAATATTACAATATTAATGAAATTCTTATCAAAATATTATAAGTTATTTATTTTAACTTAAAATACTTTTTAAAACTTTAATATCATTTTTAAAATATTAAAATCATTTTTATCTAATTTATTTAATATTATTATTAATAACATTTATTATCATTAATATTAAATTATTAATGAAATTTATCTCAAAATATTAGAAGTCATTTATTATAACTTAAAATATTTTTAAATACTTTAATATCATTTAAAATGATTTTTAATTTATTAAAATTATTTTTAACTAATTTATTTAATATAATTATTAAATAAATTAAATATCAATAATATTTAATTAAATTAAAATATTAATAAAATTTATGTCAAAATATTAAAAGTTAATTTTTATAGCTTAAAATAATTTTTAGAATTTTTAATAATTAATTTCTATTTATTTTAATTAATTTAATTATTTTTCATTTAAACCGTCGCTAAAGGGCTATAGCGATGAAAATTGTCGCTATAGGTGTTCTTGAGCAACTCAAGAACAGCCCGATCAATGCTAAGGGTCCTAGTTTGACCAAAATTTACTGACAGCATGATCGGTTTCTGGGTAATTAAGTGTGATGAACTTGTAGTACTAGTGTAACACTACACATACATGTTCATTTCACTATCAACAAACATTTATACCGGATTCAGTGGCAGGTCAAACCAACCACCCAAGGATGTTCTTCAGTTTTTAGGTTGCCCAGAAACATAAAATCATGGCCGGTCAACGTTATTCCCAACCTTTTATCTTTTAATCTGTTTATGTTTTTGGTGGTCTAGACGTCGGGCTTTGTAGTACAACTAACAAGCTACATGGATCGAGCACTTATAAAGTCTTTATATCAACACAAAGAAAGATATGAATTCTACAAAAACTGGTCAGGCCGCCGTTCAAGAATTCTGGGTTTCCCAGAAAATAAATCTGAACGGTCAACGACGTTTGACCATCTATCACTTCCGATCCGCTATAGGTTCGAGAGTGCTCTGGACTTGTAGTCCTCATGTTAGAGTACAAGCTAAACACAAATTTATATTCTAACAGTCTTCCAGTTACAAGATCAAAGCCGGTCAAAGTCACTGCCAGAACACGTTCCTCAGTTTTCTGGGTTACCCAGAAAACTCAACTTAATGTTCGGTCAACGCACTTTGACCGTGAATAACTTTCAATCTACACCTGCTATGATCATGATTCCACTTTCAGAATACTAACAACATGACATAGAACACATACAAATATTTAAACACAACATATTATACACAGATCAAGAAATATAAACCCCGACTTTGGACTGTCAGACCACTTTTTAGGGTTCATGCAGTTTTGAGAAATTCATGATTTCGAGCCTTTTGATGTATTGAAAGTGTTGTTTCTCAACCCAGATCATCAATACACATAATATACAACATATACTAACACTAAAAAATAATATCTAACGAAAAATAAAGATCTAGAATTTGATTAATTAAAGTGTGACAAATAAACTATATGATAAGTAAATTATTAAAATAAATTAAAAGGAGTCTTTTAAGGGCTAGCCAAACAAGGCCTTGCGGAGCATGGCAACTGCTGAGTCATATTGCGCATAACTGATACCCACGTTATGCAATACGCATAGTGGGTATATCAGTTATATTATACGTAATATTTCATAAGGCTCATTTACTCAGTTGCTAAGTCAGAGAAAATCAGAAAGAAACTTGAGAGTCTGTTAATTTGAGAATCCAAATTGAAGAATCAAGGAGTGCAAACAAGCAATTCTACATCATTGCTTAGTCTAAACAATAATCAGAGGGTAAGAATACAAGTTATAATCTTTATTTCTCATGTACTTGAGGTTTTATGGAAAAGTTGAGATTCTATGGCTAATTTGTGAGAATTTGAGTTATATGTGTTAATTAGTGTGTATAATCATTGGGTTATCATCTAGAAATGATTTTCAGTAAGAAATTTTATGAAATCATGTTTTAGATCCAATTCATGTTGTAAACTGTAAATTGATCATAGTTTGTGTTAATATGTCAAGAAAAGAAAAGAATAAAATTCGTATGGACTGATTTGATCAAGAAACGAATCTGTAGTGTGATGATTCGCTAAAAGTGTTGATTTTGGAAAAAATAACATGAACATGATTTCAAATCCTTGATTTGGGTTGTTTTCTTGGTTTGTGATGTTAGAAGCATGTTAGGTGTGTTGGGATATGGTTTTTCAAAGTATATAGCATCTGGGTATATCTTATTTGCTGATTGAATGATGAAATTCGTGAGTTTTTTCTTGGAAAACATACTGATTCGCGAATTACAGAAGTCTGTTCTAGGGACACTCGCCCCTGCGGGCTTCTTAGTACAAAGTTATCCTCCCCGACGGGTCTTTTTTTAGCACAGATCCCCGCTCCGACGGGAAATGCAGAGATGAAGCTGTTTTTTTTTTGTTTTTAGTCATGACATGTTAGTTTAACATAGTCTAATAAGCATGATAGTGTGTTAGGAATATAACAAGAGGTTATAAAAGATTGTTAACATGTATGTGGTGATTTCAAGTTAAGAATTATCGAATTGTGTAGAACTTAAACTTGTGGTTCATGAGATTTGATATTGTTGTGTAAAGACGTGTTGTTGGCTAGTAAAGATTTTATATTTGTAATTTGTGGTTGGGTCAGAACTTGAATTAAGATAACAAGTTGAACTTAAGTGGGAACTAAGTCTATAGTGTTAGTGTTAGTGTTAGTATGTCTAATAGATGTTTGATTCCAATGGTATATGTAGGACATTTGGTGATCGTGTAACTATAAGTTGTTTAATCTACGCACGAGGAAAGTTCCTTACCCTATCTTGATTACGATTACACAAATTTTCTATCCTTAACTTGATTTTTGTTGACCAAGTTCTTATAATCTATTCTGCTATGAGAAGATAAGTTTCTAATCTATTATTGAGCCATTGTTCTAGCCTTAGCTTAATATTGTTCAAGCAAGGTTCTTATGTTGTCTAATAACTTCCCATTCTTTCGAAAGCAATACTCCGATGCATGAGGTTTATTCAGTTGCAGACATTGTACGTTATTATTATTGAAATCTTATCTTGTAAAGGCTAATTTATTAACAATCCTTTATTGATTCAACTAATTCTTAGTTGATGAAAGTTGAACTTTAAATTACCCTTGAGGCTAATCCAAACCAAACTTCCGTTGGTGCGGACTCGGATGACAAAGCTGAGATGAACAACCCTATTATAGGGGATTATATTACGCGTTAGCGTTAAGATGTTTGTGCACAATACATGGTACGAAGGGCTGATCCCCCTAAGTATGAGAAGTAAGGTTCATATAGTCTTATGATTGTTAAAGGTTTAAAGTAGAAATACTTGATAACCTAGGACATAGTTCATGGTCTTATGACCATCAAATGTACTTTTGATCTTGTTTTCTAATCTTGATTCAAAATCTGAGCTTTTTATTATTCAGAACTCATTGATTACTCTCATGTTATTACTATTGTTATTGTTATACCTGTGGGCAATTGTTTGCTCACTCTTGCATAATAACATTGCAGCTAAGGTTGAAAGAATTGACGAGTTGTCCATTAGTAAGGGCAAAGGAAAGGCAACCAAGTGATGAATACTTGTTTAATTATTTGAAAGATGTTTATGTATAAGACTTATTTAATTTTGTCATGTTTCCGCATTGATGTAATTAAGGTTAAATTTCCTAAGATTAATTTGTTTAAGATGTTGTAACCCTTTTATGGGAGGATTTCTATTTCAGTTATGAGTTTTATTTATTTCCTTATTCATGGGTAGTTATATGTGATTTAATTGGATAGTGAACCCCAAATCATGTGGAAATGAAGTACCCGAATTTAGGGGTGTCACAGGATTTGCAACAGGCTGGGTTTTAATGACAACAAAGTTAACAGGGAAGACAAAATCATCAACCTTAATAAGTACATCCTCAACTATTTCCTTTGGCCTTTTAACGGAACACTCAACTAGTTGCGCTAGAAGAAAAGAGGCTATCAGCGACCGCAAAATCCGGTCGCTAGTAGTGGAATCAGCGACCGCCTTTGGCGACCATCCTGAAATCTGGTCGCTAGTTTATATCTGCGACCGCATGCGGTCGCTATTCGGTCACAGGTGTGTTTTTGCCACCTAAAAATTGGCGTGAATTGCTCACGGGCTTTTCTTTAGCGACCACGGAGTTACAGCGACGGCATGCGGTCGCTGGTATATCCACGTCATTAAAAACTAGCGACCGCATGCGGTCGCTGATTCTTTTAAATGTTCTCAGCAACAGGCTTGGACAACAGACGCGAAACAGAAAGAAAAAGAGGGAGATAGAGAAGGCGAGAAGAGGGAGAAGGGGAAGAAGAATAGGGAGAAGAGGAAGAAGGGTTTCTGCCGCCCGCTGCTACCGCCTCGCCGCCACCGCCCGCTGCTACCGCCGCCGACACTTAGGTATATATTAGTTATACTATGAATGATTTTGTTATACAATGAATGATTAATTTGGGTAATGTATACATATATGCATTGATATGTTGCTATGAATATATATATATATATATATATATATATATACATATATACATATATACATGTTATTATATTGATTTGTTGCTATGAATATGTATATATATATACACATAAATTTGATTAATTTGGTGTATGTATACTCTATGTTTAAGAACCCTTAATTAGGTTTAATTTGGATAATTAGGTTTAATTTGGGTAATTAAGTTTAATTTGGGTAATGTATACTATATATATATATATTCTTTGTAACATTACTAAGTTACCATTTACTTAGTTTTCAACTAATAAATAAATAAAAATTAAATTAAAATAACATAATATAATATTTGACACATGCATTACTTTGTTTTTCTCATACTAAATTTAGTAACATTTAATATTTGACACATAATATATATTAAATATGATTAAATATATAATTAAATTAAATTATAATATCATATAAATAGAATATTAAACTTAAATAATATAAAATATATTATTATAATATAATATAATATAATATAGTAAAATATTATATTAAACTAATATAATATGGTGTTGTGTTTGAACCCCACTTAATCCAAATTCTAAAAATTCTAAATAAAATAAGGAATTGTTATCAAACAAGCAAGTTTCACACTTTGTCAATTATCATATGGTGTTGTGTTTGAACCCCATCTATTAGACTGAATCCATTAACTGCTGGTTCAGAATCCATCAACCACAAAGTTTGTCCAAAATATACTAACAATTAGTTCATGGGACATCTTGCATAACAGAACAGCTAGAAAATAGTGCCTAATACTTTCAGGTACAAAACACAATCTTAATATAACCTACTACAAACTTGCTTCAAAAAAGAATAAGAAAATGACTGACATCCAAAAGAATAGAGCATCGTGGATGAACTGCCTTGCCGAGTCTTCTCTATGTAAGCTCATTTTCTTCACATATAAAGCATAGACTATTAGTATCAAATATAAAGGGTTATCTAGGAAGCAAAATTAATTAAACACTAAACAAAAAGAACAAGAATGAAATTGATCTAGTTGGACTGTTATAATGGGAAGATGTTATAGGTTCAAGGGGCCTAGGTTATGTCAACAAGAATAATCTATGATCCTATAGAAGAACTATGACTAATCAAGTTAGGATTCTACAGCTATATCATAAATCCAGCCAGGACGAAAGTATTTAGACAAGAGAATTCAATGCGTCGCCAATCAACTAGTTTCCTTTGAAGCTTGAAGATGGGAGAAGTATGGTTTGAACATGTATGGTTGGAGCTGTGTTGTTGTTTGAACACCCTCAAACAATAACAGCTTACATGTATGTTGAAATGTTAATCATATACGTGTATATGCTCAAGTCATATGTTTATAATTATGCTTAAATGTTAATCATATGCTTACAAGTATGCTCAAGTCATACGCTTACAAGTACGCTCAAGTCATATGTTTACAAATATGCTTAAATGTTAATCATATGCGTACAAGTATTCTCAAGTCATATGCTTACATAAAGATACATCTATATGTATTTATATGCATCATAAATGACATTGGGCTGAATTGTAAATATCTAACAAGGGGATACAATAATTCTTGTTTGCAATAGGTACCGTGGTATCATGGACCTTTATTCAGACCGTAGTTGGATGAGAAAACGAAAGTCAAGTTCCCAGATAGGTGCTACAACTGAATTTAGAACTGGTTGTCAAGTGTTTCTGAATTATGCATATAGTCACCCGGAATGTGTGAATGGTCAGAACAAGATAAGATGCCCTTGTTTGAAGTGTAAAAATCAAAATTATATGGACAGAGACATAGTAAACTATCATTTACTTGTTTTTGGGTTCATGAGAAATTATGACGAATGCTGGTAGGCACATGGGCAGAGAAGAGATAGTGGCTATGCACATGTACACACTCCGGGCAGCAGTACCCATCGTATGAATGCCATGGTTCATGATATTGCAGGGCTGGATTTTGATTGGGAACAAGGCAGAGAGCAACCTATGAATTCTGATGCCAAAGAGTTCTTTAAGTTGTTAGACGAGGGTAGCGAGCCGTTGTGGCATGGTTGCACCAAGCACACTACATTGTCTGCAGTGGCGACATTACTTAACATCAAGGCTGATCACAACATGAGCCATGAGTGTTTTGAGTCGCTATTGAAGGCCATTAAGAGTATGTTGCCCGACGATGAAAAATTACCCGATAACTACTACTACTGTAAGAAAATGGTGAAGAAGTTGGGTCTTGGATACCAAAAGATCGATGCATGTTCGAACGATTGCATGTTGTTTTATAAGGAAAATGAACAAAAGACAAGGTGCACATTTTGCAGTCATGATCGGTTCAGGCCTAATAAAGAGGGTGTGACTACAAAAAGACAAGTATACCTTTTAAGATTTTAAGGTATTCCCAATTACGCATCGGTTAAAAAGGTTGTACATGTCTTCAAGAACAGCTGAACATATGACTTGGCATGCGAAATCTCCAGCTAAAGATGGAGAACTTAACCATCCCGCAGATGGGCAGGCTTGGAAGGATTTTAACTTAGCACATCCTGGGTTTGCAGTGGAACGTAGAAATGTGAGGCTTGGTTTGTCCACCGATGGATTCAACCCGTTCAGCCACTCAGCTGTTCTGTACTCATGTTGGCCTGTGATTGTTACTCCGTACAACTTGCCTCCATAGATGTGTATGAAAAAACCATACTTGTTTCTTTCACTCGTGGTTCCTGGTCGTAAGAGTCCTGGAAAGAAGTTAGCTGTTTACTTGAGACCTCTTATAGACGAGTTGAAGGTATTATGGGAGGATGGAGTACAGACTTGGGATGTTGCAACGAAAACAAATTTTAACCTTAGGGCATCTGTTATGTGGACTATAAGTGATTTCCCTGCCTATGGTATGTTAGCTGGATGGAGTACACACGGGAAGTTGGCTTGTCCGTATTGTATGGAGCATACAAAGTCTTTCAATCTATCAAAAGGTCGAAAGCCTTGCTGGTTTGACTGTCATCGTCGTTTCTTGCCGTTAGACCACCCGTTTTGAAGAAATAGAGAACACTTCAGGAAAGGGAAAGTAGAGAATGATATGCCTGCACCGCGATTATCGGGGACGGAGATGCGTGACCGTGTGATGAGATTGTCGGTCATCCCATTTGGTAAGATTGACGCCACAAACATAATCAATGGGTTTGGCGAATCTCATAACTGGGTTCGGAGAAGCATCTTTTGGGAATTGCCTTATTGGTCTACAAATTTGATTTGTCATAATCTAGATGTGATGCATATTGAGAAGAATGTGTTCGACAATGTGTTTAACACCGTGATGAATGTTACGGGGAAGACAAAAGATAATGGTAAGGCACGTTTGGACATGAAAGATATTTGTAAGCGTCCTGAATTAGAACTTTATGAATCTCCTAATGGTAAGATTGTCAAATCGCATGCAAGGTACACATTGTCCAAAAAGCAAGTTGAAGATGTGTGCACATGGGTTAAGTCTCTGAAACTACCAGATGGATATGCGACAAACATTGCAAGGTGTGTTACGGGTGGAAAATTGCAAGGGATGAAGAGTCATGACTGTCATGTGTTCATGGAGAGACTCGTGCCTATAGCATTTCGGGATCTGCTTGATAAACCAATATGGGATGCTTTGATGGATCTTAGTCGTTTCTTCAAAGACTTATGTTCAAAAACATTAAATGAGAAGAACATGTCTGTACTTGAGAAGAACATCATAGAGATCACGTGTAAACTAGAAAAAATATTCCCGCCTGGTTTTTTTGACTCCATGGAGCATTTGCAAATCCATCTTCCTTAGGAAGCTTGTGTTGGGGGTCCAGTTCAATATAGATGGATGTACCCTTTCGAGAGGGTGATGGGAAACCTTAAGAGGAAGGTTAAGAATAGAGCTTATGTCGAGGGGTCGATATGTGAGGTATACAGTTTCGATGAGATATCTACGTTTGTCTCAGACTATTTTTCGGACGAAGTCTTGACAAAGGCCAATCGAGTCTCGAGACATGATGATGGGGGAAATGTTGAACTATATGGTCGGCTTTCTGTATTTGGTCTATCGGGCCGCGCTTATGGAAAAGGGAAGCTCATATTCCTCTCTGAGCAAGAATTACTTGCTGCACATACTTACATTCTTCTCAATTGCGAGGAGATTGACGAATTTGTGAGGTACACACGTAAACTTGAAAATTTATCCCTTAACTTTCAATGACATATAATATACATTCCAATATATTAATATTTATAACATTGTATAGATTGTACGATGACGAGTTAAAAGTGAAGCATCCCGGCATAACTGATAAAGATATTCAAATCAATCGTGATAAAAAATTTGCACTTTGGCTAAAGGACAAAGTAAGTTCAATTTCTTAAACATGACATATATATATATATATATATATATATATATATATACTCCATACTAATGATGACTTCATTTAATAAGATGGAGTTTTTGTAGGCTTTAACTGAGGGATCAACGATTCCGGCTAATGTACAAGTCCTAGCTATGGGACCAGACAGGGACCAAGTCAGCCGCAATGGTTACAAAATAAATGGTTGTGAATTTCATACAAAGGCATATGGGCGCGGTAAAAGAACAATAAACTCTGGAGTGTGTGTCCAAGGAGATTGTTACAATGAGTTTGGTCGTGCCTTTTATGGGGAGTTAGAGGAAATCGTAGAGTTGTCGTACAAGGGCACGTACGGGGGTCATATTAACTTGTTCAAGTGTCGTTGGTTTGATTCAGAAAAAGGGATACGTGTTGACAGACATGGAATCGTCGATATTGACCTCCATAGGTCTGCGTACTCCAATGAACTGTTTATTTTACCAACTCAAACAGTACAAGTATACTACACTCCTAGTCCTATTAGGAAAAGGGATAAACCGCCTACAGATTGGCAAGCTGTAATTCATACTCCCGCGCGCAGTCGTGTAGAAGTAGTTGATGGGGAGATTTACTAAGAGCAGATGCTTCATGCTCAAACTATAATAAATGTGGAGGACGACAATGAAGTAATCCAGTTAGATGGCGGAGATGAACCACATGAATTAGATCTTGAGTCAATACTTGTGTTAGATGACATTAATACTGAGGAGGAAGAGTTACTAACTGAATCTGACACTGAATCTGAAGCAGATGATGGTTATGAATCTGCAATACGTATACAAGATGATTCTGAATCAGACATTGACACTTGAACAAATGAAATGTATGTTTAGCATTACATGTTTAGCATTTTCTGTCATTATTGTCATTTTATAATCATATATATACATGTAATCAAATATAATTCATACTAACATCTTTATATCACTGACATGTTTATGTACTTAACTATTTAAATGCAATTTCTTGTCATTATTGTCATTTTTTATTCATATATACATGTAATCAAATATAATTCATAGTAACATCTTTATATCACTGACATGTTTATGTACTTAACTATTTAAATGAAATTTCCTGTCATTATTGTCAATTTATATTCATATATACATGTAATCAAATATAACTCATACTAACATCTTAAAATTTATAATATATAGATGGCTTCTGAAGCAGCGCAGAAAAAGCGCGGCTTGGGTAGGGGGCCTAATCATGTGCCCAAGGCCCCTACTAATCCGGATGATCGGATTCTTATTCAGATTCGTCCTCCTCCGAATAGCACGTACGTCCCGCATCATTTATATATAAGCATTTTAGATTTCATTTATACAGGATATATAACTAATGTAAATTGATTTAATATATCTACTTATCTTTGATGTAAATTGTTGTATATTATAGTGATTTTTCAGATAATAAGATCGTCAAGTGCATATCACAGCTGTGCTTACAGAATTATCCCACACATGCGATTACGTGGGCGAGCACACCTATCGCCCACAAGGATGCAGTTTGGGCTGAATTTCAGGTATTTTTTTTAATTATGACAGATAATATAATATTCTAAGGATAATTGTTTAGTAGTGTTGGATTATATGTTAAAAGTACCGTTTTAATACTATTATTGTTGTTTTATTTGCAAAAAAGGTATAGATGGGAGGACGCGCAGGCTTCAGTGATACAGACACTATTCTGGCAGAAGTACGCCGCCCGCACCAAAGACAGTTTGAACAAAGAACGACAAAAAGCCCTTCACAATGCATCGATCGACCATCCAGGCCAGGGAGAGGATTACATGCACGAGCATAGCCCCTGGTGGTGCACCCAGTCCATATGGGCTGAGATGTGTGCCCAATGGAGAGATGAGACCTGGGTCAAAAGACGCAAGACTGCCGCCACTAACAGATCCTCGGGTGTACCTGATGGTGAAAAGCCTAAAGGAACCTACAAAGGCAGCAGTATTTCACAGTTGCAGCATATCACTGCCAGGGTACGTATGAATAGTTTTAATATATTTATAATTATGAATTGTAGAATATCACATGTTTACTTAGTAATATTGGAATATATTTTGTATAGGAGTCTCAGTCTCAAGGTCAGCCTATCCATTGGCTGGATGTGTACGTGGCCACCTGTGATGGTCTGCCTGATGCTGTCCAGATAGCGGTAATAAGTTTTAACAACTTGATCTTGTTTATCAAGTTTTACGTCATTCTTTAGAATTTTACCAATTTATTTTTAACTATTTAATTGTTAACATGATGACAGGATACTTATAAGCGTTTATTGAATGAGCGCTATCCTGAAGGCACCCCACGTCCGCCAATTGATCAAGAATTATAGGAGAGGGTGTCTATTGTGAAGAAGGACTACGTCAAAGGTCAAGGACAATGACAACGCCCATCCTTCAGTGGCTCAGGCAGCTCTGCTACCCAGTCTTCACAGTCATCGAGTCATCCAGCTACTCATACTCCTACTGACTGTGTGAGAGCTATATGTCTAGATCGCGATCTTCTAAAGATATTGGGCGGGCATTTGGCGGCTCTGAGTGCTAATGAGTTAGCTGATGCAGTGGCGGCAGCAGCAGCATCACAGCATGGGGATGGCGACGAGGTAATCAATCTTATTTATTACAATCAAAGTAGTGACTTATATATATATATATATATATTGTTGTGTTTAAAAACAACTGTATATTGTCGTAACACCAGTATCAACATATATACTATATATGTAATTTATTTTATTATTTTGTTAATTACAGGGTGATCAAGATTAAGGAGAAACTAATTTGGACAATGATGCTTGACGACTGATTTAGTGTTGTTTTGTAGTTATTTGAGAATCTTGTACTTTTATATTCATTCTTTGGATGTCTGTATGTTGCTTAAAGATTAGATTTGTTTATATTTATTCAATTTATATCGATTTTTAAAGGTTTATATAGTTTATATACTAGTTTGGTGTATGTGTCGGTAAATGGACGATGGATGTTATATTGTTGTGCATGTTTATATGTGTTGGGATAAAGCAGGTACAAAACAGGTATATAAACTATACCTGTACAAAATAGGTACAGTTTTTTGGGAATTCTGCAAAACAGGAAAAATCTGGGTTCCAGGTTTTTTTACATCAACGACCGCATGCGGTCGCTGATACGTATTAGCGCCTGCTAATCATATGGGGATTTTAGCGACCGCACGCAGTCGCTAATTGCAGTCGCTAACACGTGGCACACGTCAGCCTGTGGCCCTGAACCATGCTGACTCATCTTAGTGACCGAAATGACAATATCGGTCGCTAATCTCGGTTGCAGATAGTTCGGTCGCTAATAGTGGTCCCTGATGTGCATTCTAGCGACCAGATTTTATGCGACGCCTATCATTGATCGTATGCGGTCGTTGATGATCATCTGCGACTGCATGCGGTCGCTGATAAGCGGTCGCAGATAGGCTTTTTTCTTGTAGTGTTGGAGTTTGGCACTTGTCTTTTTTAACTCCCCTAAGCCCAATGTTTGGTACACCGAAAATGGTAAAAGGTTCACACTAGCTCCTAAATCAAGCAAAACTTTTTCAATTAAGGTGTCATCTATGATGCATGAAATAGTAGGAGAACCGATGTCATTATACTTCACATGGACTTGACAAACCAAGATAAAATAACATGAGCTGTTAAATTTTTTTTCTTAAGATTATGAGTGGTTCTTTTGTGTGTGCACAAATCTTTAGACATTTAGCATATGAGGGAACTTGTTAAATGGCATCTAGAAGAGGAATATTAATTTTCACTTGTTTGAACACTTCTAGAATTTTGTCTAACAAAGTTGACTACTTGTTTGAAATATGCTTTTGAGGGAATGGGGCTTTTGGTTTAAAAAGTTTTTCATTTGACTCGAAAAATGTGGTTTGATCATTTTTTGACACATGCTTAGTAAATGGGCCTACTGACTCAGAGTTTGTTGGCTTTTCAGGCTGGGTTGACTTTGAAGATGGATTGTTAAATTCCACATTTAAAGTTTTATTTTCTTCATTATCAATGCCAACATGATTGTTAAAATAATTTTCAAACCTTAAAGAGATTTCAGAATTCATATGATTGACTTGGTTGTTTTCAATTGAATTAGCATGATAAGATTTTTGATTAGGGACTGGAAATTTTGGATTGGTTTCAGGTAGATTAGGAAGCTTACCCTTCTCTCTTTCACTAACTAGAGTGGCCAATTGACTCATTTGGATATCTAAACGAGATAAGGCTTGTTTAGTGCTTTACATGAAATTATTATGAGATTTCATTAAAGTTTGGGAATTGATATTTTCACATGAGAAAATGATATTTCCACATGATCTCTCTCACATGATTAGTGAGTGGTTCCCACATCAATGTGAGAGAGAGTCATGTGGAAATATCAATTTTTATGTGGAAATATCAGTTTCCTAAAGTTTATATGCTCTTCTCTAAAGTGTTAAGTCTCTTCTCACTTTCATTAGAAAAATCTGGTGGATATTGAGTTATTGAATTTGAATTTCGGTATGAACCATGATTTGGCTTTTGGTAAGGTTGAAAAGATTGATTTAGAGACTAATTGACCTGATTTGAAGAGTTATTAGGGTAGGGTCCTTGGTTCCATTCAAAATTAGGATGATTTCTCCAATTTGAATTATATATGGGTGCAAATGGGTCATTCCTAGGTCTTTGAAACATTACATTGACTTGTTCATTTTCTTCAAGTTGGGTCATGACTCTAGGACATTCCTCTATCACATGACTTGGTGAATTACACCTTAGACACAAAGGTGTTATTGTTGAGACTTGGTTCACATATGATGGTTCCCTAGTTTCTAAAGGTTCGAGTCTTTTAAGTACACCATCCAACTTAGCTTTGGTGGAAATTGAATTGTCAATTATGTGAATACCCTTAGATGAGCTTTGTTTATCGTTCTCTCGGGTGGTTTCCCATTACATGGTTTTTTCTGTTGGTCTTCTAAAAATTCCAAGACTTTTCCTCATCATTTTTTAGAAAATCTCCTTGACATATTCACTCTAATATTGTTTTAGTGGTATAGTCTAAACCTACGTAGGTAATTTGGCACAATCCACATTTCTCAATTCCATGGTGTGGGCACTTGGATAATAAGTTTTTAAATCTTTTAAAATATTTTCAAAAAGACCCTTTTTCAAGTTGACAAAATTGATGAATTGTGATACTAGTTTTAGCAGTTTTGTGATTTGGATAATATTTTTTTAGAAATGTAACAACAAATCCCTCCCAAGTTGATATGAAATTATTTGGCAGGCTATATAACCACTTTTTAGCATTATCTTTTAAAGCAAATGCGATGAATCGTAGCTTAATTGAGTCATCAGATAATTGTTGAATTTTCATTAAAACACAAACTTCTTCAAATTCCTGAATGAATAAATATGGATCTTCTATACCGGTGAACCTAGGTAACATGTTTATAAAATGCAGTTTTAGTTCAAAATTGTTACCAGTTACTGGTTGTAGACTGATGCATGAAGGTTGGGCAGAGCGGGAAGGATAACATCGATCCCTTAAAGAAACGATTTGTGTGACCCCCATTTTTCTAAAAGTGCAATCTTTTAAAGTTAACTCCGAAAAATTAGATTTTCTCACTAATCAGAATGTTTTGTCCCTAATCCAAACTTTTTGCACACACTACTCAATAAATAAACAGATAAGCACACAAAAACAATTAGAAGAGAAAATAGTAATAAAAAAATACTTTTAAGGTAAACCTAAATAAAATCTAGGCAGCTCCTAACTGTTCTAAGTTACACCTTAAGGTCCATTAAACTCAAAATTAATCACACCACTAGTCAGGTTAGTGTAAGAATGGTGGGAGTCTCTTTTTGGGTACGACGACTAATTGAATAACCACACGTTCTTGAGGTTTTTGCCTTTTGAACCACTGGCTTAGACACCAGTAGTTTGATTAATTTAAAATTTAACCTCCTTTTAGAGTCACTTGTCCTAATTGAGCTCGAGAGTCCTAGAGGCTAGCGTCTACTTGATTTTATTACACTACAAGAAAAAGGCCCAA
This sequence comes from Panax stipuleanatus, assembly GCA_020205555.1. Lineage (NCBI taxonomy): Eukaryota > Viridiplantae > Streptophyta > Magnoliopsida > Apiales > Araliaceae > Panax > Panax stipuleanatus. Next base: position 120,858 of record JAINUT010002581.1, read on the forward strand.
CAACGACCAAAAGTATCTACGACCGCACTATTCGGTCGCTACTACTATTAATAGCAACCGCTATTAGCGACCGTAGGTAAATCTAGTCGCTATTAATATTAGCGACCGTAAGGCGGTCGCTAATTCAAATTTCCCGCCATAAATTTGACACAAATGTTGGCGGGGAGGTTTGTTGCGTCCAATAACTTTTAGTGACTGCAGAGTGGTCATTAATTCATCCATGTCATTAAAAATCAACGACCGCAGGCGGTCACAGAAAGCGGTCACTGATCCTTTTTAATCTAATTAGATTAGGTAGTCGAGTAGACCAAGAAACGAAGAAAGAAAAAGAAGAGGGAGAAAAGGGAGCGAAGGGAAGAGAGGGAGGTTCTACCATCGTTGTTGCCGTTAGAGCCACCGCCAACCAAGCCTAGTTTGCCCTTCTGAACTGTTATTACGATTGAGCTTTTTAGAGGTGAATCTCCATTATTGTTCTTTTAGTTCATGTAATCTTATTGAATATTATTTAGGGGGTGTTTTTGTGTGGGTTTTTTGATTCCCACTTCTAATTTGCTTTGCCACTTTGTCAAAAATGAAAATGACCATTTTATGGTCATAAACCCATGAGGGTTTAATGATATTTTTGTGGGCATTTTGTGTTTTAAGATTTTTATGTGCCACTTCTGCTAGTTAGCTTACTTTTTGTAGCTCAGATGTTATTGTATTGGCATTTGAGTTTAAAGCTTTACATCTTGGATTTTAAGTTATTGGTGTAAATTCTTTGCCTTGTTGCTAGTAGATTTATGCCCATATTCGATCAATGATATATCTTAAAGGATTTAAATATGAAGTTATAAGTTTTTTGAACAAGGGTTTATAATGGGATTCTTTGATTACTTGGATTAGGGCTTCATGTTTGTTGTGAGACGAATTTAGGGGGATTTTGGCTGGGTTTGTTTCTTTGTTACTGTAATATTCTTATTGGACTGTATCAAATAAGGTCTTGAACAATGCATGAATGAAAAATTTCTTGCTAAGTTTAACTAAGTTCTAAAGTCTTAATAATTTTGACCTAATAATATGCATGGTATATTATATATAATAGCTTACTTTAAAATGAGTTTGCGCCAACCATGGTAACCAGCTAAGAGTAGATTTTCAACCGTTACATCTCACCGACTTTATAATTCTGATGCTGAAATGAACACAATCTCAAACCCTAATTCCAATAGTTTTTTGTATAGTTCAAGAACTTGCATCATTGTAGGAATTGTTGTTTTAGCATAATTAATGAACTAAGTAGTATTTACTTAGTTCTCTGTAATAACTCAATATTTTTATATAATTAAATAAGAAATTTTACGTATAATTTTTTTTCTTTCCAAAAATAATATATGGGAATACGTTGTAAGGTAACGAATATGTGAATGTGTGATAAATATATAATTATTTATTGCACGAATGATTTTAAATAAATTTTTCAAGAAAAGAATTGTTAATTATTATAAATTATATTATTATAATAAATTAATTTTATAGTAAAAATATTTTATTATTTATTTTTCCATAAAAATATGATTAATATATTATTTCAATAATATAAGAAGGGATTTTTTTTAGAATTATTATAATAATTATTTTATTATATGAATTAATCAAGATTAATTAAGTTAATTATTTTAACTTAATTAATAATGGGATATATTAGGTAAAGTGTCATTATAGATCAAAACCCTATTTTTGATCTATGCTATGAAATTTCAGAATTTATACAATTATTATATAATTGTATTTAAAATGAAAGTATATTTAAGTGAAGAATAATAAGAAATTATTTTCTTAAGGAAATTGGGTATTAAATATAATTATTAATTATATTTATCTCCAAATATATATAAGTATGTTAATACAAGATATGATTATGAATTATATATATAATTATGATAATTAACATAATTATATGAATATATGTTATGAATTAATTTATTTTATTTTATTTAAATATTAACATAATAATTGATCATGTTGTATTTAAATAAAAGTGGGTATTTATGTGATTAAGGAAATAATTTGTAAATCTTAAATCTAATTTTCATGTTCTATGTAATTAGGAAACTAAGTATGATTAAGAAAACCTTAATTTCCTTTTTAGAAACTTTAATTTTCCATTTTAAACCTAATTATAAAATTCTAAAAATTAATTTTTTTTAACCTTAGGGTTAAACCCTATGGGTCAAACCATAAGGATTAGACAAATGGCTAAAGTGCCATTAAATTTTCAAGCAAAATGACCTAAATGTCCTTTTTGAATTATTGAAGGTAACTTGCAAATCTTGCCAAATCTTGAGTTGGTAAATAACTCTAGATATTACATATGACTAAAATCTCTAGCCATCTTGTATCACCAATTCATTACATACACATTATATAAGGATCAAGAGAGAGAAAAGTGCACATTCTTGCTCATTTATTCACCAATACTGAACATAGACCATCTCTCTCTCTAACTCACAAAAATCAAAGGTAAATCAGTCCTTTAGCAAGTCCCCACTACCACCAATAGCAGATCAGAAGCCTAGAATCAAGATTAAGCAAAGAAAGGTATAAAACCTAATTTAAAATTTTGATCTTGGTTGCTATGATAAAAGTTATGTTTAAGTGTTAATATATGTTGTATATTATGTGTATTGATGATCTGGGTTGTTCTATTGTGGATCCATAACAACTAGATGCACGAAATTGAAGATTTTAAAAATCTGAAAAAAAAACTTTAAAATATTGTCTGACAGCCATATGTCAGAGCTCATAGATCTTTGTGTGTTTGATGTTATAAACTTGTTCTATGCCATGAGGAGAGTAGACTGAAAGTGGAATCAAGTCCATACCATGTTTAGATCTCAAGATATAAGTGGTCAAATATGGTTGACCGATCAGATTTTTAATTTCTGGAAAACCCAGAAATTTTCTAAGTGTTGAACAGTTTCTGACAACCATTTTGCAAACCTCGAATCTTGCTATTGTTAATATTTTGTGTGACGCCCCCAGAATAGGTCCAGTCAACCCAATTCATTCTGAGTCGTCAAATACATGGTACAGAATTCAAATACAAACTTTTATATCACACGGTCGTGCAAAATACGACCACACAACTGTGAGTGTCAATACAAATATGTAAAAAATATTAATATTCAAACTAAGTCCTCATTACAATTATTATCACACTATTTATTAAAAATAGTGAGGACTACTACTGCTCTAACTCGGACCATCACTCTGTCCCCCGACTAGTTCCCGCAACATTCTCATTTCCTGAAGAGGACAACAGATGAAAAGGGTGAGCTCAACTAGCCCAGTAAAGAATATTATGACTAAGATAATGGAAAATAAATTATCGTTAGTCTTCAGCAATTCAGATAAAATATGATTGACAACAAGTTTTAGATCAATATTCGCAGCGAAAATAATCGTTCATCATCAATATTTTATCCCTGTAACATCAATCAATATACATCTCAAATCAAATATTCATCTTTGCACTACAGGCCAAAGATATTCATTTGTATCATCAGTGGTCATGTTCATCTCAACACTTGCCATTTTTGCACTACGACCAAAGATATTCATCAGGTAATCATTCATCTTTGCTCTACAAGCCAAAGATATTCAATTATAACACCACTTAGGACTGAGGATGATGAAAATAATATAAATAACGAATCTAGTGAAATAAAGGATAAGATTAAGGATTTGTATTTTAGTTTATTCAAGTTCAAGAGTATTACATAATAATACTTTGTGGAGCAAAATTCAAGAATGAAGCCCAAAACTTTAGATCCAATCAAAGATAGTAACTATAACAGACAATTTGGACAAATAGAAAAAAAATTTAGTTTCCCGTGAATAGTGCCGTATACGTGAATAGTGCCGTATACGTGAATAGTAACTTTGACGGAAAAAAAAAGAATTTCATAACAAAATCCATGCCAATATTTCGGTATAATGATATTGAAAAGAATAACATCATTTACGAAAGAAAATAACATCCTTAGCTCAAAAGAATAGTACCTCTAGCTGGAATATCGGATATAATATCGAAGGAAACTTGCACTGAATAGTAATACTGAAAATATCTAAATACTCACAAAAATACGCTCGATATTATAGAGAGGAAAAACTTCTGATTCTGGTGTGATTTTCAATTTTAACCTAAGCACCCTATTTATAGGAAAAGCTTAGGATGCCAAAGTAGACTAAATTAATAAAATAATATTATTTTTTAAAAAAATTTCGCCGCCTGGCGGCTTCCAAAACATCAGAATTTTTCAACAAAAGTGGGGCCCACCCATTAAAAAATATTTATTTTCCAAAACTTCAATAATTCATAATAAATAACCCTTTTGTCGGAAAAATACAAATTCTATGTCCTTCTATAAGAAAATTCTCTACAACTTTGTAGAAGGAAGTTTTTCCAAATTCCAAACATAAATTATCCGAAATTCATAAACGGATGATTTTCCTTATCAAAATACTGATAAAAAACACATCAGCACTAATTCCTTCTTTTATATCCACAAAATAAATATTTCCTTATCATATAAATCAATAATTAATTATTCACAAATAATATTAAAGAACTACAATATTGACAACCAGGGCGTTCTCAGGAAAGAGGGGGCCTTCCGATAAGGACTTTTTCTTACTGGCGCGCAATTAAATAACCCCTCCTAGACAGAACTTCCTTAGACATTGTCAATAATGCTATTTAATAATATTATTCAAATAATATGAATTATTGAGTTGATAATGTGAAATACTGTGAAATACCGTGTGCTACTGTGCAACACCGCGTATTACTGTATTTTAACCACCGGGTATTTCAACAGTACTAACGGTAACAACTACGCCGTTATTTATAAAAAGGTTATTTCTGTCGCTTTCTATATCCGACAGTTATTCCGTTGTGGGGCCCACAAATAGCCGTGCCGTCGTACGAATATTCTCCGACAACAAGAATATTCCACGACCAAACGAATATTCCCCGACAACAAGAATATTTTATAACCACTTGCTCATTTTAAAATATTTGCACATTTCACCCATAACTTTTCATATTTATCAAAACAACACCTTACTGTTTCGAAATAATATATAAAGAAAATTAAATCTTTATTCATAAAAGTTGGGGTCTTACAACCTCCCCTCCTTATGAAATTTTATCATCGAAATTGACGTACGTACCTGGTATGTCGAAAAGGTGAGGATACCTCGCTTTCATTTATGATTCCAATTCGCAGGTCAATTCCTCTATAGCATGGTTTCTCCACAAAACTTTAACTTGAGGTATAATTTTCGAGCGTAGGACATGCTTCTTCCTATCCAAGATCTTGATAGGTACCTCTTCGTACGTTAAATCTTCAGCTATCTCGTCCGGTTCTAACTCAATAATTCAGTTTGGATCTTTCACACATTTACGAAGTACGGATATGTGAAACACGTTATGAACACGAGACATGCTTGGAGGTAAAGCGAGTCTATAAGCCACATTTTCTACTCGGTCAAGAATCTCAAATGGACCAATGAATCGTGGATTGAGCTTTCCTCTCTTCCCGAATATCGTAACTCCCTTCCACGGAGCAACACGTAATAACACATGGTCCCCAACATTAAATTCCACGTCCTTTCGATGAAGATCCGCATAACTCTTTTGTCGATCTTGTGCTGTTTGTATACATTGTCGAATCATTTGGATCTTTTCTGTAGTCATACGTACTAACTCCGGTCCCAACAATGTTGTTTCACCCACCTCGTTCCAATATACTGGAGAACGACACTTTCTCCCATACAACGCTTCGAATGGAGCTACGCCTATACTTGCCTGATAACTGTTGTTGTAGGAGAATTCCACCAATGGTAAGTACTTATCCCAACTCCCTTTGAAGTCTAAAACACAGAGTCTCAATAGATCTTCAAGAGTTTGAATAGTCCTTTCTGATTGTTAGTCTGTTTGAAGATGATAAGCCGAACTGAATCGTAAATTCGTGCCCATAGCTTTCTGCAAACTGATCCAAAATCGTTAAGTAAATCTGGGGTCACGATCCGAAACTATGGATACTGGCATGCCATGCAATCTCAAAATCTCATTCACGTACATATGAGCAAGACGTTCAAGGGAATAAGTCTCTCGTATCGGCAAGAAATGAGCAGACTTGGTTAACCTATCAACAATAACCCAAATTGCATCTATGCCTTGAGAGACCTTGGGAAGACCCGTAACGAAATCCATTGTAATATGCTCCCACTTCTATTTTGGAATCTCCAGTGGTTGCAATGGACCCTTCGGTACTTGATGCTCCGCCTTTACACATTGACAAGTCAAACATCTTGAAATAAATTCTGCGATCTCTCTCTTCATATTGCTCCACCAAAATGTATGTCGAAAATCACGATACATTTTGGAACTCCCAAGATGGATTGCGAATGGTGTGTTGTGTGCCTCCATCATGATTCTATGCTTCAAGTCAGAATCATTAGGGACACAAAGTCTGGAGTTGACTCGAAGTATTCCATCTTCATCTATTCTTGCTTCTGGAATGGCACCTTCTTGCACTTTCTTCATCATCTTCATCAGCTCCGTATTCGTAGCTTGAGCAGCTTTAACTTTATCAATCAAAGCTGGTTCTATGCGTATACTTGACATCATCGCACTCGTTCCTACATATGATCTTCTACTCAATGCGTCAGCTACCACGTTCGCTTTTCCAGGATGGTATTGGATGGTATGATCGTAATCTTTCAACAGCTCAAGCCAACGTCGTTGCCGCATGTTGAGTTCCTTCTGAGTGAAGAAATATTTAAGGCTCTTATGATCCGTATAAATCTCCACTTTCTCCCCGTACAGGTAATGTATCCAGATCTTCAATGCGAAAACGACTGCTGCCAACTCTAAATCATGAGTAGGATAATTTCTCTCATATTCTTTGAGTTGCCGCGAGCCATAGGCTATGACTTTCCCATGTTGCATGAGAACATATCCTAACCCTTTGCCCGAAGCATCGCTGTAGATAACAAATCCATCCGAACCAGATGGTATTGTCAGAACAGGTGCCGAGATAAGTCTTCTCTTGAGCTCTTGGAAGCTCTTCTTGCATTCCTCGCTCCAAATGAATTTTGTATCTTTCCGAGTCAACTGAGTTAATGGAGTAGAGATTCGAGAAAATCCCTCTACGAACCTCCGATAATAACCAGCTAAGCCCAGAAAGCTTCGTACTTCGGTCACCGACTTAGGTTGCTCCCAGCTTTGTATTGCTTCAATCTTCGCCGGGTCGACAGATACTCCACGTTTTGATACCATGTGCCCAAGAAATGCTAGTTCCTCAAGCCAGAACTCGCATTTCTTCAGCTTGGCATATAGCTTGTTCTCACGAAGCTTTTGAAGTACCAACTTCAAGTGGTGCTCATGATCTTCACGGCTTTTAGAATAGACGAGAATGTCATCAATAAAGACAACAACGAACTGGTCCAAATATTCCTTAAATACACGATTTATCATATCCATGAAAGCAGTAGGAGCATTAGTCAATCCAAAAGACATGACTAAGAACTCATAATGCCCGTACCGAGTTCTAAAAGCAGTCTTCGGAATATCCTCAGTTTTAATCTTTAGTTGATGATATCCAGAACGAAGATCGATATTTGAAAAGAATTGTGCTCCTTGCAACTGGTCGAACAGGTTATCAATACGATGTAGCGGATACCTATTCTTGATGGTGACATGGTTCAACTCTCGATAGTCAATACAAAGTCGCATACTCCCGTCTTTCTTCTTTACGAATAAAACAGGAGCACCCCAAGGAGACGTACTAGGACGAATAAAATCGATGTCTAACAACTCTTGTAATTGGACCTTTAACTCCTGAAGTTCAATAGGAGTCATTCGACATGGGGTTTTAGAAATGGGTTTTGTACCAGGTTCAACGTCAATAAAGAATTCAACTTCACGTTCTGGAGGTAGACCGGGAAGTTCTTTGGGAAATACATCAGGAAACTCATTAACAACGGAAATATTATTCAAATCTGAAGTATTCTGGTTTAGATCAGTGACATGAACTAAGAAAGCTTGACATCCGTTTTTCAATAAACTAATAGCTTTATAACTTGAAATGATATTGACTAATTTTAGTAGTTTCGTGGTTTGGATTCGCACAACAGGTTGATTAGGAATATGAAAACTAACAACCTTACGAAAACAATCAATTTTGGCATGGTAAGTGGTTAACCAGTCAATTCCTAAAATCGCGTCAAATGCAAATATTTTCAAAGATATCAGATCAACAGGTAAGGTAAGGGTACCAATCTAAATCAAGCAAGATTTGTAAACTGTAGATGTAGCGAAGGTTTCTCCCAACGGAGTTTCAACAGATAAGTCAAAGTCTAATTTATCAGAAGTCAAGTTCAAACGTTGAGCACAAGCAGGCGAAATAAAGGAATGGGTAGCACCGGTATCTAACAAGGTGTAAACTTCGCAAGAGTTTATGATTAGCTTACCCGTAATCACCTCGTGTGGATTTCTTGCGTTTTGGGCTGTCACGACAAACGCTCTTCCAGGAATCACCGACTTTGACTTGTCCGAAACCGCCTTTGGAATCACCACCCCCGCTGGACTTGGTTTCGTAACAGGACAATCTCGAGCTATATGTCCTTCTTTTCCACAGTTATAGCATCCTTTGAATTGTTGTGGGCAGTTTGGGCTGATGTGTCCCTCTTTCCCGCATTTATAGCATACGACCGGTGGTCGTTCTCCTCCCCTAGAAACAGTTGATGCTGGTGCTGATATTGACATCTTCACGTTCTCATTGTTATACCTTCTCTTTTTAAAATCTCCTCCCGATTCGCTTTTTCTACTATCATGGCCACGATTACCACCGGAGTGGTTACCGTTTCTGTCATACTTTCCTCCTCGATGGTTTTCATTGCTCCGATGACTGCTGCCACCGGTACGACCTTGGTTGTTGTCCCTTGGTTGAACATAATCATTATCTCGTTCTAACAACTGGGCCCTGTTCACTACATCCGAATATAGAGAAAATTTATGAGAAATGAGGATTGACGTATTTCGGGTTTCAAACCTCTTAGAAACATTCGCGTCATACGTTCCTCATTCTCCACCAAATGAGGTGCAAACCTGGACAGCACCGCGAACTTAGCCTCGTACTGGGATACCGTCATGTTGTTTTGCTCGAGTCTGATAAACTATACCTCCTTCATATGACGAATACTTTTAGGAAAGTACTTGTCATTGAACAGTTTCTGGAACGCTTCCCAAGACATCTTGAATGCGGCAGGCTGGGTACGCTTCACAGACTCCCACCAGTAATCTGCTTCTCCACGGAATATAAACGTGGCAAATGGAACCTTCTGTTCCTCCGTGCATCCCAAGACATCAAATATCTTGGTAATTTGTTTAACCCATGTCTCTGTCTTGATCGGATCCGACTTTCCCAGAAACTCTGGTGGTCCCAATTCTTTGAACTGCTTGGCGGTGATAATTCGCGTGTTGTTATTATCTCCACTTGTATTTTGCACACGAGTCTCCCTCATCTGGTTTTGCATGAACTGCAAAAAACTTCTAAACATCTCATCGTTTATCGTCTGACCAGCATTGTTTTCAGGATGAACATTGCCTTCTTGTTGCACGTTTTCCTGGTTAGTGATTAAAGGTGTCTCCACGGTCTCATTCACTTCGTTGTTAACATTCTCAGCTGCCATTCTCAAATACTGCCATAAAATAAGGGTTAATTAAACAAATAACATATCACATATTAACCCTATGCTCCGACTGACCAATTAAATACCACATAAGCTTAGGTAGGACATACTAGTGAAGGATTTACTCGTCTCTCTCCTCCTAGTTCTATTCCCCGATCTCCGCCAGAGATCATATCCCTAAGCTCTGATACCAACTGTGACGCCCCCAGAATAGGTCCAGTCAACCCAACCCATTCTGAGTTGCCAAATACATGGTACAGAATTCAAATACAAATTTTTATATCACACGGTCGTGCAAAATACGACCACACAACTGTGAGTGTCAATACAAATATGTAAAAAATATTAATATTCAAACTAAGTCCTCATTACAATTATTATCACACTATTTATTAAAAATAGTGAGGACTACTACTGCTCTAACTCGGACCATCACTCTGTCTCCCGACTAGTTCCCGCAACATTCTCATTTCCTGAAGAGGACAACAGATGAAAAGGGTGAGCTCAACTAGCCCAGTAAAGAATATTATGACTAGGATAATGGAAAATAAATTATCGTTAGTCTTCAGCAATTCAGATAAAATATGATTGACAACAAGTTTTAGATCAATATTCGCAGCGAAAATAACCGTTCATCATCAATATTTTATCCCTGTAACATCAATCAATATACATTTCAAATCAAATATTCATCTTTGCACTACAGGCCAAAGATATTCATTTATATCATCAGTGGTCATGTTTATCTCAACACCTGTCATCTTTGTACTACGGCCAAAGATATTCATCAGGTAGTCATTCATCTTTGCTCTACAGGCCAAAGATATTTAATTATAACACCACTTAGGACTGAGGATGATGAAAATGATATAAATAACGAATCTAGTGAAATAAAGGATAAGATTAAGGATTCGTATTTTAGTTTATTCAAGTTCAAGAATATTCCATAATAATACTTTGTGGAGCAAAATTCAAGAATGAAGCCCAAAACTTTAGAACCAATTAAAGATAGTAACTATAACAGACAATTTGGACAAATAGAAGAAAATTTAGTTTTCCCGTGAATAGTGCCGTATACGTGAATAGTAATCTCTATGGAAAAAAAATAAGAATTTCATAACAAAATTCATGCCAATATTTCGGTATAATGATATTGAAAAGAATAACATCATTTACGAAAGAAAATAACATCCCTTAGCTCAAAAGATTAGTACATCTGGCTGGAATATCGGATATAATATCGAAGGAAACTTGCACTGAATAGTAATACTCAAAGTATCTAAATACTCACAAAAATACGCTCGATATTATAGAGAGACAAAACTTCTGATTCTGGTGTGATTTTCAATTTTAACCTAAGCACCCTATTTATAGAAAAAGCTTAGGATGCCAAAGTAGACTAAATTAATAAAATAATATTATTTTTAAAAAAAAATTCGCCGCCTGGCGGCTTCCAAAACATCAGAATTTTTCAACAAAAGTGGGGCCCTCCCATTAAAAAAATATTTATTTTCCAAAACTTCAATAATTCATAATAAATAGCCCTTTTGTCGAAAAAAATACAAATTCTATTTCTTTCTATAGCAAATTTAATTCTCTACAACTTTGTAGAATGAAGTTTTTCCAAATTCCAAACATAAATTATCCGAAATTCATAAACGGATGATTTTCCTTATCAAAATACTGATAAAAAACACATCAGCACTAATTCCTTCTTTTATATCCACAAAATAAATATTTTCTTATCATATAAATCAATAATTAATTATTCACAAATAATATTACAGAACTACAATATTGATAACTAGATCGTTCCCAGGAAAGAGGGGGCCTTCCGATAAAGAGTTTTCCTTACTGGCTCGCAATTAAATAACCCCTCCTAGACAGAACTTCCTTAGACATTGTCAATAGTGCTATCTAATAATATTATTCAAATAATATGAATTATTGAGTTGATAATGTGAAATACTGTGCAATACCGTGTGCTACTGTGCAACACCGCGTATTACTGTATTTTAACCACCGGGTATTTCAACAGTACTAACGGTAACAACTACGCCGTTATTTATAAAAAGGTTATTTCTGTCACTTTCTATATCCGACAGTTATTCCGTTGTGGGGCCCACAAATAGCTGCGCCGTCGTACGAATATTCCCCAACAACAAGTATATTCCACGACCAAACGAATATTCTCCGACAACAAGAATATTTTATAACTACTTGCTCATTTTAAAATATTTGTACATTTCACCCATAACTTTTCATATTTATCAAAACAACACCTTACTGTTTCGAAATAATATATAAAGAAAATTAAATATTTATTCATAAAAGTTGGGGTCTTACATTTTGGACTATGTTAGTGTTTGGTATTTGTAGTCTGACATATGGACTACATAATCATGCCATTAGAACACCTATATTAACAACAGAAACAAAGTTATTTAAGGTCAAAGTGGGTTGACCGACCATGACTTTGAGTTTCTGGGCTACCCAGAAAATGAAGAACAGCCTCTGACAACCACTTTGATTGCTTATAACTTCTAGTTGTGATGTAGTTTAACCATGAAACCTGTTTGTACTTGTTGAATTACATCAATACTACATAGTTAGTACACCTTCAAGCCCAGAAAATAACTTGAACATGGAATTACTGATGGTCAAAGTAGGTACCTAAGGGCTGTTCTTGACGGCTCAAGAACACCTAAGGCGACACTTTTCGTCGCAATTTTAGCGACGGTTTTAAATTAAAATTAATTATATTAATTAAAATAAATAGAAATAAATAAAAATTAATTATTAAAAATTCATAAAATTATTTTAAGTTATAAAAATTAACTTTTAAAAATTTGAGATATATTTTATTTAAAATTTAATTTATTTAAATATTAATGATATTAAATTTATTTAATAATTGTATTAAATAAATTACTTAAAAATAATTTTAATATTTTAAAAATCATTTAAAATTATATTAAAGTATTAAAAAATATATTTAAAGTTATAATAAATGACTTTTAATATTTTGAGATAAATTTCATTATTAATTTAATATTAATGGCAGTAAATTTATTTAATATAAATAAATTAGATAAAAATGGTTTTAATATTTTAAAAATCATTTAAAAATAATATTAAAGTATTTTAAGTTATAATAAATAACTTATAATATTTTGATAAAAATTTCATTAATATTTTAATATTAATGATAATAAAGTTATTTAATAATTATATTAAATAATTATTTAAAAATGATTTAAATATTTTATAAATCATTTAAAGGTGAAATAAATGTTTTAAAAATATTTTTAAGATATAATTAATAACTTGTAATATTTTGATATAAATAACATTAATATTTTAATATTAATGGTAAGTATTTAAAAATAATTTTAATACTTTAAAAATTATTTGAAAGTAATATTAATGTTTTAAAAATATTTTAAGTTATAATAAATAACTTTAAATATTTGAGAATGAAATACATTAATATTTTAATATATGGTAATTATTAAAAAATGATTTTAATGTCTTAAAAATTATTTAAAGGTAATATTAAGGTTTTAAAAATATTTTCAGGTTATAATAAATAACTTTTAAAGTGTTGACATGAACTTCATTAATATTGTAAGTTAATTAAATATTAATGATAATGATATTAATTGACAATTAAATCATTAAAAAGGATATAAGTGTTTGAAAAATTATTATAAATAATTTTAATATTTGGAAAAATATTATAAAAGATAATTAAATTATCTAGTATAATATGTAAGTTCTTGAACAAAGTTTCATTAAAAAAAAATTCGTTAATTATCCGATAATGCAATCGGGATGCCGAAACGATACCAAACTCAAATCAAATCGACATAGTTTGACTAGATACTCGTTCTTATGTGTTTTAATGACTGTTATGGATATGTGACAACGTGTTTAAGTTATATAATGACTCCAAATGAGCAGTATTATGTGTTAAGTTGTATTATTCTAATTGAAAGAATAATTCTATTGATGATAGGACCTGATATTAAAGATAACAGATTAAGCTATACTACGTAACAGTAATCAGCTATCAAGGCAAGTACCCTAACCTTACTCAAAATTATATTGAGCAAGTATCTGAACTATTCTAATTTCATTGTACCAGTTTTTAAATCCTACTCGTTAGTGAGCAAATATTCTAGAATTTTTCATATCTGGACAGGCTATTTAAATTTTTGTACTGTCTGTCTCATTATTTATGAATAATACAATGTTATATAACCTTTTTATTCCAATCAGCTTCAAAAAGAATAGTTAAGATACTATCAAGTACATCATTCTTTTCTTACTTGAAAAAGTTTACATTACAAGTTTCTTTACTCAAATTATTATTGATATCCATGATTTGATTATTTCTTATTATTATCTCATTATTGTTTGTTGTCATACAAGTGTCCCCACTTGTATGAGCTATTGTATTCATGCAAAAACTCTTGAATTAGAACTTCTTTGATATGACAAATTCTGTTACATACTATTAAACTTCGGTAGACGTTTAGGGTTTAAAGACTGTCTAAGCTATTTGACTCGGCTAGACAGAGTTGAATTGTACTGCTAAATAGTATTGTTTATGATAAGGTCATCCAACTGAAATGTTTAGTTAGGATTCCAGACTGAGAATGAACAACTCGAAATGGGAAAAATGTTTTTGTGCCCAAGGCGAACAGGGTGAATGAATTTATCGTTCAAACAGATAGTATCGATCAATACAGGACATAACGGGGCTGATCACCCTACATGTCCGTAAGACCAGAGCAGTTTGCAGATGAATTTCTGTTTAAACCTTTTCGAAAATAAAAAATAAAAGTTCATGGTCTATTGACCACTCAGCATTTATAGTCACTACGTCGTTTCAAAATTTTAAACGATTAGATATGTTATTAAGATATATTTCGAAAGACTTCACAACTATTGATTCGTTGTAGAAGTATACCTCAAAGAAAACATTTATTTCTTCCAGCTAAAGTTTATTGACTGCTATTACTTGCTGAGCAATTAAATGCTCATTCTTGCTTTAAATTAAATGTTTTCAGCTAAGCGTGATCAACTAGAAGGCTCTGGCAAAAACAAGGGGAAAGGAAAGCTGCAAGAATAAGCTTTATGGTATCGTGTGTAATAGTTAGACTTTATTAAGATAATATTATTTATTATCCATCATGTAATGAATGTTTAAAGGTCATGTACCTGGGATTAGACAACTCTGATATGTAAATTAAGTTTGTTATAATTATTCAGCTCAAAAAAATGATATCGTGTAGCACCAAGTTCGGGTTTCAAGTACTTGGATTTGGGGGTGTCACATTCTCAATACAAAATAAAATCAAATAAAATAAAATAATTCAAAATAATATAAAATAAAATAATAAATTAAAATAAAAAAACAAATAAATAAAGTAAAATAAATAATCTAATGAACTAAGTAGTATTTACTTAGTTTCTCAATACCAAATAAAATAAAAGAAAATAATTCAAAATAAAATAAAGTAAAATAAAATAAAATAAAATAATATTATGTAATATAATATAATATAATATGATTGAATCTAGTAAAGTTCAAACATTCCCTCTATGTTCATTTATATTTGAGTATTTTTAAAATTAATAATTAATTAAATATTTTATATAAACATATCTTTGAGTATATAAAAATTAGATTTGAGTATATGTTCGCGGTAAAAGAACAACTAACACTGGAGTGTGTGTTCAAGAAGATTGTTACAATGAGCTTGACCATGCATTTTATGGGGAGTTAGAGGAAATCATTGAGTTATCGTACAAGGGTACTTAGCTCATGGGGGTCAGATTAACTTGTTCAAGTGTCGTTGGTTTGATTCAGAAAAAGGGATACGTGTCGATCGACATAGAATCGTCGATATTGACCTCCATAGGTCCATGTACGTCAACGCACCATTTGTGTTGACAACTCAAACAGTACAAGAATACTGCACTCCTAGTTCTGTTAGGAAAAAGGATAGGTCGCCTGCAGATTGGAAAGTTGTAATTCATACTCCCACGCGCAGTCGTGTCCAATTAGTAGACGAGGAGTTCTACCAAGAAGAGATGTTGCATAGAGCTCCTATAATAAATGTGGAGGACAATCATGAACTAAACCAGTTAGAGGGTGGAGATGAACTTGATGAATTGGATCTCGAGTTAGTACATGTGCCAGATGACATTTATACTAAGGAAGAAGAGTTATTGACTGACACTGACACTAAATCTGAAGAAGATGATGGTTATGAATCTCCAAATGATGTTCAAAATAATTCTGACTCAGACAACGATTTTCATTAAACTATATGTTTAGTTTTACTTGTATTACATATGACTAAAATCTCTAGCCATCTTGTATCACCAATTCATTACATACACATTATATAAGGATCAAGAGAGAGAAAAGTGCACATTCTTGCTCATTTATTCACCAATACTGAACATAGACCCTCTCTCTCTCTAACTCACGAAAATCAAAGGTAAATCAGTCCTTTAGCAAGTCCCCACTACCACCAATAGCAGATCAGAAGCCTAGAATCAAGATTAAGCAAAGAAAGATATAAAACCTAATTTAAAATTTTGATCTTGGTTGCTATGATAAAAGTTATGTTTAAGTGTTAATATATGTTGTATATTATGTGTATTGATGATCTGGGTTGTTATATTGTGGATCCATAACAACCAGATGCACGAAATTGAAGATTTCAAAAATCTGAAAAAAAACTTTAAAATGTTGTCTGACAGCCATATGTCAAAGCTCATAGATCTTTGTGTGTTTGATGTTATAAACTTGTTCTATGCCATGAGGAGAGTAGACTGGAAGTGAAATCAAGTCCATACCATGTTTAGATCTCAAGATATAAGTGGTCAAACATGGTTGACCGATCAGATTTTTAATTTCTGGAAAACCCAGAAATTTTCTAAGTGTTGAACAGCTTCTGACAACCATATTGCAAATCTCGGATCTTGCTTTTGTTAATGTTTTGGACCATGTTAGTGTTTGGTATTCGTAGTCTGACATATGGACTACACAATCATGCCATTAGAACACCTATTAATAACAGAAACAAAGTTATTTAAGGTCAAAGTGGGTTGACCGACCATGACTTTGAGTTTCTGGGCTGCCCAGAAAATGAAGAAGAGCCTCTGACAGCCACTTTAATTGCTTATAACTTTTAGTTATGATGTAGTTTAGCCATGAAACCTATTTGTAATTGTAGTATTACATCAATACTACATAGTTAGTACACTTTCAAGCCCAGAAAATAACTTGAACATGAAATTACTGATGGTCAAAGTAGGTACCTAAGGGCTGTTCTTGAAAGCTCAAAAACACCTAAGGCGACACTTTCCGTCGCGATAGCCCTTTAGCGACGGTTTTAAATTAAAATTAATTATATTAATTAAAATAAAAAAAAAATAGAAATTAATTATTAAAAATTCATAAAATTATTTTAAGTTATAAAAATTAACTTTTAATAATTTGAGATATATTTCATTAATAATTTAATTTATTTAAATATTAATGATATTAAATTTATTTAATAATTGTATTAAATAAAATACTTAAAAATAATTTTAATATTTTAAAAATCATTTAAAATTATATTAAAGTATTAAAAAATATATTTAAAGTTATAATAAATGACTTTTAATATTTTGAGATAAATTTCATTAATAATTTAATATTAATGATAATAAATTTATTTAATAATTATATTAAATAAATTAGTTAAAAATGGTTTTAATATTTTAAAAATCATTTAAAAATAATATTAAAGTATTTTAAGTTATAATAAATAACTTATAATATTTTGATAAAAATTTCATTAATAGTTTAATATTAATGATAATAAAGTTATTTAATAATTGTATGAAATAATTATTTAAAAATGATTTAAATATTTTATAAATCATTTAAAGATGAAATAAATGTTTTAAAAATATTTTTAAGTTATAATTAATAACTTTTAATATTTTGATATAAATAACATTAATATTTTAATATTAGTGGTAAGTATTTAAAAATAATTTTAATACTTTAAAAATTATTTAAAAGTAATATTAATGTTTTAAAAATATTTTAATTTATAATAAATAACTTTAAATATTTGAGAATGAAATACATTAATATTTTAATATTAATGGTAATTATTGAAAAATGATTTTAATGTCTTAAAAATTATTTAAAGGTAATATTAAGGTTTTAAAAATATTTTCAGGTTATAATAAATAACTTTTAAAGTGTTGACATGAACTTCATTAATATTGTAAATTATTTAAATAATAATGATAATGATATTAATTGACAATTAAATCATTAAAAATGATATAAGTGTTTGAAAAATCATTATAAATGATTTTAATGTTTGGAAAAATATTATAAAAGATAATTAAATTATCTAGTATAATATTTAAGTTCTTGAACAAAGTTTCATTAAAAAGAAATTCGTTAATTATCCGATAATGCAATCGGGATGCCGAAACAATACTGAACTCAAACCAAATCGACATAGGACAACGTGTTTAAGTTATATAATGACTCCAAATGAGCAGTATTATGTGTTAAGTTGTATTAATCTAATTGAAAGAATAATTCTATTGATGATAGGACCTGATATTAAAGATAACAGATTAAGCTATACTACGTAACAGTAATCAGCTATCAAAGCAAGTACCCTAACCTTACTCAAAATTATATTGAGCAAGTATCTGAACTATTCTAATTTCATTGTACCAGTTTTTAATTCCTACTCGTTAGTGAGCAAATATTCTAGAATTTTTCATATCTGGACAGGCTATTTAAATTTTTGTACTGTCTGTCTCATTATTTATGAATAATACAAGGTTATATAACCTTTTTATTCCAATCAGCTTCAAAAAGAATAGTTAAGATACTATCAAGTACATCATTCTTTTCTTACTTGAAAAAGTTTACATTACAAGTTTCTTTACTCAAATTATTATTGATATCCATGATTTGATTATTTCTTATTATTATCTCATTATTGTTTGTTGTCATACAAGTGTCCCCACTTGTATGAGCTATTGTATTCATGCAAGAACTCTTGAACTAGAACTTCTTTGATATGACAAATTCTGTTACATACTATTAAACTTCGGTAGACGTTTAGGGTTTAAAGACTGTCTAAGCTATTTGACTCGGCTAGACAGAGTTGAATTGTACTGCTAAATAGTATTGTTTATGATAAGGTCATCCAACTGAAATGTTTAGTTAGGATTCCAGACTGAGAATGAACAACTCGAAATGGGGAAAATGTTTTTGTGCCCAAGGCGAACAGAGTGAATGAATTTATCGTTCAAACAGATAGTATCGATCAATACAGGACATAACGGGGCTGATCACCCTATATGTCCGTAAGACCAGAGCAGTTTGCAGATGAATTTCTGTTTAAACCTTTTCGAAAATAAAAAATAAAAGTTCATGGTCTATTGACCACTCAGCATTTATAGTCACTACGTCGTTTCAAAATTTTAAACGATTAGATATGTTATTAAGATATATTTCGAAAGACTTCACAACTATTAATTCGTTGTAGAAGTATACCTCAAAGAAAATATTTATTTCTTCCAGCTAAAGTTTATTGACTGCTATTACTTGCTGAGCAATTAAATGCTCATTCTTGCTTTAAATTAAATGTTTTCAGCTAAGCGTGATCAACTAGAAGGCTCTGGCAAAAACAAGGGGAAAGGAAAGCTGCAAGAATAAGCTTTATGGTATCGTGTGTAATAGTTAGACTTTATTAAGATAATATTATTTATTATCCATCATGTAATGAATGTTTAAAGGTCATGTACCTGGGATTAGACAACTCTGATATGTAAATTAAGTTTGTTATAATTATTCAGCTCAAAAAAATGATATCGTGTAGCACCAAGTTCGGGTTTCAAGTACTTGGATTTGGGGGTGTCACATTCTCAATACAAAATAAAATCAAATAAAATAAAATAATTCAAAATAATATAAAATAAAATAATAAATTAAAATAAAAAAACAAATAAATAAAGTAAAATAAATAATCTAATGAACTAAGTAGTATTTACTTAGTTTCTCAATACCAAATAAAATAAAAGAAAATAATTCAAAATAAAATAAAGTAAAATAAAATAAAATAAAATAATATTATGTAATATAATATAATATAATATGATTGAATCTAGTAAAGTTCAAACATTCCCTCTATGTTCATTTATATTTGAGTATTTTTAAAATTAATAATTAATTAAATATTTTATATAAACATATCTTTGAGTATATAAAAATTAGATTTGAGTATATGTTCGCGGTAAAAGAACAACTAACACTGGAGTGTGTGTTCAAGAAGATTGTTACAATGAGCTTGACCATGCATTTTATGGGGAGTTAGAGGAAATCATTGAGTTATCGTACAAGGGTACTTAGCTCATGGGGGTCAGATTAACTTGTTCAAGTGTCGTTGGTTTGATTCAGAAAAAGGGATACGTGTCGATCGACATAGAATCGTCGATATTGACCTCCATAGGTCCATGTACGTCAACGCACCATTTGTGTTGACAACTCAAACAGTACAAGAATACTGCACTCCTAGTTCTGTTAGGAAAAAGGATAGGTCGCCTGCAGATTGGAAAGTTGTAATTCATACTCCCACGCGCAGTCGTGTCCAATTAGTAGACGAGGAGTTCTACCAAGAAGAGATGTTGCATAGAGCTCCTATAATAAATGTGGAGGACAATCATGAACTAAACCAGTTAGAGGGTGGAGATGAACTTGATGAATTGGATCTCGAGTTAGTACATGTGCCAGATGACATTTATACTAAGGAAGAAGAGTTATTGACTGACACTGACACTAAATCTGAAGAAGATGATAGTTATGAATCTCCAAATGATGTTCAAAATAATTCTGACTCAGACAACGATTTTCATTAAACTATATGTTTAGTTTTACTTGTATTACATATGACTAAAATCTCTAGCCATCTTGTATCACCAATTCATTACATACACATTATATAAGGATCAAGAGAGAGAAAAGTGCACATTCTTGCTCATTTATTCACCAATACTGAACATAGACCCTCTCTCTCTCTAACTCACGAAAATCAAAGGTAAATCAGTCCTTTAGCAAGTCCCCACTACCACCAATAGCAGATCAGAAGCCTAGAATCAAGATTAAGCAAAGAAAGGTATAAAACCTAATTTAAAATTTTGATCTTGGTTGCTATGATAAAAGTTATGTTTAAGTGTTAATATATGTTGTATATTATGTGTATTGATGATCTGGGTTGTTATATTGTGGATCCATAACAACCAGATGCACGAAATTGAAGATTTTAAAAATCTGAAAAAAAACTTTAAAATGTTGTCTGACAGCCATATGTCAAAGCTCATAGATCTTTGTGTGTTTGATGTTATAAACTTGTTCTATGCCATGAGGAGAGTAGACTGGAAGTGAAATCAAGTCCATACCATGTTTAGATCTCAAGATATAAGTGGTCAAACATGGTTGACCGATCAGATTTTTAATTTCTGGAAAACCCAGAAATTTTCTAAGTGTTGAACAGTTTCTGACAACCATATTGCAAATCTCGGATCTTGCTTTTGTTAATGTTTTGGACCATGTTAGTGTTTGGTATTCGTAGTCTGACATATGGACTACACAATCATGCCATTAGAACACCTATTAATAACAGAAACAAAGTTATTTAAGGTTAAAGTGGATTGACCGACCATGACTTTGAGTTTCTGGGCTGCCCAGAAAATGAAGAAGAGCCTCTGACAGCCACTTTAATTGCTTATAACTTTTACTTATGATGTAGTTTAGCCATGAAACCTATTTGTACTTGTAGTATTACATCAATACTACATAGTTAGTACACTTTCAAGCCCAGAAAATAACTTGAACATGAAATTACTGATGGTCAAAGTAGGTACCTAAGGGCTGTTCTTGAAAGCTCAAAAACACCTAAGGCGACACTTTCCGTCGCGATAGCCCTTTAGCGACGGTTTTAAATTAAAATTAATTATATTAATTAAAATAAATAAAAAAATAGAAATTAATTATTAAAAATTCATAAAATTATTTTAAGTTATAAAAATTAACTTTTAATAATTTGAGATATATTTCATTAATAATTTAATTTATTTAAATATTAATGATATTAAATTTATTTAATAATTGTATTAAATAAAATACTTAAAAATAATTTTAATATTTTAAAAATCATTTAAAATTATATTAAAGTATTAAAAAATATATTTAAAGTTATAATAAATGACTTTTAATATTTTGAGATAAATTTCATTAATAATTTAATATTAATGATAATAAATTTATTTAATAATTATATTAAATAAATTAGTTAAAAATGGTTTTAATATTTTAAAAATCATTTAAAAATAATATTAAAGTATTTTAAGTTATAATAAATAACTTATAATATTTTGATAAAAATTTCATTAATAGTTTAATATTAATGATAATAAAGTTATTTAATAATTGTATGAAATAATTATTTAAAAATGATTTAAATATTTTATAAATCATTTAAAGATGAAATAAATGTTTTAAAAATATTTTTAAGTTATAATTAATAACTTTTAATATTTTGATATAAATAACATTAATATTTTAATATTAGTGGTAAGTATTTAAAAATAATTTTAATACTTTAAAAATTATTTAAAAGTAATATTAATGTTTTAAAAATATTTTAATTTATAATAAATAACTTTAAATATTTGAGAATGAAATACATTAATATTAATGGTAATTATTGAAAAATGATTTTAATGTCTTAAAAATTATTTAAAGGTAATATTAAGGTTTTAAAAATATTTTCAGGTTAAAATAAATAACTTTTAAAGTGTTGACATGAACTTCATTAATATTGTAAATTATTTAAATAATAATGATAATGATATTAATTGACAATTAAATCATTAAAAATGATATAAGTGTTTGAAAAATCATTATAAATGATTTTAATGTTTGGAAAAATATTATAAAAGATAATTAAATTATCTAGTATAATATTTAAGTTCTTGAGCAAAGTTTCATTAAAAAGAAATTCGTTAATTATCCGATAATGCAATCGGGATGCCGAAACAATACTGAACTCAAACCAAATCGACATAGGACAACGTGTTTAAGTTATATAATGACTCCAAATGAGCAGTATTATGTGTTAAGTTGTATTAATCTAATTGAAAGAATAATTCTATTGATGATAGGACCTGATATTAAAGATAACAGATTAAGCTATACTACGTAACAGTAATCAGCTATCAAGGCAAGTACCCTAACCTTACTCAAAATTATATTGAGCAAGTATCTGAACTATTCTAATTTCATTGTACCAGTTTTTAATTCCTACTCGTTAGTGAGCAAATATTCTAGAATTTTTCATATCTGGACAGGCTATTTAAATTTTTGTACTGTCTGTCTCATTATTTATGAATAATACAAGGTTATATAACCTTTTTATTCCAATCAGCTTCAAAAAGAATAGTTAAGATACTATCAAGTACATCATTCTTTTCTTACTTGAAAAAGTTTACATTACAAGTTTCTTTACTCAAATTATTATTGATATCCATGATTTGATTATTTCTTATTATTATCTCATTATTGTTTGTTGTCATACAAGTGTCCCCACTTGTATGAGCTATTGTATTCATGCAAGAACTCTTGAACTAGAACTTCTTTGATATGACAAATTCTGTTACATACTATTAAACTTCGGTAGACGTTTAGGGTTTAAAGACTGTCTAAGCTATTTGACTCGGCTAGACAGAGTTGAATTGTACTGCTAAATAGTATTGTTTATGATAAGGTCATCCAACTGAAATGTTTAGTTAGGATTCCAGACTGAGAATGAACAACTCGAAATGGGGAAAATGTTTTTGTGCCCAAGGCGAACAGAGTGAATGAATTTATCGTTCAAACAGATAGTATTGATCAATACAGGACATAACGGGGCTGATCACCCTACATGTCCGTAAGACCAAAGCAGTTTGCAGATGAATTTCTGTTTAAACCTTTTCGAAAATAAAAAATAAAAGTTCATGGTCTATTGACCACTCAGCATTTATAGTCACTACGTCGTTTCAAAATTTTAAACGATTAGATATGTTATTAAGATATATTTCAAAAGATTTCACAACTATTAATTCGTTGTAGAAGTATACCTCAAAGAAAACATTTATTTCTTACAGCTAAAGTTTATTGACTGCTATTACTTGCTGAGCAATTAAATGCTCATTCTTGCTTTAAATTAAATATTTTCAGCTAAGCGTGATCAACTAGAAGGCTCTGGCAAAAACAAGGGGAAAGGAAAGCTGCAAGAATAAGCTTTATGGTATCGTGTGTAATAGTTAGACTTTATTAAGATAATATTATTTATTATCCATCATGTAATGAATGTTTAAAGGTCATGTACCTGGGATTAGACAACTCTGATATGTAAATTAAGTTTGTTATAATTATTCAGCTCAAAAAAATGATATCGTGTAGCACCAAGTTCGGGTTTCAAGTACTTGGATTTGGGGGTGTCACATTCTCAATACAAAATAAAATCAAATAAAATAAAATAATTCAAAATAATATAAAATAAAATAATAAATTAAAATAAAAAAACAAATAAATAAAGTAAAATAAATAATCTAATGAACTAAGTAGTATTTACTTAGTTTCTCAATACCAAATAAAATAAAAGAAAATAATTCAAAATAAAATAAAGTAAAATAAAATAAAATAAAATAATATTATGTAATATAATATAATATAATATGATTGAATCTAGTAAAGTTCAAACATTCCCTCTATGTTCATTTATATTTGAGTATTTTTAAAATTAATAATTAATTAAATATTTTATATAAACATATCTTTGAGTATATAAAAATTAGATTTGAGTATATGTTCGCGGTAAAAGAACAACTAACACTGGAGTGTGTGTTCAAAAAGATTGTTACAATGAGCTTGACCATGCATTTTATGGGGAGTTGGAGGAAATCATTGAGTTATCGTACAAGGGTACTTAGCTCATGGGGGTCAGATTAACTTGTTCAAGTGTCGTTGGTTTGATTCAGAAAAAGGGATACGTGTCGATCGACATAGAATCGTCGATATTGACCTCCATAGGTCCATGTACGTCAACGCACCATTTGTGTTGACAACTCAAACAGTACAAGAATACTGCACTCCTAGTTCTGTTAGGAAAAAGGATAGATCGCCTGCAGATTGGAAAGTTGTAATTCATACTCCCACGCGCAGTCGTGTCCAATTAGTAGACGAGGAGTTCTACCAAGAAGAGATGTTGCATAGAGCTCCTATAATAAATGTGGAGGACAATCATGAACTAAACCAGTTAGAGGGTGGAGATGAACTTGATGAATTGGATCTCGAGTTAGTACATGTGCCAGATGACATTTATACTAAGGAAGAAGAGTTATTGACTGACACTGACACTAAATCTGAAGAAGATGATGGTTATGAATCTCCAAATGATGTTCAAAATAATTCTGACTCAGACAACGATTTTCATTAAACTATATGTTTAGTTTTACTTGTATTACATACAATTACATATATACATGTTCTCTATATCCTTTTCTACTATTATATACCTTTCATTTATAGTTATCGTAGTTAACTATTCATACAATTACCTGTCATTATTGTCATTTTATTTGAATATATAATGTCATATAACTCATAATAACATCATAAAATATTTATTTATGGATGTCTTCTGAAGCAGCGCCAAGCAAGCGCGGCTTGGGTCGGGGGCCTAATTAATCATGTCCCGAAGGCTCCGACTAATTCGGATGATCGAATTTTTATACAGATTAAACCTCCTCCTGATAGCACGTACGTTATCTAGCAATTATATATAAGAATTTTATATTATGAATGGTCTAGATATATTCTAATATAAATTGCTTTAAATATTATAATAAAAATAATTATCTTAAATGAAAATTGTTGTATATTGTAGTGATTTCCAAGATAACAAGATTGTGAAGTACATTACACATAAGCTTACAGAGCAGGCACTGGCATATGCCATTGATTACGTAGGCGAGCACACCTCTCGTCCACAAGGATGCAATGTGGGATGAATTTCAGGTATATTTTTTCAATTCTGACAGATAATATAATTAATGCAATAATATTGTGTAGTAGTGTTAGATTGTATTGTCATCGTCTTAATATTATTGTTGTTGTTTTATTTACAGAGAAGGTATAGATGGGACGACGTATATGCATCTATAATACAGATATTGTTCTAGCTAAAGTGTGTCATCCGAACAAAAGATAATTTGAATAAGGAACGACAAAAAACCCTCCATAATGCAGAGGTCGACCATCCAGGGCAGGGTGAGCAGTTCATGCATGAGAATAACCCCTGATGGTGCGTGCAACCTATATGGGTTGAGATGTCTGCGCAGTGGCCAACTGTGAGCTGGGTGAAAAGTTGCAAGACTGCCGCCACTAACAGATCCTCAGGTGCACCTGAAGGCGACAAGGTAAAAAGTACTTATAGGGGCGACAATATATCGTAGTTGTAGCTTATTGATGTACGAGTACATATTTTACAATTATCAATAATTAGTTTTATTATATCATATGTTTACATATTAATATACGAGCATGTTTTGTAGGAGGCTCAGTCTTAGGGCCAACTTATTAATTGGTTGGATGTGTACGTGGCCACCCGCGATGGTTTGCCCGAGACTTTCTAGATAGCGGTAATTTGTTTTTAATAAGTTTGATATGTTTATAAGTTTTTACATCATTCTTAAGCATTTTATATTTATTTTTAACTATTTTATTTTTAACATGTTGACATGACACCTATAAGAGCCTAATGAACGAGCGCTATCCTAAGGCACCCCGCGACCGTCGATTGATCATAAAATTATGGGAGAGGGCATCAGTTGTGTAGAAGAACTACGTCAAAGGCCAAGGAAAACGACGACGACCGACTTTCAGTGGCACGAGAAACTCTGGTAGTCAGTCTAGTCATCAGTCCTCGTGTCATCCGACGCCGCACGCTCTTGCTGACTGTGTGAGAGCAATATATCAAGATCAAACTCTTCTCCATACACTTGGCGGGCATCTACAGTCTCTGAGTCCTGAAGAGTTACCAGATGCAGTGGCGAGAGCAGCACAACATCAGGATGAGGTAATCTTGTCATTGTTTCGCTTTATATTTAAATTTGCATGTTTAGTTTAGCTTTACATTCAATAATATGTGTTTAGTTTTGCTTTTTGTTTATGTTTAACTTTCTTTTTTTACTACCCCATTTGAACGATATTTGAGGTGGCCCAGACATTTGTTTTCTCCTGATCTTCTCTTGTTCTACATTTATATTATTCAATATTTTTATCGACTGAATGTACAGACATGTTTATATTTATTTGTATATAAATTTTGGTCGAGACGGTACTTGTTTATGTTTATACATGCATGAATGTTTATATATATTATGTTGGTCTTATTGTATAGACGGATCGATGGATTTGTATGTTGTTGGTTTATTTATAGATATTGCTGTGTGTTGGGATATAAAATAGGTACAAAACAGATCTTTTTTTTGAAAAATCCACAAAGCATCTAAGTTTTTTTAAATTTAGTATCTGCAACCGCACGCGGTCGCTATTACTTTTCTGCGACCGGAACTGATTAATTTTGTTTTTGATATTAGCGACCACAATAGATCGCTCGTATTGGTCTCTGCCATGTGGCTCCACGTCATGCTAAAGGCTGACTCAGCCTGACACAATCTGGCTACCGATTTCGTCGTTATTGTTGGTCGTTGATGGTGGTCACCGACGGACAGCTAGGGACTAGAATATCGGTGACCGATATTAGCGAACGATGTTGGTCGCAAATAACCATCAGCGACCGCCGACGGTCGCTTAAAGACAGTCACAGATAGCCTATTTTGTTGTAGTGTTAGGTCAAGGTTATGCGAAGGGTGATGAAATATCCACCTTATCTTGTTACAAGTTTTTCCCCTTAATGTTAGATTAAAGATGAAAATGCACAAATAAAATAAAAAAACGGTAAACAAATAAAATGTCTTAAAACTATGTGAATTACGAAAGGAGAAATTTGACATATCTCAATCCTCCAGCAATCACCACAGTTTATATTTGACAAAAAAAAACTAAACAAGGTGTGCTTTACGTGAGTGAATGCATGAATGCGATAATTAGTTTTTAAATAATAAAAAAAAACTACACTACTATTTTTTTGTTTTTTTTAAAAATACAGAGATACGAAGTACCATAAAATGCACAACAACAAAATCTTTATCTTTTCGCTCTTTCGCTCCACTTCGATAATCTTTAAAAAAAATATTATAGTTAAAAACTAATGCCAAGAAATAAATATTAAGGAATAAAAAATTAATTCTAGTCACTGGCAATGACGCCAAAAATTTGCTGTGTTAAAATTATGTACTGCAAATGCACAATGTCTATTGTAGATTTGACAAGTGCATGTCGAACCACAAAGACTAGATTAACTATCAAATCCTTAATTTATATTCCAGTCAAATTAGAAATAAAGATGGTGGAGATGATTAATCAACTAAATAATGCAAACTAAAAATTAATAACGAAAACTAGTAATGAGAAAAAACTACCTAGAAATCCGAATCCACGAAGTACTAACATAATAAATAATTTCTTATTCTCTGAATTAGTTCCCAAATTATTTTCTTTTCCCTTTAAAAATAATGATTTGTGTGATTAATATGAGCAAATATAAGTTATGAACAGGGCCGGCCCTGAGTTTTTAAGGGCTTAAAACGATAACAAAACAAATGGGCCTTTTGCAAATTGCTATTAAGATAGACATAAAAAAACTAAGATTTGGTAGGTGTAATATTAAAAAGGGGCCTTTCTGATTCAAAAACTACAAGTCTGCCATTGAGATTTGGGCCTATTTTATTAGGTAATTTTTTTGTGGGCCTTTAAATTTAAACTGACGTGGGTTGGGCTCTTTTGTTTGGGTATATATATACATAACACAAATATCTCTTGGGGGCCCTAAAAATTTGTCAATTTTAGTGGGCCTAAAGACCGAGCACCTTGGGCTTTATCCCAGGGCCGGTGCTGGTTATGAAAAAATTACACATTAACTATAACTTATCAAAACCTCACAATTAATATAAGAATCATATACATTTTTTGCGAAGGTAAAAATAAAGACGAAAACAGTTAGGTATATTAATATCGGAAGGAAATGAAAATATTAATTATAAAAAACTTAGTTTCATCATCATCCTAGGTATTAAAAATTTAGTTAGTCATGGAATTAAAAATATAAACAAATAAATTAATAACTACTTCTATTTGCATGAAAAATATACGTGATTAACTAAAAAAAATAACTAACTAAATTAAGTGGAACTCTAACTAACCGATGGGTAAACAAATAAAATAAATCATACGTATTTTGTTAAGCAAAGATAGAGAATGGATATACTTGTATAAAGAAATCAAAACATTTCTTTAATATTGATTTTCAATGGTAAAACAAAGTTGCTGCTAGCCTTGGGAAGGAAAAAAACACAACGTATGACTCCTTATTCCAATCGGATGGAAAGAAAACAGGAATAAATAAATAAAAAGTGTCGCCCATTTTTTAAAACAAAAGACCTATTTATAAAAAAATACATTGTAACTAATACTAATACATTGAATGTGATCTTCTTTTTTTTCATTTATCTCTTTATCTATAACTTGAGTCCAACTTCTTCATGATAATCCTCTAAGAGTTTTTTTTCATCTTTAAAAGCCGGAACAATTATCTTTTACTTATTCACCAAGATAAACAAGATAAATTCTATAAAACCAAATAAAATAAACATATTAAATAATAAATATAGAAATATTAAAATATATAATTAATGTGTATATCACCTAGCTTTGTGGAGAGTACTGTTTGGTGGAGTACTTTCAAATACAATAACCACTGATATATTAGTTCAGTTCTTTTCCAAGTGATTTTAGGTTAAAGTTTTATTATGCATAAATAATTGTACTGAGGTTCTTATTTCTCTCTCGTTCTAATTAAGTGAGTGGTTTATGGAATATTGGGATAGCTATATATGTGTAAAAATAGGAATCCGGTAAATTTTCCGTCCGTGGTCAATTGTATATGTGATGGTGAACCATTCCATAACATTGGTATGCAAGTGTCCTTTATCAGTTAGTGTGGATATATATCTCCAAACTGGCTCACTTTATTGCCACTACACTTTGAACATAATCTTCCACAACCTCAAAATAATGAGTTAAAATACATAAAGTGAATAGTAAATATGTCATTAGTTAGGTTCATTAGTATAAAAAAAATAAAAGTACTCATCACTTTATGTAATATTGTGGGGCCACTAAAAATAAATTTAGAATTTTTTTACTCTCTTTCATCTACTTTATTTTTCTTAATGTGTGAAAAATATATTTTGTTTATCCTTTTGGAGACAGAAGGAGTAATTTGTTTATTTTTCATCTTTTGAATGAATTTTAGATGGGTAACAATGTAAAATCGATGTTTTATACCTAATTTAATCAAGTAAGAAAAACAATAATTATATTTTCTAATTTGAGAATAAATTTTATACAGATGGTTTGTAAAACTAGAGTTTTATACCTTCCAATAACATCATTTCAGGTAGAAAATTTAGGAGAATATCAAGGGATTTGGATTCCAATATGATCAATTAAACATTTTTACCATGATAAATAATTAATAAAAAATTTGTCAATACAATTCAAATTCTTTAAATTTTTTTCCTATATTCCCTACGTGTCATGCTATTATTGGAGGGTGTAAAATTCTAATTTTCAGGTCATTCCGTATATAATTTATTCTCTTCAAATTTATGTGTTTTCTCCATAAACATTAATTAAAAACAAATAGGAAGGAAGAGTAGATGATAATTAAAGAAAAAGAACTCTCAATAATTTTTTAGTCTTAATTTTAGACATATTGTAAAGATTCAGCGAGTAGAAACTTGCATATCTACTTGTTAGAGTAGCTGAATGCTCTTCCAAAATAAAGGCCTTGGGCATGTCCTTAACGTGGGCCAATGGTCTTGTACTAGCAGCTCTTTTATGCATCAACCTCGAAAGCCATTTTGTTTGGTCTGTAAGTAAAGTGTGGTTGGTTTCTTTATGCACCTTTCGAGTTTGTTTTGTTTGCACTTCCAAACAAATTTAACTACCGGATATTCCCTCTTTCTCTCTCCCAAAATTAGACATACATTTCAAAAATAACGGTTTTTATATATAATTTTTGACTTCCTGCTTTACCCTCAAAAGTAATATTTATTCAGTGAATAATGCCGCTCAGATGTCTAGTGGGTGAATTTCGAGGATTGCAAGAGAGTTTTGATAATAAGTCGTGAAGGCAAGTTGAACGGAATTGTGGGAGGTCATATGTAGCTCCTGATACATGAAGCCAAGAGATGGCTGATGCTCTTGATCTTATTTTAAAGCACCTGGATAGTCAAAAACTTGATGTGATAAAAATAAAAGTAGAGAATTGATTAATTATAATTAAACTAAGGGTTAAATATTCTTTTACTACACGAAGTATCATCAGATTCATGATTAGGCCCCCAAAAAATTTGGGCTTACACTTTACTACATCAAGTGTCTAATTTGATACAATTTAGCCCCAATTTCAGAATCCTGCCAAAAATGGCCATAAAACTCTACCTGCCCAAGAATCCGTTCGGGTCATGTGTATTTAATACCAATTGACCGTATAAATATACGGTTTCACTTAATTTAAAAAAAAGAGGAAAATACTACCATATGTACGTACGGTATAAACCATTTAGAAGACCTTTCACTTTCACTTACCCTTTTCCTTTTCTTTTCAGCCTTACTGAACTGCACCTTCAAATTTATCCGATCGATTGGGACAAAATCATTTTTGTAGATCAATAGCATGCGGACCTTGAGATTGGAAGTGGTTTATCAGTACTTGTTATCCCTTAGGCAGAAGTAGGTATCCGCTGGTTCTGATTTGTTCTTCAAGGCTTTTTGGACCTGGTATTTTTGGAGCTAGTTTGTTCCATTTTCTTGGCATAATCCCTCAAGTAACTTTGATTCTTGGTAAGTTTTAGCTTTCTCTTATCATTTTATTTCAAGAACACGAATTGAGATCCCTTATAAAGGGAACACAACATTTACTATATTTATTTTGACATATATTTATATACTGATATACATAATAGCTAGCTATGTATAAGCATAATAAGCATGCATGAAGATTTGACAGAAAATTACAAACCATATTTTACTGCAGCAAAAATTCTAGCTAAGGAATGAAAAAAAGTACCCCAATGGATTGGCAAGCAAAGAATCTTCTCCCATGATTTAAGTCGAAATTAGCAGTCCTAAGTGCACCCGA
Source organism: Panax stipuleanatus (assembly GCA_020205555.1). Taxonomy (NCBI): domain Eukaryota; kingdom Viridiplantae; phylum Streptophyta; class Magnoliopsida; order Apiales; family Araliaceae; genus Panax; species Panax stipuleanatus. The sequence continues at coordinate 153,083 of JAINUT010002581.1, forward strand.
AAAACCACATTGACAAATCATGGTAGCCATTGGTAAGTTTCTTCTTTACTGCTCTTCTTCTCTCCTTGTTATGGTTTTCTTCCGGTTACTCTTCTTCTCTCATTACTCTGGTCTTCTCTTCTTCGCTGCTTGTGGTTTCTCTTTGTTGCTTTACTTCTTTGATGCTTCTAGTATTCTTTGACGTTGCTTCTGTCGGACTTCTTTGATGTTGCTTCTTCTTTGTTGCTTCTGAATTTATTGACAGGGAATGGAGGGAAATGGGTGAGTTTGTTAGGGCGGGAAAGGCAACAAAACTCTTTTTTTTTTTAAGTCAAACCGTATTTTTTATGGTCAAACCCTATAAATCATATGTGTTTGGCCTGAAATGTAGGTATTCCGGCCAATTTTGGCTGGATTCTGAAATTGAGAACTAAATTGTATTAAATTAGGCACTTGATGTAGTTAATTGTAAGCTCAAATTCTTTGGGGGCCCAATTATGAATTTGATAATATTTCGTGTAACAGAAGTGTAATTAACTCTTAAACCAATTAGTATGTGAAAATTAATAATGAGTAAGAAATCTAGGAATCCGAATTCATTAAACAATAAACATAATAAGTAATCACATCTCTTCTTTTTTATAACTTAACTATGGTTTTGATCTCCCTTCCCTTTAATTTAGTAATTTTACAATTAACATGGACAAACATATACTATGAAAATTTAAGAATTAACTATTACCCATCAAAACTTCTTTAAGCAAGTATGAATTATGAAAGACTCATATCTTAACAATAATCTAACAAAATCTCTTAATTAATTTAAATTCGTATACAAAATATAAAACGAAAGTATTTCAATAATGAAACATGAAGGCGAAATCAATTAAACATAAAAGCATAAATAATAGAAGAGATGAATTTTTTTATCATGAATAATTATTTAATTTCATCTTCATCCTAGATTAAAGAAATTAGCTAGACATTAAAAATAAATAAACTACCAAGATAAAGAAAAAGAAGTAGAAGATTAAAAATAAAATAAGAAAACTCCAATTATTAACGATTATCCAACAAGCGTATAATGAAGAAATAATTTATTCATACTCCTACTCTTAACCTAAACTAATACATAAAAAACATAACGCCCCAAAATTAGGACAATTTCCACTCCCAACTTTGCGCGTTAACAATATATTCTAATTCTATCCTTACAACACTAATCACTACTATAATTGATAAAAAAAAAAAGGCAATATGGCTATACACAACAGTGTATGTTTTATTTGTGCACAGTCTGTCAAAACTACGTTATTTTAGCAGATTTATTTTTTTAAAAAAAACGGCTTCTTTACTCTCAAATCAGAAATCAAAAACAAATCTTCCAAAACGACGTAATTTTGGCAAACTGTGCACAAATAAAACATACACAGCTGTGTATGACCATTATTCCCTAAATAAAATGCATATAAATTTAAAACTTTTTCATAATTTAATAAAATCATTGATTTCAAAACCTTCTTATTATTCTTTCATTCTCGAAATCTCAACTTTTATCATATATACCTATGTAAATGATCATATGTATATAAAGAACCACTTTGAAATGTCATATGTGAACGTAAAATAATTTTTCTAAACCCTTGTTATCATCATCCATCATTTATATGCTTTATATAGCAATCTGAAATCTCAACAATATGCTATATCCACAACCTATAGTAGCTTTCACATATTGTATTCTATTCATCACATACTTTGACTTTTTAAAGAAAAAATATAGTTACATCTCGTATTCAAAATGAATACTTTTATTCAACCCCTATTTATGAAGCGATTCAAAGCTTTTACAACTCAATCAAATCCTATATCAACAAGTGGCAGCGGCTTGGTACGAACTAAATTTAATAAAGCAATACGCCTTTTATAATCACGTCACGTTCCAAATCTTCATTGCTAAAATCATCTCATAAATCAACTTTTATCTGTAAATTTTATATTTTGCAAGGTTGAGCACGACGCCCCAACAAGTCTAACAGTTTTCACATTTCATGCTTCACATAACATATATATTTGCATTTTATTCATGCTTCATGTTCTTCATGCTATGTATTTTACACATGCATCATAAATCTTATGCAATGCATCTACATATGCTTCATACATCTAATAGTAAACATTTTTATACGCATCAAATACTGTACGTTTATAGAATTTCAAGCTCCACATAGAAAAGTACAATCACATAGTTGCACAATGTGCACACAACTTTAATCATGCTCACATGTAATTCACATAACAGTGAAATATTGACACATAATTGAGCAATCAAATCATGTATATCGACATATTCAAATCATTCAACAAGTTACTGAAAGAACTTGCCTTTATTTTTGTTTATCCCAAAACGTTCATCGAACATCCACTGCGTAACCTCTTTCATCGTTTAAAATTCCTCAGGCATCATTCTTCATTTCATATCCTATATATTATCAAATTATAATATGAATATAGGGATAACCATTTTACCCTTGCTTAGTCTTGTTCATCCATTTGTATTGCAAATAAGTCTAAAAATTACATTATGTAATTTTTTAATCGATCTTTAATTATCTTTCTTAACTTTCTGGACCCCAACATATTTATCAAAGGCACTTAGATACCTTATTATTTTTATCTCTTCTGGTCATGCTTAGTTAATATTATTTTACATTTAAGATAGTTTTTCCTTAATTTTTCAACTTTATTTACTATTTTTAAAAAGGTCATTTATGCTCAAAATTGTAGTATTTTCAATAAATTGAGTTTTTATCCAAACATCCTGAAATTTACATGGAACCTTCTTCATACCAGTACACACTTCTAGTAAACATTTCGTAAATTTATGGGTTGTGTAGCTTCATATTTATCAGTTTCAAGTTTTCATTCCTAGAATTTCATTTGGTCATAACTCTCGCCTTGGAAGTCAGATTGAGCCCATTTTTGGACTAGAACATCCTGGTACTGAGCACTTTCAGTACACAAAGGGCCTAATTTTTGGTACATGTTTAGTGGCCGAAAAAAGTCACACAATTTTGAACAGTAGAGTTATTTAATTTTTCTAGCTTTGGACAGTTTTGATGCGTTTGCTTTGGAACGTTATAACTCGTTCGTTTTAAGTCTGAATAAGTCCGTTCTCACGCCATTTTTTCCTTATCACTTCCTCTACAAAATCCCTCGGGTGGAATATTTTTTTCAGGTTAATTTTCAGGCCAAAATAGTGGCACAAAAGTCCCTACCCGAAACAGTTTTCTACTTTTGGCAGTTTTGACTAGCCTCCTTCCGAATGGCATAACTCCAACCTTCGGACTCAAAATGAGGTCATTCTTGTAGGAAACGATTTTCATATAAATTAATAAATTTTATTTTTTAAAAATTATTATTCCAAGATCTTTCTCATAATTTAGCATAATCAAAAAAACAATTGCGTACATCGTGCTTGGTTGTAGCATAATGGAGAATTTTGACTTATTCTGATGATGAATTTTGCTCCCTCCTGATCTTCCTCCCTATGACCCCTATTTTTGATATCACGTATTTTCTGAGAATGGACTCAAACTATTGCAAAGTAATAGAATATATAGAGTCCTCAACTCCCTAATATTTATCAGAATAATTTGAAAACTTTTCTGATATATTTTATCCTACTATTTTGTTATCTCTTAATAAGAGTTAGAGTGGGGATCAAGTAGATTCTATAAGTCTAGCTCCAATATAATGCTAATTTCAGATTAACTCTTTAATTAATTAGAATTATATTAATTATAGCTAATCCCACTAAATAGTTATAATTGCACTCAGATTTAATAGAATTAAAATTAATTAATTAAATCCGTCTACTATTAGTATCTTGCAAAGTACTCATCTACAATAATATCCATAAACGCATGTAGTAATAAAACTGTTAACCCACTACGTTTATTGCTTATATCCTTGAGTACATAATTTATAAACTTTTGATCACACATTAATTTCATAAATTAAATTAATACTTTAGTAATTTGAATTACTAAAATATACTTTGCCATGATTCGGGTGATCAACTAATAAATTATATCAAGGGGTATTATAATTTAAATGTAGAATTCCATATTGAAAAATGCATATTCCTAATTTCATAACATATATCACCCAACATATTGAGGTATTGATGGTATTAAAATCTCACTTTTTAATAAAGTGACATACACTATAAAATCAAGTTCATTATTCTCTCAGAATTAAGAGTAAGTGCACATTAATAGTAATTGAAAAATTATTTATAATAACAGTATTTAACAAATAACTTTTCGTAACGATCTAGTTCTATGTATTTCAAAAATACACCATTACACTTAATTAAAGTCTTTACTTTACATGACTAAGACAAATCATCCAATCAAGTGTATTACAATCTACTAGAATGATATGTCCATTTCCATCTAAGATTGAAAATAATATATTTCTTTAATTATACATAACATATAATTTATGTCTTCTGTATATGACACTCCTTCATATACATAAATTATAAAATGTATAATTATGGACAAAATTTATGACACATTTAATTATTCAAAATGCAATGAAATTTTATTATTAAAATAATAAAATAAATATCATTGGGTTTTTCTGGGATTAAAACCTTACAATTCTTACGTCCACGAACTCCTTACTTAACGTACTACATAACCCCCAAAACGGAAAAAAATTTCAGCAAACCATTTGGAACAGAAATTTGTTCGAAAGTCAGGATTCACACTAGTTATTTTTAGCGTTTAACTAGTTTTACGAAAAAAATTGCCATGACTTCGTTACAGAAGCTTTTGCCTCCGTTCCAATTGGTTGATATTCATAACTCCTAGGAGCATATGTGACAACCCAGATTTTTGAAAAATATTAAATTACAAATTTAATAAATAAAATTCTTATTGTGATATGTAATGAGTTTAAATGTATAAATATATATATGTTATACATATATTTATATGATTTATGTGGAAGATTTAATATGTATATATAAGAGTGATATATATATATATATATATATATATATATATAAGTGTGGAAATTAAGATTTTAATAGTGGAATTAATTATTAAATTAGTTAGTTGAGTTAAATACGAAAAATAAATATGATGGGAAAGGAAATTAACTGAATAATATTAGTTAATTTAAATTAAGTGTAAAATTATATTATGAAATAATATAATTTGATTATTATGCCTTGTATGGCAATGGTTTTATTATAAATTAAATTTCATAAGCAAGATGATTAATTCACTTAATAAAATTAGTGAATTAATGTGTATGTTTTATTTTAAATAAAAATGAGAGAGTTAATTAAACTCGTTATTTTAGTATATTACAAATTAATGTGATATATTTATTTGGTGGCTTAGTAAATTATATTATGTTGAGCAAATATAAGTTTAATATGAAATGAGGTACCAATATAAAAGAATGTTGATGCCAAGGTTGATAAATTAAATTAATATTTAATTTATGATGAAAAGCATAAGTTAAATAAATTGTCTTGAAACAATTTGTGGGAGAAAAAAACAAATTCAATTATACAATACTAATTGTATAAATTAAATAAAATTTTGTTATTAAACGAATTGTTTGTTATGCGAAAAGTGTTAAATTATGAGGTAATTCCATAATTAGGGGATAATTTTTATATATGGTTATAAGTGTATCCAATAATATTGTAGTTATATGTAATTAAAGATAAAAAATGCATAAATTAATTTTATTTGGGTATTGGAAATTTAGTATGAATAATGTAATATGTATAAACATTATATATATATATATATATATATATATATATATATATATATATATATATGAGAATGTGGTGTTCTGGGTCATTAACTTTTAAGCATGAAGTGTCTTTTGAATAGCCTAAGGAGAATGTAATAGGTCTATAACTGATGGAATAAGAAAAGCTAAGCAATTCTCAGCAGTTACAATTCTCACCCCCCCTCCCCCAATCCGTTCTATTCCATATTTCTCTCCAAAGTACTATAGCCTCTTTTCATAAAAAAAAAAGAAACTATCTAAACTCTTTAGAGATGAAAGATAGCAACTGAAGTGGAAGAAAATTATCACCAGGTGTAGATCAAAAACAGAGTATAATGCAACTAATTGCTGATGGGAGCAAGAATTTGAGTACTAAAGGTAATTCTAAACTTAAATTCTGTATATGAGAATATATGTAAGAACTGTCTAGAATTGATATGTTTAATATTAGAGATTTCTGGTAAATGATTTTTGTTAGAAATCTTGGTTTTGATAGGTTAAAACTCTTTAATAAACTGAGTTTTAAAGTCTTCTCCATAAGTTGTTTGTCAAATGGCCTAAGAGAGGTAGTTATCTTAAAATTATGGGAAATTGAGAAGTTTTGGGTGATGTAATTCTTAGTCTTTGTTATAATTATAAACTTGATCAAGTTTGAAAGCCAGAAAGTACAGTAGGAAGCATAAGATGGTATGATTCTAGGTTTTGCAATTAAAAACTTAGAGCAGAGGCTGTTCCGAAGTGGTGCGACCGCGCCATTTCCAAGGTCTAATACCAGCGCGGTCGCGCTGGACTGAAAATGTTCCAAAATGTTTTCTTTAAGCACTGATCTTTGGGGTAAGGGTATTAAATGTGACGCCCCCAAAATAGGTTCAATAATCAACTCATTCTGAGTCGCCAAATACATGGTACAAAATCCAAATACAATCTTTCATATCAAACGGTCATGCAAAATATGACCACACAACTGTGAGTGTCAATACAAACATGTAGAAAATATTAACATTCAAACTAAGTTCTCATTACATTTATTATCACGCTATTTAAAAAAAAATAGTGAGGACTTCTACAGCTCTAACTCGGACCATCACTCCATTCCTCGAATAGTACCTGCGATATTCTCATTTCCTGAAGAGAACAATGGAAGAAAAGGGTGAGCTCAACTAGCCCAGTAAAGAATATTATGACTAAGAAAAACAAATTATTGTTAGCCCTTAATAAATCAGATAAAATATTATGGACAACAAGTTTTAGATCAATATTCGCAGCAAAAATAACAATTCATTAGAAGAGTTAAGTAGAGAATGATGTCTACTATCTTCTTTGATGTAAAAGTCCATCATCAATAGTTTATCCCTGTAACATCAATCAATATACATCTTGAATCAAATATCCATCTTTGTACTACGGGCCAAAGATATTCATTTGTATCATCAGTTGGTCATGTTCTCAACACCTGTCCATCTTTGCACTACGGGCCAAAGATATTCATCAGGTAATCATTTATCTTTGCACTGCAGGCCAAAGATATTCATCACGTAATTATTCATCTTTGCACTACAGGCCAAAGATATTCAGTTATATCACCATTTAGAACTGAGGATGATGAAAAATAATACGAATAACGGATCTAGTGAGATAAAGGACAAATATTAGAGAATTTATCCAGAGTTCAAGAACGAAGATCAAAACCTGGATCCAAACAAAGATGATTTCGAAGATTTTTTTTACCGTAAATAGTACCCTGTGAATAGTAATTTGTGAATAGTAACTCATGAATAGTAATTCATGAATAGTAACTCGTCATGAAAAGATAAAAATTTTACAAGAAAGTTTAAACCAATATTCCAGTGAAATAATACTAGATGAAGCGCAAAACTCAAGGAATTTCTGATCATTTCAGGAATTCTAGAAGCAATACTTATCGTAGTAAGTTTAGAGTTAGGAATCTGAAATGAAACAATATACGAAACTACAATTGAATTTTCACCCGTCTGGCGGTAGTCCGCTCAGACAAATTATTTTCACAATTTAATAACAACTGAATACGAAGGGTTATTCGCCAAGCATGCGGTAGTCCGCGTAGACAGGTTATTCCCACAGAAGAATAAAGAATGGAATAACAACAGGATTTCACCATGCATGCGGTAGTCCGCGCAGACAAGTTATTCCAACAGAATAATAAAAAATAGAATAACAACCCTTACGAATATTGAAAGAAAATAACTCTCTTCATGAATACGAAAGAAATAATACTCCTTACCTTAAAAATTTGGAGACTGCACTAGTGTAATAGCAGAATACTCTTCTTCTTTCTCTCTTATTCTCTCTATACTTTCTCTCTCTATAGCTTTAGTGAATTGGTGATAAATATTGAAAAAATGAGCTTCTATTTATAGGCTCGGGAGAGTAAGGGTAAAATAGTCTTTTCGCCATAATTTATGACATCATTGCTTACATCATCGATCCTATGACATCATTGCTTATCTCATCGCTCCGATGACATCCTTGCTTACCTCATCGCTCCGATGACCTCATTGTTTGCATCATAAGAGTTCAAATTCAATTTGCACTCTTCCACCTCGTTTAACTTTTATACCATGAATTTACTATAATAATGTTACCATTCAAATTATAAAAATCATACTATTATATAATCACAACATAATACTATAATGTAATATTATAATAATATATTTGAATGAATTATTTTATCAGACAAGATAAAATACCAACTTTCAACAAATGTCACATGTTAAAAATTCCTCCGTTTAAATCCACATTGAATAAATATTTCCTTATCATATATATTAAAAATTAATTATTCACAAATAATATTACAGAACTACAATATTGACAACCAGGTCGTTCCCAAGAAAGAGGGGGCCTTCCGATAAGAATTTTTCCTTAATGGCGCGCAATTAATCAACCCCTTTCCTAGACAGAACTTCCTTAGACATTGCCAATAATGCTATCTAATAATATTATTCAAATAATATGAATTATTGATTTGATAATTTGAAATAATGTGCAATGACAATTATTGAATCAATAATATAAAATAGCAAAGTAGCATTTATTGATATAAAATATCAACGTAGCAAATATTGAACCAATAAAATATTATGCAATTATTGAATCAATAATATAAAATATTGAACAGTAATTACTGTAACAATAATTGAGTAAGTGTCTTCCTACGTTAGAATCAATAATTCAAAATACTGTGCAATATCGTGTGCTACTATGCAACACCACGTATCACTGTATTTTAACCACCGGGTATTTTAACAGTACTAACGGTAACAGTTTTGTCGTTATTTTTATAAAAAGGTTACTTCTGTCGCTTTCTATATTCGACATTCATTCCGCTGTGGGGTCCACCAAAAACTTTGCACATTTCATCCATAACTTATCACATTTATCAAATCAACACCTTACTATTTCAAAATAATATATAAAAAAAATTAAATCTTATTCATAAAATTTGGGGTCTTACATTAAAAGTCCTTTATGCTCTTCTAAGTGTCCTATATGATGTTTAGCCTCGCGATGAAAGGATTGACTTAGTTTAACATGGTTAGTCAAGAAAATTCAAAAGGAAAACTAAATTGTTTTGAACATTTAGTAAGTCTAGATTGGTTTACAGTTTTCTAAATCATGTGTTTCCGCGGTAGTTTTTGCTCTGAATATTTGGAGGCATTATCTTTATGGTGAGAAGTGTGAGATATATATAGACCATAAAAGTCTAAATTATATTTTCACACAGAATGAGTTGAATATGCGTTAAAGGCGATGGTTAGAGTTGATCAAGGACTATGATTGCGAAATTCTATACCATCCGGGGAAGGCGAAAGTGGTTGCCGACGCAGGAAGGGTCATGAAAAGTTGTCAATGTTAACAACTCAAGAAAAGCTAATATCAAAAATTGAAAAATTGGAGTTAGAGGTAAGGTATCCAAAGGAGTCAGAGGAGAAGCTATTTCAAATGGAAACTCGTCCAACTTTAGTGTACAGAGTAAAGGAAGCTCAACTTCAATATGAAGAGCGTGAGAGAATAAGGGAAAGAGTGGCCGAAGGGGGATATGTTAAGTTCAAAATCGATATAGAAGGATTACTGAGGTTTGAAGGAAGAATTTGGGTTCCGCCAGTATCAGAAGTCAGAGAAGAAATTTTGCACGAGGCTTATAATTCTAGATGTTCTATTCACCATAGGAGCAAAAAAATGTATCAAGATCTTCGTCAGCATTTTTGGTGGCCGAATATGAAACGAGATGTCGAAGAATGTATTACAAAGTGTCTAACTTGTCAGAAGATTAAAGCAGAGCATCAAAGGCCAAGTGGTCTGTCACAACCCTTGGAGATACCAGAATGGAAGTGGGAGCATATTGCGATGAATTTCATGGTAGGTCTTCCAACTACTTAGAAAGGTTATGACGCGATATAGGTCATTGTGGATCGACTGACAAAATCAACACATTTTTTGTCGATCAAGATTAGATTTTAATTGGATCAGTTGGCAAAGTTATATGTCAAAGAAATTATTTCAAGGCATGGCGTACCGGTATCAATCGTGTCAAATCAAGATCCGCGTTTCACATCAAATTTCTGGAATAGTCTGCAAGATCGTATGGGAACACAGTTGAGACTGAGCATAGCATACCATTCTCAAACTGATGGACAGAGCGAAAGAAAGATTCAATCGCTAGAGGACATGATAAGGGCTTGCGTCATGGATTTTAAAGGAAATTGGGATGACCACCTACCCTCAGTAAAGTTTGCTTATAATAATAATTACCACACGAGTATTGAGATGCTGCCTTACGGAGCGTTCTACGGAATGAAATGTAAGACTCCATTGTGCTGGAATGAGGTAAGGGAACTTCGACTACTCTGACCAAAATTGGTACAACAAACTGCAGAAATCATCAAGGTTATAAGAGTGAGATTAGTAGCTACTCAAGACAGATAGAAGAAATATACGGATCAACATCGGTAGGAGTGAGAGTATGATGTAGGAAGCTATATATTCTTAAAAGTATCTCCCCAGAAGGGGAAGATAAGATTTAGAAAAAAGGGAAAACTGAGTCCGAGGTTCATTGGACCTTTTGAGGTGCTGAGAAGGGTAGGAGAAGTAGCTTATGAGATAGCGTTACCTCCTGAGTTAGAGTACATTCATAATGTGTTTCATGTTTCAATACTCCGACCTTACAAACCTGATTACAAGAATGTCATAGAATATAAACCTTTACAAGTTGAGAAATATTTAACATATAAAGAAATTTTGGTTCAGATAGTGGGCAGAAAAGAGCAAGTTTTGAGAAACAAAATTATATCTTCTGTAAATGTAAAATGGAGAAACCACAATGCCGAGGAAGCTACGTGGGAACTCGAAGAAAAAATTAGAAAGAATTATCCTCAACTTTTTGCTTAACCTAGTATTGCAATTCTAGGGATAGAATTCTTATACGAAGGGAAGAATGTAACAATTGTAAGTTATGCAATTCTGTGAACATAATCTTTATAAGAAGGGAATAATGTAACAATTGAATTTTTTTTAGAAATAATTATAAATATTTATCGATTAAATAAATATTTTGATGGAATTATTTTTGAAATAATTTATTTGGTGTGTTTATGTTACCCAAGTATATGTGGGTTATTGATGTATTTTAGTGCGTAATTTTAGTACACTAATTGATTAGAAATATAGGTAATCCAATTAAAAGAATTAAATTAAATTTATTTGATAAATGGCTAAATAAAATTCTAATTAAATTGATAACGTCTAGATGAATGAAATATAATTATATGTATTTTGTGTGTAAATATTGGATATAATAAAAGAAGTGGGAAGGCTAAATAATTTATCAGGTAATTAAAATATCTTGACCAATAAGAATTAAGCTGGATTTTTTTGGTGAAATTAGAGAAAAAGGAATGTAATGTACATGAAGGAAATTAAAGGGGAAAACATTCAGCCGATTAAAACCTCTTAGATCTTTAGTCTCTGTAATGCTAGATTTATTTTTTTCAGTTTATTTGTCTTAGTCTTATTCTTCAGTTCATATGGGATATACGTATAGAGATAGACAGTGAGGGAGATTGGTTCTCAGTGAAATTGAGAGGTACTTCAAGAGAACTCAGGGAAGGATAAGGAAGGACTCTAGCAATTATCTAGCAAATTAAGAGGATCTAAGAGGTAAGGAGGAACTTTAAAACTTTTTATCTCTATCTCTTAGGTTTTACATTGTTAGAACTGTTTTGGTTATATGAGATGATGAAAAGTTTAATCATGTGTTGTTGGGTGTTAGACAATCTGATTAGTGTCATTTTCAAAGTGAAATCAAAGTAAATAAATTCAAATTTCTCTGTAAAGGGGAAGAATTAGACTTTTGGTCTGACTAATTTTGGTCTGTTTAGAAGTTAATAGATGGGAACTGATGTTTAAAGCCTTGAATTGGTATCAGTGTGTTATTTTTATCTGAAATACAAAAGCAACCTAATATGAATGAACCAAAACGGAGCTAAAACGAATTCGTGGTGGAAAATTTTGTTAACCATGTCAAAGTATGAAAAAATTAATCATGAACACTAAAATTTGGTCAATAAAATGGTGTGTTAGAGTTTTTGAAATGTTGTGATTGCTCTGTAGAAGTATACTTATGTGTTTAGTGAGTTTATAGAATAAAAATTAGCTAAATTGGATCTAAGATGAAGAAAATAGGAGATTTGAATGAAAATAGAGTACTCATTCGTGTATTGGAAAAATTGGTTCTGCAGTCGAGCGCTGTCACGGTGCTATTGGGCGCGACCGCGATGGTGTCAAGAGTAATCTGGGCGCGGTCGCGCCGGTAGAAGATCATGCCCAGAGATAATATTTTAAATGTAGGGTTCAGAGGATGTTAAACTAATCTATTATAATGATTATAACCTATCATTAATCGGGTAATGGGGTGTAACAACAAATCTTAATCACTTAATGGAATGTTATGATGATATAATCAACTTAAGGAATTAGAAAAAACCTTTAAGGCGATGTTCATGAGAATGGAGATGTTAATCACGTGCTTCGATTTTATTTTCGATCTTAGCAGGGAGTTTAGATTCATGGTTTAGGAAAAACAAAATATTCAGAACTTGAATCAAGGTTATAAATTCAACTAAAATAGGAATTAAACCAATAAAGTTAGTTTTAATGTGACTAATTGGTACACCGATCTTAATGAACTATGTAGGATATTTGAAGGGCGCGTATCGTAATTTTGTAGCGAACGCTCAAGACAAGTTTCCTAACTTTTGCTTATATTTCAACATTGAGCAAAGTTTCCTATTCCGTGTTATTCCTTTATATTTGAGCTAATTTCCCAAGTACTTGTAAGTTTTTAATTCTTTCCGAAAGCATTACTTTGATAAGTGACATTTGTTCAACTATGAATTGTTACACTTCTATTTGAATCAGAATTATTGAATTATGGCATGTTAATGCGCCACAACTTGAGATGATTGTTAAATCCTTTAATTGATTATTGAACCATTTGATTCAGCTAGTCCTTAGCCGATGAACTTTCTAAAAGTTTAGAGTTATTTCTGAAGTTGTACCAAATTGAATTATTTCGGTGTGGATTCTTGTGATAAAGTTGAGATGAATAACCCTACCCAGGGTGAAATATTATTGTAAACTATAATTTCGAACTACGCAATAGCAATGATATGTTTGTGCACAATACATAGTACTAAGGGCTGATAGCCTGGAGTACGAGAAGATGGTCCAAAGTCTTTTGACTGTTAAAGGTTACAGTAGAAATACTTGTAAATCTAGGACATAGTTCATGGTCTTGTGACCCTCAGCGTATACATTTGAATTCAACATCTATGATTTGATTTAAAGAATTGGTTATCTCATTGATTTCACAAGTTCTTGATTTATTAACGATTTGTTCCAATAAGGGACTTTCCATTCAGTTGAAGAATAAACATCTGTTACTTTCATGAGTTATTTGTTGTATATCATTCTACTTGTGGTCAAGTTGATTGCTCACCCTTGCATAAATATTTCATCTAGGGTCGAGGAACCTGAGAAGCCTTCTTCAAGCAAAGGCAAGGGCAAGATACATGAGTAAATGATTTTTAGTTTGTGTTTATTCATAAGGCCGCAGTTATGATATAATAAGGGTTAGATGACCTGGGGTATGCTTATGTAAGTAAATTTTATTAAGGATTAGTATATTTAATGTTATTATTTTAAATAAATGGGTAGTTTAGATGGTGTTTGTGATGGATTGTGAGCACAAAATCCGTGGGATGAGGTACCCAGATTTGGGGGAGTCAAAAAACAGCCCTCAAAACAGTTTCAACGAGTTATATTTTTTACATGTTTTACTAGAAAATCAGTTATGAATTCGTTACAATGGACTTTTCCCTCTTTCCAATTGGCTTGTGTTCGTAACTCATAGAAGTACCACACATCATCTCGTAACTTATTTTTTAGTTTTTGAGCACTACAAAAAATTGGGTCAAAAATAGTCCACTATTAGTCCATTTTCCATCCTTACACATAAGTTTGTGTCCTTCATTATTTGTTCCACTTTTCACGCATCTATCGGGTATATTACAAGCATACTCATATATATCACCTACAAACACCATCAAAGTTAATTTACAAATCTTTAAAGAGATGAAAGGAAGTTAGGGTTTATGGCTTACTTCTTCTTCTTCTTTGCTTAAAACTTGATCCAACCTTTAATCCTTCTTCTTCACTACAAGAAACAGGTCCATCGACGACCAATAGTATCTGCGACCGCCGTATTCGGTCGCTAATATCAGCATTAGCGACCGCTATTAGCGACGATTATCCAAAGTAGTCGCTATTTGATAGTAGCGACCACCGTGCGGTCGCTAACTGGTCGCTAAATTGAATTTGCCGCCTTTAATTTTGGCGCCTAGGTTGGCGGGGTAAATCAATTCAAGTCTGCGACCACATCCGGTAGCAGATAGCGGTCGCAGATCGGTTTGACTTCCTCAACAGCTCGACCGTCAAGTCAATTAAATTCAGCGACCAAATGCGGTCGCCAAAGGCGGTCGCTGATCCTTTTAAATAGAATCATCTTTGGTCTTCTGCAGATGTGAACAGAAAGAAGAAAAAAGGAGGAGAGAAAAGGAGAAGAAGGAGCCGCCGTCCGCCGTCCGTCGCCGCCGGTAACCCCACTTAGGTATTTAATCTCTATCTCTTTTATCTATATATAGTTTTCAATTTGGGTTTGATTTTGAATTATATATATTGCATACTTATGTGTTTATATGTGTTCGATTTAGCTATTTAGTTTGAATTTGGGTTAGATTTATATATATATATATATATATATATATATATATATGTGTGATATTTAGTTTTAATTTGGCTTTAATTTGTGCAATTTCAGTGCATGCATGTTCATAATATAATATTGAGGCTTATGTTAGTGTATTATTATATAATATTACTAAAATACATAAATTAAATATTAATCTACATTAAATTAAATATAATAACATATAAATAAAATAAAATAACAGAAAATAATACAAACTAAAGTAAAGAAAATAAAAAAATAAATTTCCTTAGTTTACTTAATTTTCCCCTACTAAAATCAACTAAGTAGTATTTACTTAGTTAATATTACTTAGTTTCCCAATACTAATTAAAATAAATTAAGTAGCATTAATTTACTTAGTTTTACACAACTAAATAAAATAAAATAATATAATATAATAACATTATTTTATATAACTTTGTATAATATAAAATAAAATAATATACCATAATATATCATAACATAACATAATTTATGACATAACATAAATAGAGCAATGCTACTATCACATAATTTGGGTCATATGTGTGTATGTGAGCATTATATGACCCAAAATTATGTGATGGTAGCATTATTTTATAATATATTATAAAATAAATAAATAAAATAATACGATTTAATTAAAAAAATAGAATGACAATGATTTAATTAAAATAAATAAAAGAGAGAACATACTCTATCAATAACTCAACTGCAGCATCCTTAAGACCGACTTATTTCGAATGTTTTGTAACCAAATATCAATATTTTCTTGGAAAATACTTTCTCTCACAATCTTTATCATGAATGTATAATATGAATCTGCGAGCAACCTAATTAGTCTTGAATCTAACTCCACAAAGCAGTATCTTCGAAATATATACAACAAATTAGAGAAAGATGAAATTGTGCACTTGCTGAAAGATAACTTGTCACAATTAGATGGAAACTTTAAGTTATATATAATATAAAACAAATACCTTCATCATCGCCCATGAGTAATGATTACTAAGAGAAAAGTCAAGAACTTCCTTGTATACAGGATTCGACATAGCAGTTGCAACTAATACTCCAACTGGTTCCTCGGCAGCAAAGAAAATATGGGTCGTGTAGTTCCTGTTTGTGTTCCATACTCGAATAATAAGTTAATTGAATTACTGTGGACATTCCTAACAGTTCCATCATAACAGATGACAACAACCCGAAGGAGTGCCATTAAGTTGTTGAATAGAACGTCTAACCTCTTTTTCTGTGAGAACTACCCATCTGAGGAATTCGGAGTGGTGAGAAGCTATCTATGTCATGGATTGGACCCATATCAGGCGATGATTCATTCATAGTAGAGAACGAACGATAACGTCTCTACTACGAATGAATCATCGCCTGATATGGGTCCAATCCATGACATATTGCTTTATATTTGAGCTAATTTCCCAAGTACTTGTAAGCTTTTTAAATCTTTTCCAAAAGCATTACTTTGATAAGTTACATTTGTTCAACTATGAATTGTTGCACTTCTATTTGAATCAGAATTATTGAATTATGGCATGTTAATGCGCCACAACTTGAGATGATTGTTAAATCCTTTAATTGATTATCAAACCATTTGATTCAGCAAGTCCTTAGCCGATTAACTTTCTAAAAGTTTAGAGTTATTTTTGAAGTTATACCAAATTGAATTATTTCGATATGGAGTCCTGTGATAAAGTTGAGATGAACAACCCTACCCAGGGAGAAATATTATTGCAAACTATAATTTCGAACTACGCAATAGCGATGATATGTTTGTGCACAATACATAGTACGAACGGTTGATCGCCTGGAGTACGAGAAGATGGTCCAAAGTCTTTTGACTGTTAAAGGTTACATTAGAAATACTTGTAAACCTAGGATATAGTTCATAGTCTTGTAACCCTCAGCGTATACATTCGAATTCAACATCTATGATTTGATTTAAAGAATTGGTTATCTCATTGATTTCACAAAGTTCTTGATTTATTAACGATCTGTTCCAATAAGGGACTTTCCTATCAGTTGAAGAATAAACATATGTTACTTTCATGAGTTATTTGTTGTATATCATTCTACTTGTGGGCAAGTTGATTACTCACCCTTGCATAAATATTTCAGCTAGGGTCGAGGAACCTGAGAAGCCTTCTTCAAGCAAAGGCAGGGGTAAGATACATGAGTAAATGATTTTTAGTTTGTGTTTATTCATAAGGAATTGTGTAATTGATTTATTTACTTTTCCGCAATCATGATATAATAAGGGTTAGATGACATGGGGTATGCTTATGTAAGTAAACTTTATTAAGGATTATTATATTTAATGTTATTATTTTAAATAAATTGGTAGTTTAGATGGTGTTTGTGATGGATTGTGAGCACAAAATCCGTGGGATGAGGTACTCGAATTTGGGGGAGTCACAAAAACAGCCCTTAAAATAGTTTCCACGAGTTAAATTTTTTACATGTTTTACTAGAAAATCAGTTATGAATTCGTTACAATGGATTTTTCCCTCGTTCCAATTGGCTTGTGTTCGTAACTCATAGAGGTGTGGTACATCATCTCGAAACTTATTTTTTCAGTTTTTTAGCAATACAAAAAATTGGGTCCAAAATAATCCACTATTAGTCCATTTTCCATCCTTAAACATAAGTTTGTGTCCTTCATTATTTGTTCCACTTTTCATGCATCTATCGGGTAGATTACAAGCATACTCATATATATCACCTACAAACACCATCAAAGTTAATTTACAAATCTTTAAAGAGATGAAAGGAAGTTAGGGATTATGGATTACTTCTTTTCTTCTTCTTTCCTTAAGGCTTGATCCAAGCTTTAATCCTTCTTCTTTTCCTTCTATTCATGCCTTTTTTCTCTCCCTCTTGCTCTCTCTCAAATGATTTAGATGAAATGAAAGACAATGAAAAGAGAGGATGACTTTGGGAAGACTTAATGGTTAAGGAAAGACAAAGGGGTGGACAAGAGACTAGAACTTACTATAAATGGTAAGTTTCGATCCCACCTGGTCCCCCCTTGGTCCCCTTCTCTCTCCATCTGGATCCTCCCCTCACTTTCTTCGTTTTGCACATTCATATATTTAATCAAATGCTATTTAATTAGCAAAATACACATGTCCCTTCCTAGCTCATGACTCACTTCTTAGCCTTTTTTATTCTCCCTTATCCTATGTGCTATTAATCTAGCAAATGACACATGCCCTCTCAAGTCTTTGGCACCAAGCTTTACAAGAACTGGCTTAAGTCTTCAAGTCGTGGCTTCAAGACTTAAGCCACACTAACCTAGCCAAGCCCCTTTCATTTTCTAACCAAGCCATTCAAACCCTAGGCTTGGTTGAACCAAAATTAATTTGATTTCTCATTTTTTTTTCTTTAGTTAATTTTTCTAATTTTTTTCGGTTACGTTTTCGTAACACGTTCGGTTAGCCGAAAAACCGACTTTCAATTTTTGAAAATTCTGATTTTGCTACTGTTTCCCCTTTTTCGAATAAACTATATGTCGCCTTTCGAAAAATTGAAAACACGAAGTTGCGTTTTAGGTTGGATAGTGTTTTACGACTTTTTCCCAAAAATCTTTTATTAAAGATTTCAGCTCTCCTTCTCAAATAAACGTTATGGTGTAATCGAAAAAGTATGTTTAATAACGTTTTCTGCGTATTATGAGTAGTATTTTAAGTTTTTTCTCGAAAAAATTATTTTCTACCATAAACTCTTAACATTCATACATAATCACGTAACATGTAAACTAGGTCATTAATCGACCTAAATCACATAACACATAATAATATTAATAAAATTTTATTTATTAGATATTCTCGTCGAAAAATCTAATTTCCAAGCTATCCAAATTCTCGGATCGTCACAAAAAATACCTAATATTTAATTCCCTATTTTCCTACAATAAAAGACCTATTTATAGAAGGAAAAAAATTATAACCTAATCTAAGATACATTGAACTTGGTCTTCCTTTTTTCTGTTTATCCCTTTATCTATAAATTGATTCTAACTCCATCATGATAATATTCTAGAGTCCATTTTAATCTTCAAAAGCAAGAGTAATTATCCTTTACTTGATCAAAAGATAAAAAAAAAAATTATCTCCTATAAAACAAAATAAAATGTATTAGTTAAATAAAATATACATAAAAATTATGACGCCCCCAAATCCGGGTACCTTAAACCTCGGATCTGGTACGTTACGGTACTTTATCTTCGAACATATTTTATAACTATTGCGGAATATTCATACATACATTGTTCATTTTTAAATAATTATACATCACTTTCCAAGGTTTCTAACCTTAACTTAAATACATACCTTTAGAGTCTCAAAAGGTTTACATAATAACTTACATCAGATAACTTAACAGTTAACATGCATAACAATCTACTATTGAATTCTATCCTTGTCTTTGTCTTTCTTTGAGCCTTCGCTTTAATCTGAAAATGTTATCATGATATAGCAAGAGTGAGCAACTACTTTGCTTAGCAAGTTTAAATACAACAAGGATATATCATGATTAAAAAGGAATAAGCTTTCAAGTATTCAACAATATATAATAATTGTGAAAAGGCATGAATAAAATTTTTAACAATTGAATGACTGAATCAATAATATTTGGTGGCCAACAATGACGATGAACAAATTTAACTGAACCTTATGGTAATGAAGGTGATCAGCCATTCATACCTGATGAGCATATGCAATATGCACAACATACGAATCAATAATCATTAGAGATGTGAAATAATTAGCAATAATTATCCACCAACATTCTTTAAAAATAATAACTCAAAATTGATTTAGGAAACTTGCAATGATCTAATATTGATAATATAGGCCTATCAATTAGTATAACATTTAAACGTACAATACTACTTCACTTTGGCTATTATCTAGCAAATAATTAAATCACAAAGTACATATAATATAGGTACTATCATTAACCCTATAAGACATTTAATAAATCTTAGGTTAATGATTTAATAAATTAATCATGCTTTTCCTTAAGTGTTAAACACTTATTTGATCCTTAAACAATTTATTATAATTGTTTAATTAAGGAGTTATTTAAATCTTCATCATTTATTAACTCCATCTTCATTTAATCACTATTTAACATTGATTAAATAGTAGTTAATTAATTACCTTTAGTTATTATTCAATTATAAATAATAACCAATTAAATCTTCTCATTATTTAATGTTAATTAAATATATAATCAAATTATCATTTGCCTTTTATTATTTAATATCAATTAAATAATAATTAATTAATTTCTTATTCTTGAATAGTAAATAATTGTTTTATTTACTTTATTAGTCTTTAATTATTCCTTATTATTATTTAAAGAATAATTAATTAATATTTATCCTTATTTATTATCTAATATTAATTAAATAACCAATAATTAATTAAACTCATAAATCTTTAATTATTCTTTCTTATTAAAGTTAAGAATAATTAATTATTACATGTCTTTATTCATTATTCATTATTCATTATTTAATATTTAATTAAATAATAAATAATCAAAATCTTTTATGTTAATGTAATTAAGTAATTACATTATTATTACTTAATCTTTACTTAAACATTCTTTAATCATTAGTTAATATCAATTAAATAATAATTAATCAATTGATAATCTCTAATTATTATTTTAATCATAATTAAATAATAACTAGTTACTTTATTAACACTAACTTTATTTTATTATCATTTAATATTACTTAAATAATAATTAAATAGTTAATTACATTTTATTTTATATGTAATTAATTTGCTAACCATTTAATAGCTTTAAAAAAAATTATTTTTAATAATTATTCACTTTTACTTAATTACGATAATGCCATTCACGCCCAAAATTTTCAGATTTGACGTCCTTTATGGAAACGCTTGTAAAACAAAATGTACAACTCAGAATTACGTTCCGTCAGAGGCGTTGGATTCGTAACTTCTTAAAATACAGTTTCCATTTATCAAACACTCAATTTGGAGTTGTCTAGGTTCCTGAAATCAGACTCAAAGTGGCGGATCAGTAGGCTATTTTCAACTTTTGGTCCATTTTTCAGATTCGGAGTCCTTCACGGAAACTCGCGTAAAATGAAATCTACAACTACGATTGACGTCCAATTGGTCAAGTTGGATTCTTATTTTCCTGAAATACATGATCCATTTATCAAATATCAAATTTGGACCAGTATTGGTCACTGAAAACAGGCCGGAAGTGGACTGATCTACACAGTGCTTCCAACAGTTTTTCATAGCTTAAGTAGTTTGGGATAACTTCCATAATTTTCTTATTTTAAAACCTTTTTGAGTGATTCCAAAGAGATTTTGTCCCTAACACATATATCTAGCATCTTAAGAAAACAAATCTCAAATACCACTAATAGATTTCAGGATTATCATGCTTTAGCACACTAGAAAACTAGAAAATTCATAATAATCATTCTAGCTTCATTTCTTCCAAACTTTTCACACCAAAACATAAAAACCCAACATAATCACAAACTAAACTCAAGATCTAGTATATTAACATGATTTTAAACATTTACCACAAGATTCCCAAAGATCTATCATCAAAATACCTATAGTATACCATAGAAATATTTTTATTGAACAAAATGGAACAAACTTGATTTTCTTTCTTTTGTTTTAACTTTCAACTTAAAAAATACTTAGATCCTCATGTAAAACACTAATACTCATACAAAACAAGAGTTTACAAAGATCATTGACTAAGTTCCTTGTTTCCTAAAGATTTAGCTAAGTAAAGTGATCTAAAGTTGAAAAATTTCTTAGGAAATTACCTAGATTTTCTTGCAATCCTTCTTGATCCTTCCAAAGTATGCTAGAAAGTTGGAATGGATGAAAGTTTTAGGACTCCTTGAAGACCTTGAAGCTGCCGAAAATGGGGGAGGGGTTTTCTCTCTCTACATTTTTGTTTGTTTAGCAAATAGGGAGCTTGGAATGAAAAGTGAGAGAAGTGTAGTAACTTTTTGATTTTTGTTACTAATTGGTGCAAGTATTCAATACATTCATTGCATTTTATTTCACCCACATGTTGCTTGCTACACTAACCATAAGTGTTGTATTAATTAGCTATTTGACACATGGAGAGTTGGTGAGTATTTGGTAGCATTTCTCCACAAAATTGGACATCCTTGCAAAAATCAACATTTCCGTCCCATTCTACCCTTGTATAGCCGGGCATCACCTCCCTTTCTTTGCCATTTTTGATTTCTTTTTTTTGCCAATTAATGCTTTAATAAATTACCACAATGCCCCTCTTCAAGTGGGCTAGGTTTGGGCTACTCATTTAATTCTTTTGGGCTTAAAATAATTTAACTTGGGCCACTTGAATTAACTATAATTAAATTATTTCTACCAACATTGGGTTTTTAGTTCTTTTACTAATTTGGGCTACTAGAAACCAAGATCAAATAAATTAATAACTTTCATTCTTGGGCTTCTAGTTTATTTAAATTATTAAGCTCCCACATTAATGGTTAATTATTCAATCCATATACTAGTCTTTCAAGTCCATATCTTATTCATTGAATGGGCTTGTTAAATAATTCAATTGGGTTTGAAATAAACTTACTTGGACTACCAATATCCAAGTTTAATTACTACCATCCTCGGGTCACTTAGTATGTTGGTTAATTAGTAACATCTAATACTTCAAGTCCATAAACAATTATTCTAAGTGGGCTTGATAACTACTTCATTTGGGCTAATTTAATTAATTTACCAACGAATCATTCAAGTCCATAATAAATTAATTACATGGGCTTGATTATTTGAATAAATTGAGCTAGTTCTCTAGTACTTTACTGATTGGACTAGTACATAATCTTCTTATATCAATATTTATACTTTATTTTTATAACCCAATTAGACTTGTCTTAATTAGGTTTAAAATAATTAGTGACTTGAGATAATAAAATAAATCTCTTAAGTTAGTATAATTTTAAATACTAACTTTCTACTATGTCATAACCTTTAGGTTATTAATTTCCATACCTAATGAATATATTAGGTTACTAATAGCTTTCTTTTATTCACATTTAATTCTTTACATTATCTCCTCCTTGAAAATTTATTTTCATAATAAATTTCTTCATAAATCACTATGAAATCTTTTTCACAAAAAAAAAATTTAAAGGTATTCCTAACACCTTATTCATAATGCACCATCAAGTGTGCATACAATTCCATTATAGGGTTTTGGATTTATTCTTCATCTTCTCATTACACTTCAAAATTTCTTTACATTGCTAAAATTTTCAAACTGTATAGGTTCTTATTAAAAATTTTAAATCATTCCTCTATTTTCACTCTAGGTTTTAAACTTTAACCTTTAATTGAATCATTCAAGATTTTAGAAATTTTTGGGTTGTCACATTCACCCCTTCTTCTAAGAATTTCGTCCTCAAAATTATAAGCTACTAATCACTACTCATTTTATTCATCAAAACTAGGTTTTTAAGTTAACCTTTACTTGATTTCATACTCAATTTAATGAGTACATATTGCTTCCTTCTATGAAGAACTCTTCTATCATCACATTTTTCCATGACTTCTCTTTAAGGAGTTAAAAACTTTTCAAATCGGGCTGAGGGGTCATATAGACCGTGAACTCTCAGGTTTAACTGTATTCACCGTAACCAAATTTGTTAACCATGTTGTACTTGGTATATTTACAATCACGAAGAAGGTAAACTACCGATGCGGGTACGTTAGGTGATCAATCTATTGTACCTTAGTTCTCAGAACGGCTGTATGCGTTCAAGGATTGGAATATATCATCCAACCAGTATTTTCCTATTTTTTGGGGTTGTTCACCTCAGTCTTAACATCAGAGTCCGTACCAAAACAATTTGGCTCGGGATAAATTCTCAAAGAGATACTTAAATTTTTCATAAACATTCGTCTAGCTGAATCAATTAGCTTAGACGTACCAATAATTCGAATATCAATCGAAACATGTTTCTGGCCAAATCAAATTGGCACTTAACTTTTCTTTAAAATTCTGAAAATTATTTTATGACGTCATTATACCGCATTGTATTTACAGTCTGTTGAAGATTCTGTCATTTTGTGACTTTGTCATACTACATCGTACCATAGTGGACTGACGATCCTTAGATCACATCCAACACTAGGTAATTCTGCATTGATAACTCCATCATTTTTATCATTTCTGGATCAGGTTCCATGATGCATCAATGATAAATAAAATACCTTTTGATATCTCAAATTATTTTTGTCTAGCCGAAATAATTAGCGTAGACTCTTCTTAAAACAGCTCAAAACCATTGCAAAAATCATTTTTGATGTTATCATGCCGCAACAGGTAACGATGTGTTAGTGGTACGAAGTCCACTTCTACACAATTGTAACCATGTGTTGCTGATAACAAAAATTTATTTTATTTTGAAAGGCACATCAGTGCGAATTTAGCTTGATGTCAAAAATTTGAAGTCTAGCACAACTAGAAGATTTGGAATACCTATGCTTCCATCATCAACTTTAATTTCTCCAATGATCCATATCTTAATAATTCTATCTATTTCTATCCTTAAAGCTACACTGAAAATCTTCAATTCTCCATCCATAACTTTTCTATACCCCAGTATAGTTCATCAAACCTACCACATGTTATGAGTTCAGGAACTTACCACAATCATATGGGTTTAGGAACTTATCCTAGTCAGACCAAAGTCGTCCATTCACTGAGGGGTTCCATCATACGATTATGAGTCACGAACTTACCATATGTATGAGCTTTAAGAACTCGCACCTAACCTTATATTCTCTATCTATCCGTTATACCTATGAGAAAAGAATCACATTCTCAACATACATATAGCGAATAGCGCGACACCGATATTTCAATGATTATCAATATAATAGACTACGTGGTAGTAAAACCAAGCACAATCCCCCGCCCATACAAGGAATTGGTCAACTCAGCCCTTAACATGAGTCCTCAATTAAAATCCTACATAATTCTTATCTTATCTTGCCCTTTTCTCAATACGAATTTTTTTTAATCCGTATTTTAACATTTACTACTCTTTCCTGAGTTTAAATCATACAATCTTTTTATAGCGTTAAGCTATATCTTCTTAATTGCTTAACATATCATATGTTATTCAACAATTCAATCTGATCACGTCGTGATCTTATCATATCATATCATATCACCTTTCATCATATCGACCTTGTCAAATCCTATCAAATCTTATCTTGATCTTTGCTCAATACGAATTTTATTTAATTCATATCTCATCATTTATAACTCCTTCTGAGTTTATATCGTACAATTTTAAAAGTATATTTTCGTACAGCAATTCTGCTATACAGTTTTCAATCATTCGATTGATCATTTGACTTTCTATGACCTCATCAGATCACGATGTGATCTTTTCTTATAATCGTGTTATATTACGATTCTTTTCTATATTATGATCGTTTTATTTTACGATCTTCTTATCTTTCCCCTTTAATCATATTATATTATGATTTCCTTTATGCTTTTAGTCTTATAGACTTTGCCTATTCATCATTACTTTCCATCTTTATTATCAGAGTTGGGTAACTCTGGATTCTTATCTTTATAACTTTTCAAGATTCTTCTTTGAATCTTATTTATCTTATTCTTTACAAAATAATGAATTTCCAAAATTCATCTCTTAGCACTTAAACTCTATTTGAGTTTATTACTTATCCTTATCTCTGCGGTTATAGCCTAAGGTACCCCTACCTAAGGTTTATAACCTACAGCTCTGATACCAACTGTGATGCCCCCAAATCCAGGTCCCTTGAACCTCGGATCTGGTATGTTACGGTACTTCATCTTCGAACATATTTTATAACTATTGCGGAATATTCATACATACATTGTTCATTTTTAAATAATTCTACATCACTTCCTAAGGTTTCTAATTACCTTAACTTAAATACATACCTTTAGAGTCTCAAAAGGTTTACATAATAACTTACATCAGATAACTTAACAGTTAACATGCATAACAATCTACTATTGGATTCTATCATTGTCTTTGTCTTTCTTCGAGCCTTCGCTTTAATCTGAAAATGTTATCATGATATAGCAAGAGTGAGCAACTACTTTGCTCAGCAAGTTTAAATACAACAAGGATATATCATGATTAAAAAGGAATAAGCTTTCAAGTTTTTAACGATGTATAATAATTGTGAAAATGCATGAATCAAAATTTCAACAATTGAATGACTGAATCAATAATATTTGGTGGCCAACAATGACCATGAATAAATTTAACTGAACCTTATGGTAATGAAGGTGATCAGCCTTTCATAACTGATGAACATATGCAACATGCACTACGTGCGAATCAATAATCATTAGAGATGTGGAATAATTAGCAATAATTATTCACCAACATTCTTTGAAAATAATAACTCAAAATTGAGTTAGGAAACTTGCCTTTGCTGCGAGCTACAACTATTTAGCTTTAACTACAACCCTTTGAATGACCTAACATTGATAATATAGGCCTATCAATTATTATAACATTTAAACGTACAATACTACTTCAATTTGGCTATTATCTAGCAAATAATTAAATTACAAAGTACATATAATATTGGTACTATCTTTAACCCTATAAGATATTTAATAAATCTTAGGTTAATAATTTAATAAATTAATCATGTTTTTTCTTAAGTGTTAAACACTTATTAGATCCTTAAATAATTTATTATAATTATTTAATTAAGGAGTTATTTAAATCTTCATCATTTATTAACTCCATCTTCATTTAATCACTATTTAACATTGATTAAATAGTAGTTAATTAATTACCTTTAATTATTATTCAATTATAAATAATAACCAATTAAATCTTCTCATTATTTAATGTTAATTAAATATATAATCAAATGATCATTTGCCTTTTATTATTTAATATCAATTAAATAATAATTAATTAATTTTTTATCCTTGAATAGTAAATAATTATTTTATTTACTTTATTAGTCTTTAATTATTTCTTATTATTATTTAAAGAATATTTAATTAACATTTGTCCTTATTTATTATCTAATATTAATTAAATAACCAATAATTAATCAATCTCATAAATCTTTAATTATTCTTTCTTATTAAAGTTAAGAATAATTAATTATTACTTGTCTTTATTCATTATTTAATATTTAATTAAATAATAAATAATTAAAACCTTTTATGTTAATGTAATTAAGTAATTACATTATTATTACTTAATCTTTACTTAAACATTCTTTAATTATTATTTAATATCAATTAAATAATAATTAATCAATTACTAATCTCTAATTATTATTTTAATCATAATTAAATAATAACTAGTTACTTTATTAACACTAACTTTACTTAATTATTATTTAATATTACTTAAATAATAATTAAATAGTTAATTACATTTTATCTTATATGTAATTAATTTGCTAACCATTTAATAGCTTTAAAAAAATTTATTTTTAATAATTATTCACTTTCACTTAATTACGATAATGCCATTCACGCCCAAAATTTTTAGATTTGACGTCCTTTACGGAAACGCTTGTAAAACGAAATGTACAACTCAGAATTAAGTTCCGTTAGAGGCGTTGGATTCGTAACTTCTTAAACTATAGTTTTCATTTATCAAACACTCAATTTGGAGTTGTCTAGCTTCCTGAAATCAGACTCAAAGTGGCAGATCAGTAGGCTATTTTCAACTTTTGGTCCATTTTTCAGATTCGGAGTCCTTCACGAAAACTCGCGTAAAATGAAATTTACAACTCCGATTGACGTCCAATTGGTCAAGTTGGATTCATATTTTCCTGAACTACATGATCCATTTATCAAATATCAAATTTGGACCAGTATTGGTCACTGAAAACAGGCCGGAAGTGGACTGATCTACACAGTGCTTCCAACAGTTTTTCATAGCTTAAGTAGTTTGGGATAACTTCCATAATTTTCTTATTTTAAAACCTTTTTGAGTGATTCCAAAGGGATTTTGTCCCTAACACATATATCTAGCATCACAAGAAAACAAATCTCAAATACCACTTATATATTTCAAGATTATCATGCTTTAGCATACTAGAAAACTAGAAAATTCATAATAATCATTCTAGCTTCATTTCTTCCAAACTTTTCACACCAAAACATACAAACCCAACATAATCACAAACTAAACTCAAGATCTAATATATTAACATGATTTTAAACATTTACCACAAGATTCCCAAAGATCTATCATCAAAATACCTATAGTATACCATAGAAACATTTTTATTGAACAAAATGGAACAAACTTGATTTTCTTTCTTTTGTTTTAACTTTTAACTTAAAAAATACTTAGATCCTCATGTAAAACACTAATACTCATACAAAACAAGAGTTTACAAAGATCATAGACTAAGTTCCTTGTTTCCTAAAGATTTAGCTAAGTAAAGTGATCTAAAGTTGAAAAATTTCTTAGGAAATTACCTAGATTTTCTTGCAATCCTTCTTGATCCTTCCAAAGTATGCTAGAAAGTTGGAATTGATGAAAGTTTTAGGACTCCTTGAAGACCTTGAAGCTGCCGAAAATGGGGGAGGGGTTTTCTCTCTCTACATTTTTGTTTGTTTAGCAAATAGGGAGCTTGGAATGAAAAGTGAGAGAAGTGTAATAACTTTTTGATTTTTGTTACTAATTGGTGCAAGTATTCAATACATTCATTGCATTCTATTTCACCCACATGTTGCTTGCTACACTAACCATAAGTGTTGTATTAATTAGCTATTTGACACATGGAGAATTGGTGAGTATTTGGTAGCATTTCTCCACAAAATTGGACATCCTTGCAAAAATCAATATTTCCTTATCATTCTACCCTTGTATAGCCGGGCATCACCTCCCTTTCTTTGCCATTTTTGATTTCTTTTTTTTGCCAATTAATGCTTTAATAAATGACCACAATGCCCCTCTTCAAGTGGGCTAGGTTTGGGCCACTCATTTAATTCTTCTGGGCTTAAAATAATTTAACTTGGGCCACTTGAACTAACTATAATTAAATTAGTTCTACCAACATTGGGTTTTTAGTTCATTTACTAATTTGGGTTACTAGAAACCAAGATCAAATAAATTAATAACTTTCATTCTTGGGCTTCTAGTTTATTTAAATTATTAAGCTCCCACATTAATGGTTAATTATTCAATCCATATACTAGTCTTTTAAGTCTATATCTTATTCATTGAATGGGCTTGTTAAATAATTCAATTGGGCTTGAAATAAACTTGCTTGGACTACCAATATCCAAGTTTAATTACTACCATCCTTGGGTCACTTAGTATGTTGGTTAATTAGTAACATTTAATACTTCAAGTCCATAAACAATTATTCTAAGTGGGCTTGATAACTACTTCATTTGGGCTAATTTAATTAATTTACCAACTAATCATTCAAGTCCATAATAAATTAATTACATGGGCTTGATTATTTGAATAAATTGAGCTAGTCCTCTAGTAGTTTACTGATTGGACTATTACATAATCTTATTATATCAATATTTATACTTTATTTTTATAACCCAATTAGACTTGTCTTAATTAGGTTTAAAATAATTAGTGACTTGAGATAATAAAATAAATCTCTTAAGTTAGTATAATTTTAAATACTAACTTTCTACTATGTCATAACTTTTAGGTTATTAATTTACATACCTAATGAATATATTAAGTTACTAATAGCTTTCTTTTATTCACATTTAATTCTTTACGTTATCTCCTCCTTGAAAATTTATTTTCATAATAAATTTCTTCATAAATCACTATGAAATCTTTTTCACAAAAAAAAAAAAAAAATTAAAGGTATTCCTAACACCTTATTCATAATACACCATCAAGTGTGCATACAATTCCGTTCTAGGGTTTTGGATTTATTCTTCATCTTCTCATTACACTTCAAAATTTCTTTACACTACTAAAATTTTCAAACCGTATAGGTTCTTATTAAAAATTTTAAATCATTCCTCTATTTTCACTCTAGGTTTTAAACTTTAACCTTTAATTTAATCATTCAAGATTTTAGAAATTTTTGGGTTGTCACAAAAATTCATACTAATGGTAATATTAAATTGTATAATTAATGTGTATATCAAATACCCACATACCTAGCTTTTACTCGTCCTCGAGTAAAACAAAAACCAAATAAAAATAAAATAAAAACTATATTACCTTATTGTTGTAGGAAACACGATTGCTCTTAGCATGTGCAACAAAATTTTAATCCACAAGGTTATCCCAAGTAGACGAGTTGTGTCTCATGAGGGTTGCAGTGAATATACCCACAAAATTTAAAATTATTTTTGGGTTCAACCAATTATGAAATTGAAAGAAAACTTCTAAATATCTATGAGCATTATATATAAGCAAGATTAAATTCAAAATTACAGTTTCATCTTATCAAAAATATTTTATCTTCATTCTAGACATCATCCTTCATAAAATTAATTTCATGTGATGCATGCATTGTGTATGTGATGTAACTCTTAGTAGGATTTTTTACTATGAAAGTCTAACAAACTCATTATTTTGAATTTTTTCTTCTTTTTTTTCTTGACTTAGGTAATGTCTCATTTTCTTAGATTTTTCAAAGTTATCATGTAGCGAGTGTTGGACCAATGACTCCCAAACCAGTTGACTTTAAGGCACTAGATATAAAGACACCCCTAAGGGTTTACTAACTCGAGTAACAAATGCCACAAAATTAGACTAGTCAAGCTGCTTATATTTATCATACTTTTTAGCGTGAATATCGATGTGTCATGAGGCTTGTATACCTAGTTATTTTATTCAATGGATATTGAAGTAGTTATTTATTTCTTTATTCAACTTTTTTTCCCTCTTTTTAATTTTTTCTTCTTTTTTTTTTTCTTAAAATTATTCGAATCATAGTTTATACCCCACAACTAAGAATTAATGCAAATGTGTACTGCAAAAAATTCATATAAATTTTAATTTTATTCAAGATGGTATTTTAAACTAAGATTTCGTATCTAATCAAAGGTTCAAGAGTTCTAAATCTTTTTATCCTACTCAAAAAATTTTCTCCACAGACACTTATTAGTTTTAATATAAATTCTAACAAGTCAAACAAAAAATTCAATTTTTTTATTTCTTTAAAAAATTTCTTTTTGTGTTTTTTTACTTTGATTTTCCTAAATAAAAAATAAAATCTAATACAATACAGACAAAATCCCCCATACCTAAATCATGCGTTGTCCTTAATGTATACAAATGAAGAATAGAGAACAAAGAAATGAAAGAATTGTACCTTATATGTGGGGCATTATTCTGCAAGAAAATGTGATGAGAAAAAAAAATGTACATACCTAAGAACTTCATAAATCTTAAAACACATGTAATGATAAAAGAGTGATGTATATGGGCAAATGAGTGTGGTCTTTTCATGATTTTTTGGAGGTCTAGAAAATTGAAAATAGTCACAATTTCCATCAGGAATGTGCTTAAAGTCTACATTATGAAAACATTCAATAACATGTTCAAAGTGAAAGAATAGGCTCGCATGCATGTTTCCATTTGGTTGACCTATGTGAAATGTGTTATTTCCCAAAGGCACAATATAGATCTAAAGTGGGGGGGGGGGGGGGGGGGTTTAATAGATCTTTAAAATTTCTTTCATAATTACTTTTTTGAGAATTATCAAATAATTATTTACTTAACATTATCTAAACGTAGCGGAATATCATTTTTGAAAACTCCCCTTAAAGATTTACTCAGGTATCTTAGTTCTTAATACAAGTTATATGAATTATTAAATACACAACTGATATAGCAGTTATATAGTGCGTAATGTAAATGACATAATGTAAAAGAAACAAGAGGTTATAAGTGGTTCGGAGACTGAACAACTCCTACTCCACTATTCAACTCAACGAGTAGAATTTGCACTAAAGGATTTGGCCACCAAGACCAGGACGCATTGCCCTTATTAAGACCAGCAGACTTAGCTATTTTAGTCTCAATAGACAAGGACACAAAGACCTCTTCAAGCCCAGCAGAATTGGATATTTTAGTCTTAACAGACAAGGACACAAAGGCCTCTTCAACCCTAAAAGACTTGGATATTTAGTCCTTGGGACAAGGATCCACCGACCCTACTTTGGTCACAAAGACCAGGATCCTCTGACCCCAATTGGGTCTTCAAGATCAGGATCCAACGACCCTGCTTCCTGTTGTAGAAGTGTTTGATGTGCTGCTAAGATAACTTGAGTGTTCTTCATCTTACGGTACTTAGCAACATTGTTGATCATATTTTTGATGCTTGCTGAAGTCTGTAGTTAAAGCTTGATTTCTTCTACTCGTCAGTAGCTCTTTATGATTAATGTTGATGTGCTGCTAAGCTATTCACTTTAGCTAATCATATTTTGTGCTTAATAGCTTTTAACACTCTCAGAATTGTAGACTTTTGTTCCACATCTTTGACTTGTTGATTCTGAGTGCTCTTGATGAATCATATAGTCTAGCTTTGAGATTTACCTTCTGATCATCCACTATTGCGTCATCAACATCAACTACATGGCTTCTTCAAATTTGAATCTTCAGATCTGCCATGTCCTCCACTTCATTAGCTCTATGGCTCTAGCTCATTTTATCTAGAGCTTCTTAGCTCTTTTGGTATTTGCTTCTGTGGCTCTTACCTTGACATATGCTCATCAGCCTCTTGTCATCTGATGAGGTGCTGCCAAGATTATCTAGTTAATCCCCTTCTCCTTTTGACTTGGCAGCTTTGAACATTTCACTGCTCGTAGAGTTGTCCTTACTTTAAGTTCTCTCTTATTTAGGTCGATGTTTATTTCAGATGATGATTCTTTTTATGTATTGATGTACAGTGCTCATCATCTTCCTCTTCTTCTGAATGATGCTGTCTTTTATACTTCTCTGAAATCTTCCCGTTGAGAAGAATCCGTTGGAGCATTTAATGCATATATACTTTGATATCTCTAATGTTAACTTTCTGAGGCTCTGTGTCAGTGTACTTTTTGACTTAGGACTTGTCACATCAGTCAGTATCTTTTCTGGATTTTCAAACAGCTTGCTTTCGGCCAACTAGCCGGTAGATATACCTTTGTTTTCTTCCAAGAATATATCTTCTAATATTTTGAGATCATCTTCTTGCAACGTTCCATTTGTCAGTCTTATTTTTAGACCTGACATGAACTCTACGATCTTCTTTTGCAAGAACTGTAGGGTTGAGCTTTACGATCAGTTTGAACTTATTTGTTCTTATACTCTTTTCACTGATGACAGTGTAGTAAGAGATGTCGTAATCCTTATTACTACTATAGCTTTATCTTCCTTTCTACTTTCTGACATCTTCATAATGCTTGGATTTGCTTAGCAGATTCTTCTCCGTATTCTTGATACTTCAGCTGTCTTGTGAGGTTGATAACATCTTTCTTAGTAAGTTGTTCTTAGTTCTCAAGAACAGGCTGCTTCTATACAAAGTTCTGATTACTCTATGATCGGTTCTGAGTTCTGTGATCAGGTAGAATGTCCTTGCAGTTAACCTTTAGATTTCGTCTGGAGATCTCTTCTTGTGAGAAATATACTCACATTTCATCAGAGTATATCCTCTTGCTATATACTTCTTCTTGAGTAATCTTTACTTTATATCCATGGAACAAACTGAACTTGGTGATCTCCTTTAATTTGTGTAGTCATCACTTCACTTTTTGCTCGACTGTTCTGAAGCTGACTTTATGATCTCGATCTTACTGAACGAACTTAGAGTAGTCTTCAGATATTAATTTAATTCAGTGTCTACTTGAAGTATTCTACAATCACATTTTACTGAGCAATCTTTACTTTGTAATTCATTGATTCACTTAGCAAGTTGATCAATTTTGCCGCATGATGTTTAACAGCTTCTTTGACTTCTTGAGCAGCTCTGTGCTAGCCTTGCAATTTTGAGATCATTTACTTTCTTCACGAACTGATTCTCTGTTTGAGAGATGGAGTGAACTTTGCGATCTTCTGATGATGTGAAAACACGATTGTCTCTGCAAAGTATTCTCATACTTTGAACTGGCAGAGTGACTTTACGAAGCCGGGAGTTTTGGTTACTCCAAGTATTTCAGTGATCCTTTTGATGTACGCGTGATCTTGTGCTTCCTCTGTGATCTTATTCTTCAAATGGCAGGGTAACCTTACGATCCTATCAACTATACATCAACTCAGCTTCTGTTAAGATCAACCTAACATTATTTGATCTTTCTATTCTAAGTCCTTGTACATCCACTCTTTTGAAGGACTTTACAAAACTTACTTGTACAAATATATGTTAATCATATTTCTCTTTTAAGAACATATAGATTTACTCTGCGATCAATACTTTTTTCATCCAGAGTAGTCTCTTTATAATGATCCTATCTATTATATATGCAGACAGAATAACGATCAACCTAACAAGTTTGATCATACTATTCTAACTCCTTGTACATATATATCTCAAATAAGGACGATACAAAACTTATTCATACATATATACTTTATAATCTTCAATATTAAGTCACATACATGCTTCATCATCAAATCATATATGTATAATTGGAATCTAATCAGGGGTCTAATCACTATCCCCCTTAATTAAGCAATCCTTTAATCTATTATTAGATTCCTAACAAAGTGGATTTGAACATCTCATTAACCTTATCTAAATATTCAGATTCATCCTAATTTTGGTCAAGGTGATTTAAGAAAAAGTCAATTGGATCATCTTCTATCATAAATTTATTTTCAATTATCTTCTAGATCATGGACAATTCTTGGATCAAGTTTACTTTAATGGGTTGATCTAAAAAATCACTAGGTAGTTTTTTAAGAATAAGTCTTTCAGGGTATGGAGTTTTAGGCTTATAGACTTTTTCAACCGACTCATTAAATGTGACATGATCAATTTTAGGCATAGAATCATCAAATTCGCTCGACTCAAATTGTGTAGAATTGAATACAAAATTTTCATTTTCCTCATCCTTTCCACAGTCATCCTGATTTTCAAAATTAACCTTAGAGTCATTAGAAAATTCACTCACCTCTTTTGTTCATTTATTATGTTGGCTAACCGACTAATTTGAATTTCTAGACGAGATATAGATTGATTCGTGTTTTGTATGAAATTAAATTGATTTTTCATTAAACCTTCCATAGTTTTCTCTAAGGTGTTAAATCTTTCCTCTTCTTCATTTGAAAATTCTTGTGGATATTGAGGTTTTGGATCCGAATATGGATATGGATAAAGGTTTTGATAAGTTGGAAAAAAAATGATTTACTTGGTGTGCATTAAAATTTTCATAGGGTTCATAATTACAAGCAAAATTATTATTCCAACTATAATAAGAGTCAGTCTTTCCATAAATCACAAAATAAATAAATAATTAACCACGAAAATCACACAAAAAATATAAATAAAAAAACAAAAAAAAAACTAATTCTACGGTTAACCTAAATAAAATGTAAACTACTCCTTACTGTTCCAAGTTACACCTTAAGGTCCACAAAATTTGAAATTAATCATATCACTAGTTAGGTAAGTGTAAGAATGGTGTGAGTCTCTTTGTGGGTACGGTGACTAATTGAATAACCACACGTTCTTGAGGCGTTTGCCTTTTGAACCACTTGCCAAGACACATGTAGTTTGATTAATTTAAAATTTCGTCTCCTCTTGGAATCCCTTTGTCTTAATTGAGCTCAATATTCCTAAAGGCTATCGTCTACTTGATTTTATTAAGTAAAGGTTATGCAAAATGCAAGTTGGATTATTTGTAGGTCAAGGAAGGGTGATGAAATACCCACCTTATCTTGTTATGAGTTGTGCCCTTAATTTTATATTAAAGATGAAAATACACAAATAAAATAAAAAACTGTAAATAAATAAAATGTCATGAAACTATGTGAATTACGAAAAAGGAAGAAATTGGACGTACCTCAATCCTCCAGCAGTCACTACAGTTTATAATTGACGAAAATAATTAAAAAAATAACCTAAACATGATGTGCTCTACGTGAGTGAATGCATGAATGCGACAATTAATTTTTTAACTAACAATAAATACTAAAAAAATAAAACTACTATTTTTTTGAGTTAAGATACAAAATACCTGGAACATCGCAACAATAATCTTGTCTTTCCACCCCTTTGATCCGCTTCGATAATTCTACAAAGTAATATATATATATATATATATATATATATATATATATATATATATATATATATTAGAGCTAAAAAATACTAATTCGTAAAAATAAAAACTAAGGAATAAAAAAATTTTAAATCTTGTCCCCGACAACGACGCCAAAAACTTTATGTGATAAAAATATGTAACTGTAAGTGCACAGTGTCAAATTTAATAATTAACAAGTACATGTCGAACTCACAAAGACTATATTAATTTTAACATATCCATAATATTTATTTCGGGCCAATTAAAAATAAAAATGGAGAATTGATTAACTATAATTAAACTAATTAAAATATGAAAACTAATAATGAGGAAGCAACCTAGGAATCTGAATCCATTAAACAATAAATATAATAAGTAATCACATCTCTTCTATTTTATAACTTAACTAAGGTTTTGATCTCCATTTTCTTTAATTTAGTAATTTTACAATTAATGTAAACATAAACTATGAAAATTTAAGGACTAATAACCATCAAAACTTCTTCGAACAAGCATGGATTATGAAAAACTCATATCTTAAGAATAATCTATCAAAATCTCTTAATTAATTTAAAATCGTATACGAAATATAATACAAATGTATTTCAATAATGAAACATGAAGGCGAAATCAATTAAACATAAAAGAATAAATAATAGAAGAGATGAAAAATATTATCATGAATAATTAATTATTTTCATCATCATCCTAGATTAAAGAAATTAGCTAGACATTAAAAATAAATAAACTATGTAAGATAAAGAAAAAGAAGTAGAATATTAAAAATAAAATAAGAAAACTCACTTTAGTAACGATTATCCAACGAGCGTACAATGAAGAAATAATTTATTTCTACTCCTACTCCTACTTCTAACCTAGACAAATAAATAAAAAATACCTAATATATAATTCGGCTGATTGGCACTTCTGTCCCTCCAATTTGCCACCCACTTTCAAAGTCATCCCTAAAGTTTAATTTTTGTAAGTTAGGTCCTTAAAGTGGCATTTTGTTGGCGTTTCCGTTCTTTAAACCCAATTTGACCTAAACCCGACCTATTTTGACCAATTTTAACCCAACCCGACACAGTTTGACCCAACCCAAAATTTTAATATTTTAAAATATAATATTATTTTTAAAATAAGTTTAAAATAATAATTATATTTAACATTTTAAAAAAATAATATTTAATATTTTAAAATAAATTATTATTTTTAAAATAATAATTATTTTTAAATTTTAAAATAAAATAATTATTTTAAAAATAGTTATTTTTAATATTTAAAAAAATATTAGTTTTGAAAAAAAAATTAAAATAATAATTATATTTAATATTCTAAAATAAGTATTTTTTTTAAATAATTATTATTTTAATATTTTAAAAGTAAATATTATTTTAAAAAATAATATTTACTTTTAAAATATTAAAAATAATATTTATTTTTAAAATATTAAAAATAATATTTATTTTAGAATATTAAAAATAATAAATATTTTAAAATATAAAAAATAATAATTATCTTAACTTATTTAAAAATATTTATTTTAGAATATTAAATATAATTTTTATTTTTTAAAAAAAACTAATATTTCATTTTTAAATATTAAAAATAACTATTTTTAAAATAATTATTTTATTTTAAATATTAAAATAATTATTTTTTTAAAATAATTTATTTTAAAATATTAAATATTATTTTTTTAAAATGTTAAATATAATTATTATTTTTAACTTATTTTAAAATAATATTATATTTTAAAATATTAAAAATTTGGGTTGAGTCAAACTGGGTCGAGTTGGGTTAAAATTAGTCAAAATGGATCGGGTTTAGGTCAAATTGGGCTGGAGGAACGGAAACACCAATAAAATGCCACTTTAAGGATCTAACTAACGAAAATTGAATTTTAGGGACGACTTTTAAAGTGGGTGGCAACTTAGAGGGACAGAAGTGCCATTCAACCTATATAATTCTTCTCTTTCTTTGAAATAAAAAATCTATTTATAGGGAAAAATAAATTGTAACCTAATCTAAGGTACATTGAAATTGGTCTTTCTTTTTCTTTTTTATCCCTTTATCTCCAAATTCATTCCAACTTCATCATGATAATCTTCTAGAGTCCATTTTAATCTTCAAAAATTGGAACAATTATCCTTTACTTGATCAAAGGATAAATAAAACATTATCTCCTACAAAACAAAATAAAATGTATTAGTTAAATAAAATATACCTATAAATTCATAAAATTGGGAATATCCATGATCGTGTCCTGGCAGGAGCTTTGCAACAAATTCCACGATTGCTTCGGGAGTAACAAAAGGAGTGGAAAGTTGACAAATTCCCTCATGCTAATTAAACAACAACCGAATGAGAGTTTGAGTCAGTACGTAAAGAGGTTCAGGGAGGTATTTGGCACTGTGATAGACCTCAACGTCCCTCAGGCCCTCGGGTTCTTCAACATGGGATTGGACATAGAGAAGTAGCAGAAGCTATTGAAGGACATTATGTTCAATCCTCTGAAGGACTTATTGGAATCATATGATAGGGTAGAGAATTTTATTACAATTGATGACAATATGGGGATTCTTAAACCCCAGACGCGCAGGATAGACCGGCATCAGGATTGGAGGTATGATCCCTGACCAGAGACACAACCGAAGAAAGGGTTCAGCAGAGGGACCGGAAGAAACGTACGGCCTACCTCCGTTTCCAAACCGGTGCGTTAATTAGGTCTATACTCCGCTCAACACCGACCGCGTTAGGATCCTGGAAGAGATCAGGGACAACCCCTTATTCGAGCCTTGCCCGACGAACAACCGTGCATCAAGGGGGAATGCAAGCTTGTTCTGCTAGTATCACCAAACCACTGGGCATACAACTAAGGGATATTGGTAATTGAAGAATTTGATTGAGAAGAATATCCAAAATGGTGAACTGGTCCATTATGTTGCTTTTTGGGATGGTCTGGGAAGATGATAGGAGGAGGATAATCAGGAACGTCGCCCGATCAAGATGTATCCGTCCGTCGGGTAGTTGATGTTATCCCTATGGATTCGGTGGGGCGTGTAACGGGTAAAAAGCGTTGAGGCTCACTAGATTCTGCCCTTACGGTGTCCGAACAACCTGCCAGAAGGGAACAACCATACCCGAACATGGTGGTTTCATTCTCTGACAAGGATTACCCACCTGACATGGTAGAACACATGAAGGGGCACTAGTGATTACTGCACAGGTTGGGTCAGTGGACATGAAGAGGATCATGATTGATAATGATTCCTAAGTGGACATTTTATACAGCTCATGCCTACCAAAGGCTATATCTGAAAGGTCGTAAGATGAGGAAGGGCATGAGACTTCTTTGTATGGGTTCAACAAAGATCCAGTCAATGTTATCAGAACAATCGAGTTATCGGTCACCTTCGGCATATCTCCCCAACTACCTGCAGGTGGATGTACATTTTTTATAGTCCAGGTTGATTCTACTTATAATGTCATACTGGGTCGAACAACGTTGGCGGCATCACATGCGGTGACATCCATACCCCACATTAAAATATAGTTCCCTACACCGAATAGGTTGGTGAAGTCAAAGGAGATATGGATATCGTCCGTCGATGCTACTGTAACGCATTGATCTCATCGGGAGTTAGGGTCAGTAAGTAGCGACAGAAGATTAAAATTGAGGTGGAGCCATTTATCGAGGGTGCTATTGAACCCTTTGCTCCCCCCCACCGAAAAGATAGAGGACGTGGAGCTGATCCCGGGGAACTAGAAGAAGACAATGAAGATCGGTTCAATATTAGAGGAAGCTCTTCGTACAGGTTTGGTGGACCTTCTGTGGGTGTACGCGGATATTTTTGCATCGGTACCTAACAACATCTCGGGTATTTATGAGTCAGATGTTTTTCATCAGCTCAGTGTAGATCTTGCCCGAAGCCTGTTTGGCAGAAGATGAGATTTTTTGCCAGAGAGAGGCAAACAATCTTTGATGATGAAGTGGCCAAACTATTAGCGACTGATTTTATTTTTGAGAGTGACTACCCGGAGTGGTTGGCCAATGTAGTGTTGGCCCGAAAGAAGAACGGGAAGTGAGGGGTTAACATTGACCACATAGACTTAAATAAGGCGTGCCCAAAGGTCTTCTATGCATTACCACACATCGATTAGCTTATTAATGCCACTTCAGAACATGCATTGTTGAGTTTCTTGGATGCCTTCTCGGGGTACAATCAAATTTCAACGTACAATAAGAATAAGTTATTCTTGAGGCAAATCGAGCATAACATGGAGGTGTATGTTGGCGACATGATTGTCAAGAATGCTGCTATTCGTGATCATTTTTCGGACTTAGAGGAATGCTTCCAGACTATCCAGGACCACAATATACGCCTAAACATAACTAAGTTCACATTCGATCTCGGTTAGGGGAAGTTCCTGATAAGTAGGTTTTATACCTACTTATTGGATATCAACTTACAATAACTGAGGCTTAATCTCATATATTTTAGTAGCTTTTCATGCATTTTATCTTTGTTTTGTAGATTGCATGATGGGAAACTAGCTTGGTGGCATCGTGGATGGATTGGATATGAAACCGGCTCGAGTAGGTACAAATGGCTTGTGATGGAGTGTAGGTGAAAAAGACATGAGAGGATTTGGGAAGATAATAGTAGCAGCAAAGGACCAGCAAAGCAACAGCAGCATTCTGCAGAAAACCAGGGTAGCGCGGTCGCGCCCTGGTATAGCTTAAAGACAGCTCAGCACGCCCGCGCCCAATTTACTCTATGGGGGCAGCGCGGCTGCGCCTTGCCGGTTTGACCAAAATGCTGACTTTTCATTAAAAGGCCCAATTGAATGTTTTCTCTTTAAGGGTGTATTTGGAAGTTAAGAAATTATTCATTAAATTTTTTATTACTATTATAGGGTTAGAGAGACACACAGAGAGTGAATAGCCTCTTCTTCCATATTTTAGATATCTCTCTTGGTTTCTATTGGATTTTGCTAGATTAGCTTAGATTAGGGCTAGAGTTGGGAGTATTGAAGGATTTGCCCAACATTGAAGGTTCAGATTTGAAGAGGAGACATCAGATTTGCATCTCTCATTCCTTACCTTCTCTTTATTTTCATCTTTGGCTTTCAATGTATGAACAAGTTTGGATGATGGATATTGATTCAACTATGAACTAATTTCTATTGTGGGATTTTAATGGATCTTAGTGTTTAATTCAGATTGCTATGCTTCCTTGTTGAGATTTAATTGATCATATATGGATTGTCTAATGTGGTTTATTTTAATTGCCTAATTGCTTGATCACCAATTACCGGAATAACTCATATGAAATTTAGAAATGAATTATGAGTTCAGATTTGACCATATTAGCTTGTGTTTATGATTCTACATGGTGTTAGATTCCATAATTTGTGTTTAGGATAGACATATACCGAAGTACCGCTTGTAGTCATTTGAGAACTTGTGCTTAAACCCTTATTAATGTTAAGTCACATAGAGATATAATGGGTTATTTAATTTGGGTGTTCATATTCATTCTATCAATTGTGGATTTTATGTGATATGGATATGGTACATCGAGAGATGGCTATGTTTTGCTTTCATAATCTCGACTAACAATCCGAAGTAATCAATTGAGCTTAACAGGAGGTGTATCAACTTGAGTGACACATTAAGTGAATTTATAATCCCATATCTCCCTTATCTAATTTATTTACTTGTTAGTTAGTTGTCTTTTGATAATCAACACTTTTCGATAAATCACAATTTTCTCATCTGTTTAAGTAGACCGAAATAGTTATAAAACTGTTGCATGTTAGATTAGAGGCATTCATTATTCTCCGTGGGAACATACTTTACTTACTCTATATTACTTGTGGACCACGTGCACTTGCGTTTGTGTGATTGTTTTGATTAATACCCAAACAAGCCAACAAGTTTTTGGCGCCGTTGTCGAGGATTAGTTATTGTTTTTATTACTTTCGTCATCAGTTTAAATTAAATTAGTCTTAGTTAAAAAAATATTATCTTATCTTATTTCTATCTTCATTTTTCATTTGTTTTAGGCACTCTTGACTAGTGTATGCACACTCGGTCTAAGAAGTCTACTTTGGTGCCCAGCAGGGACAACATCAACGAAAGATTTCGACGATTGAGTAAGGGTAATCCTAGCATTCAAGAGGAAAGTGAGGCACCGGTAGTTAAGGCGGCAGAAGAACATAAAGCATTAAGGGATTATGCAACGTCGTGTATCCATGAGTTATAGTCAAGCATTACAAGGCCAGCAATAGCCGCTAATTCCTTCAAAATTAAATCGAGAACAATACAAATGGTGCAAAACTCGATTCAGTTTGGGGGTAGGGCTAATGATGACCCGAATGAGTATTTACTGAGCTTCATTGAGATATGTGACACCTTTAAGTTTAATGGAGTGTCGGATGATGCAGTGAGACTTCGACTTTTTCCATTCACGTTGAGATAAAAGGCAAAGAGTTGGCTTCACTCGCTACCACCGGGGACCAATATCACTTGGGAAGACTTGGCACAGAAATTCTTGGCAAAATTCTACCCACCCACAAAGACCGCAAAGATGCGAAGTGCTATTTCTACATTTGAGCAACAACATGAGGAGTCTTTATATGAAGCATGGGAGAGATACAAAGAAATGCTAAGGAAGTGCCCTCATCATGGAATGCCTCAATGGATGGAGATAAACACATTTTACAACGGATTGGGTAGCCAAACTCGGCCTAGCATTGATACCGCTTTGGGAGGGGCGTTTATGGCCAAGAGTTATGAAGAGGCATATAAATTGCTAGAGACTATGGCTATAAATGATTACCAATGGCCTTATTCTATAATGAGTCAACAGAAAGTAGCAGGAGTATTAGAGGTTAATGCTATCACGGCTTTATCGGCTCAATTGGCGGCTATGTCAAAGAAAATCGATTCAATTGACGAGTCAAAAGTGCAACAAGTAGCCTATGTTTGTGAGTTTTGTGTGGGGTCACATCCTACAGACCAATGTGCTATCAGTCCTGAATCGGTGCAGTTTATGAGCAATTATCAGAGGCAACCAAACCAATATCTGAACACTTACAACTCCAATAACAAAAACCACCCCAACTTATCATGGAGGAACAACCAAAACCATCAACAAGCTCCAAGACCTTCATACCCTCTGGGATTTTAGAACCAACAACACCAACAAGCTCCCACTCCTCAGCCAGAAAAGAAATCAAAAATGGAGGAGATGATGTTGAAATATATGGCCAACACTGAGGTGATGATAAAGAGCCAAGCTGTGGCTATTAAGAATTTGGAGAATCAAATGGGACAAATGGCTAGCATGTTTACAAATAGACCACAGGGGGCCTCTACCTAGCAACATGGAAGCTAATCCAAGAAGAGAAAGGAAAGAGCAATGTCAGGTTATCACATTTAGGAGTGGGAAACAAACTGCAGCTCCAGAGCCTAGCGCGGCAGCGCCCCAAGAACAAAGGGAAACGGCGCGGATGCGCCCATCTCAAGAACTTTATTCTGCAGATTTTTCAAAGGAAAAGGATGGCAAGCAAGGGACTGACACAAAACAGAAGGAAACAATAGAGTAATCATGTGTTCCACCACCAAGAGTGTATCCACATGTCCCTTATCCACAAAGGCTCCAAAAGCAAAAATTGGACAAGTAATTTGCCAAGTTCCTTGAGGTGTTTAAGAAGCTGCAAATCAATATCCCATTTGTAGAGGCTTTAGAACAGATGCCGAGCTACATAAAATTCATGAAGGGGATTCTGTCTAGAAAAAAGAAATTAGAAGATTTTGAGATAGTTGCCTTGATTGAGGAATGTAGTGCGGTGTTACAAAGGAAGCTACCTCCCAAACTAAAGGATCCTGGCAGTTTTACTATCCCATGCTCTATTGGAGGCCTATCATTCAACAAATGTTTGTGTGACTTGGGTGCTAGCATTAACCTCATGCCATTATCGGTTTATACACAATTGGGTTTGTCGGCTCCAAAACCGACAAATATTTCTCTTCAGCTTGCCAATAGATCCATTACTTACCCA
This sequence comes from Panax stipuleanatus, assembly GCA_020205555.1. Classification (NCBI taxonomy): domain Eukaryota; kingdom Viridiplantae; phylum Streptophyta; class Magnoliopsida; order Apiales; family Araliaceae; genus Panax; species Panax stipuleanatus. The sequence continues at coordinate 197,571 of JAINUT010002581.1, forward strand.
AGAGGTATTGTGGAGGACATCCTTGTGAAGGTGGACAAATTCATATTTCCCGCCGATTTCATCATCCTTGATTTTGAAGAATACAAAGACATTCCTATCATTCTGGGAAGACCTTTCTTAGCCACTGGGAGAACTCTCATTGATGTGCAAAAAAGAGAGCTTACTATGAGAGTTCAGGATCAAGAAGTCACATTCAACGTGTTTAAGTCTATGAAATTTCCTATAGATGAAGAGGAATGCTTCAGGATGGATGTGATTGATAGGGCTGTGGATGAAGAGTTTACACATACGATGAACATTTATCCTTTGGAGAGTGCACTAATAGAGGACTTGGACATTGATGACCTAGATGTGGTTGAATACTTACAGATTTTGGATGCAGTGCCACGGGTAAGCAAGTTTAAAAGTCCCGTTGAACCTCTAGAGCAAACAGACAAGTCATCTGAGCGTTTAAAACCATCTCTTAAGATACCTCCTACACTTGAACTCAAACCTCTTTTTAAACACCTCAGGTATGCATTTTTGGGTGATTCTTCTACTTTGTCTGTTGTTATTGCATCTGCACTAACATCATTTCAGGAAACTAAGCTGTTGAGGGTTCTAAGGGAATTCAAAACCGCAATTGGGTGGACCATTGCTGATATCAAGGGAATAAGCCCTTCCTTTTGAACAAGATACTCTTGGAAGATGATATCAAGCCTACAGTTGAACAGCAGAGAAGACTCAACCCAATTATGAAAGAAGTGGTTAAGAAGGAGATTCTGAAATGGTTGGATGTTCGAATCATATACCCCATTTCAGATAGCCCGTGGGTGAGTCCAGTGTATTGTGTACCCAAGAAAGGAGGAATGACTGTGGTAGCAAATGAGAACAACGAGCTGATACCCACCAGAACGGTTACTAAATGGAGATTGTGCATGGATTACCAAAAGCTCAACAAAGCAACAAGAAAAGATCACTTCCCTCTTTTATTTATTGATCAGATGCTGGATAGATTGGCATGTCACAAGTACTATTGCCTTCTAGATGGATACTCAGGGTATAATAATATAGTCATTGCTCTTGAAGATCAAGAGAAGACAACTTTCACTTGTCCCTACGGTACATTTACTTTCAGAATGATGTCTTTTGGTCTATGTAATGCTCCGGCTACCTTTAAAAGGTGCATGATGGCCATCTTCTCCGAATTGGTAGAACAGAATGTCGAGGTCTTCCTGGATGACTTCTCGGTTTTTGGGGATTCATTTGATATGTGTTTGGAGAACTTGGTCATGGTACTGAAACGTTGTGTAGAGACGAACTTGGTGCTCAACTGGGAGAAGTGCCATTTCATGGTACAAGAAGGGATCATTCTTGGACACAAGGTTTCAGGCAAGGGGTTGGAGGTCGACAAAGCAAAGTTGGAAATATAGAGAGCTTACTGCCACCGAATTCAGTGAAGGGGGTCCACAGTTTTCTTGGACATATGGGGTTCTACCGTCAGTTTATGAAGGATTTCTCCAATATTACAAAGCCTTTATGCAGTTTATTGGAGAAGGATGTTCCTTTTAAATTTGATGAGGAATGTTTTGCATCATTTGACCATTTGAGGAAAAAGTTGACAACTGCACCTATCATCATGGCTCAGATTGGTTATTACCGTTCGAATTGATGTGTGATGCTAGTGACTATGCAGTGGGGGTTGTTTTGGGGCAGCGCAAAGATAAGATATTTCATGTTATTTATTATGCTAGCAAGACCTTGACAGATGCACAACTCAAATACACAACTACTGGAAGGAGTTACTAGCTGTGGTGTATGCCTTTGACAAATTTCGCTCATACTTGATTGGCACGAAAGTAATGGTGTTTACAGATCATGCTGTCATACGATACATGATTACCAAAAAGGATGCCAAACCCTTATTGATTCGATGGATTCTACCCTTATAGGAGTTTGACTTAGAGATCAAGGATAGGAAGGGTACCGAGAATCAGGTGGCGGACCACTTGTCACGATTAGAGAATCCGGGACAAGACATGAATGATAGAGTTTTGATCAATGAGTCTTTCCCGGATGAACATCTTTTTACGGTCCAAGGCGAAGTCCCATGGTTTGTTGACTTTGAAAACTACTTGGTTAGCAACATCATCCCTCCAGAGTTGTCAAGGCCTCAAAAGAAGAAATTCCTGCATGATGTTAAATGGTACATGTGGGATGAGCCTTTTCTCTTCAAGCAATGTACAGATAGAATGATCAGGCGATGTATCCCTCACAGTGAGACAGAAAGCATATTACATGATTGTCATGCATCAGTGTATGGGAGATATTATGGAGGTGAGAGGACAACGGCTAAGGTGCTTTAAGCTGGATTTTATTGGCCAACTCTATTAAAGGACGCCTACCAATTTGTGCAAAAGTGTGATAGATGCCAAAGGGTGGGAAACATCTCTAAGAGAAATGAAATGCCTCTAAACATGATTCTAGAAGTTAAAATTTTTGATGTTTGGGGTATTGATTTCATGGGACCATTCATCTCGTCTTGTGGCAATCTATACATTTTGTTAGCAGTTGATTATGTCTCCAAGTGGGTTGAGGTGGCAGCTTTGCCAACAAATTACGCCAAGGTTGTCTTGAAGTTTCTACAGAAAAATATCTTCACAAGGTTCGGGACACCGAGGGCGATCATTGGTGATGAAGGCAGTCACTTCTATAATAGGCCGTTCACAGCTCTCTTGGCTAAGTATGGGGTGAATCATCGAGTTGCCACAACCTATCATCCCCAAACTAATGGCTAAGCTGAAGTCTCCAATAGAGCAAGCGAATTTTGGAGAAAATTGTCAACCCCACTAGGAAGGATTGGTCTTTGAAGCTTGATGATGTTGTATGGGCTTATAGGACTGCATACAAGACACCTCTTGGGATGTCCCCGTATCAGTTGGTCTATGGTAAATCTTGTCACCTTCCCATAGAATTGGAGCATAAAGCATTCTGAGCCATCAAGAAGTTAAATTTTGATCTCAAAGCTGCAGGGGAGAAGAGACTTCTCCAATTAAACGAGCTTGATGAATTTAGACTGCAAAATTATGAGAATTTAAAATTATACAAGGAGAAAGTGAAAAGATGGCATGACCAAAAAATCATTGATAGGAAGTTTGAACCGGGACAAGACGTTTTGTTTTTCAACTCAAGACTTCGTCTCTTTTCGGGAAAGCTTAAGTTTAGGTGGTCGGGACCATTCACGGTGAAAATCGTATACCCTCATAGTGCGGTGCAGATTGTAGGCCAAGACCCGGATAAGCCATTCAAAGTCAATGGGCAGCGGCTGAAACACTATTGGGGAGGCGAGGTCGACCGCCAAAAGGCCTCAATATCCCTTGTCACTCCATGATCGATTTTCGAGAGAGTCAAGCTAAACGACTATAAACAAGCGCTAGATGGGAGGCACCCCATCCACTCTATTCTCCCCCTTTTGTTTAATTCTTGATACAAATTCTATCACTTTTCTCCCTCATGTTTAATTCTTGATACTTGAAGTTTTAGACCATTTTTGATATAGTATAGAGAATTTTAATATTTCATTTTTGAGTAGAATACATTTAGTTTATATAGTGCAGTTTTAATTTAGTGGAATAAAGCAATGTCTCATCTTGGATACCCCTTTTTGCAGGAAATTGTTCATGTATGCAAGATAGCTGCTGAATTGTTAAGTGTTGAAGAATCTGTAGGTTCAGGTTCAGGGCAGCGCAGCCGTGCCGTTTTACAAAGCATCTACAGCGCGCCGGCGCCCTTGGTCTGCCAGACAGCCCACCCCCAAGCAAGAGCGTGCCCCGCACCCCAGTTAGCCTGAAGCAAAGCGCGCCCGCGCCACGACCTGATGAATTTTTTAAAAAAACCTGCAGAATCGACACAAGCCTTATAATTTCTATTCTACTTCTACCGAACCTCTCTATATTAGAACAAGACACCTCCTAGACTCCTACTCCACTACTTCCATAAAACCTAACCTAATTACACCACTTCCCCACTTCCATCTTCATCTATAAATTCCCATAAAATCTCTCTCCACGTTCTCCTCAAACCTAATTCTTAGCCATATTCTCCACTACATCAGAGATTTCGATCCCCTTCATCTCAGCCTCACTTTCTATATAAACCCTAATCACTATCACATACAAACCCATCCTTGATCAAACATCTGTTCATAGGAAGAGTTAGGGTTTCCATAGGGTTGTTCATAATTTGTCTGGAAAAAGTTAGGGCTCCAATTATTTTGCAGAATCATGGCTCCAAAAAGGGTTCGTTCTTTATTGTCTTGATCCTCCAGTGATAGCTATGGTGAAGAGAGCAGCAGGGATGTGTTGGACGCATCGATGTTCGTTAATTTATCTGCCCAACAGCACTATACTGATGTTTTGGTGGCAAAGACGTTTGTGTTGGAAAGGGGCCTCAAAGAGACTAAGGAGGATGGGAGTTTGTGGAACATGATCAGGGAGAGGGGATGGGTGGGCATTGTGAGCACTCCCATTGCTGCACCTATGGTGATTGTGTAGGAATTCTATGCCAATATGAGGGAGACACAAAATGGGATTACCTTCATGCGTGGAAAACAAGTGAGTTATTCCCCTCAGGTTATCAATGATATTTTCCACTTGTTTTCGCCTCCTGCTAGTACAGTGAATTGGGTGGTAGCTGAACGATTTGAGAAGGAACTGGACAAGTTGGTGAAGAAAATTTGCAAGCCGGGTACCACATCGGCTATCAAGCCAGGAACAGACAGAAAGATGCACTTCCCACACACAACTCTGAATAGATATGCCAAGGCTTGGAACAGCTTCATATACACCAATCTGATGCCCACCCGCCACCAGCACGATGTCACTACGGACAGGGCCATTATTCTGTATGGGATCATCATCGAAAAGTTTATTGATGTGGGGCATTTGATCCATCAGTCCATACTACGGTACATGAGAGGAGGTACTACGGGCGGGATTCCACATGCAACCTTGGTAACTCAGCTATGCGTTAAGACAAGCGTTGATTGGGCCGATGAGACTCTGCAATTGCCAATGAAGGACATCGACCATACTGCTATAAAGAAATATTCAGTTTGGGAAGGTGGCAAGTGTCACCCTCGAGGGCGTGGTTTCATTATTCTGGATGCAGAAGGTGAAGAAGAAGTTGAAGCTCCAGCGCAGACATCTCAGGCGGCAGCGCCACCTCCAGACTATATGGCTAGTCATGATCGCCAGATGTGACATTTACAGTCGAGGATGGATGCTATGCACGTCAACTTCCCGGCATACACCGATGGATTGCCTAGCGCGTTGGCGCAAGCTTTTGCTCAGCAGGGCGTGCTAATAGAGTTTCCTGTCTACAGGCCGACGATGCCATATCCACCACCAGATTCACCACCCGAGCCACAGTCGGGTGGCCATGATGATGCTACTTAGGGGAGTTTCCTTACCCTTTAGTTCCAACGAGGACATTGATTACTTTAAGTTTGGGGGTATTGGGTGTTTTTAGTTGCATATAGATTAGTTAGTTGCATTTTTAGTTTAATTCTCATATCTCATAGTTACTTTTGCATGTTTTCGTTAGTTTTCGTTAGTTTGTTTAGTTTGCATTTCACATTGCATGATTCTAATTTTCGGTTGATTTGAATTCCATTTAGCCTGTGATGAAATTGGAATTACATTGATTGTTGAGCATTGTTGATAGCTTAGGCTTGGTCATATTTTCATTACATGATGTTAATCTTTGCCTGTTGATTTTTATGTAACCGGATAGCACGGGATTGTTATTTTTGCTTGTTGGTTTAGATTGTCACATAATTGTCTTCTGGGGGAAAAGTTTATTTTAATGATAGAGTTTTAGTAGACAGTGTGTAATGACCATGATGATGCGGAAAGTCTAGTTGGGGGAAAATAATGGGTATGCATGCTATATATAAAAAAATATGAAAATGATAAAAAAATGTTGAATAAACACTTTGGCTAGTTTAGTTCTGTGGCCTTTGATACTTGAGTTAGTACGCCCTTAGGGGATGTCTCTACACCCAGCGCCCTAAAGTCGTCTGGCTTGGGAGTCGTTGGTCGAAAGCTAGCTTCATGGGTATCACTGAAAAGCCTAAGAGAACTAGACATTGCACATTCAGGTGTAATCACGGGAATGTGCGAATATCGCCCTCGTGAGTGAATAAAAGCATAATAAAACCCTTGTTGACCCTTAGATTGAATTGATGTGTAGTCATGGTTGGGGCTTGATGTGTTTACAATTTTGCTTGATTTGAAACTTTACTTTTCCCTCTTAGAAGCATATTATGTGAAATTTGTGCCTATATCAAGCTTAGTGGTAGTTAGTACACACACACTATATCATTGTCAACAGGTTTTGATTTTTAGAAAGTATGTTCTATGAACTTGTTCGCGGTTGGATGTATTATTAATATTTCCTTATGATTTCTCTGAGGCATCTCATTTGGAATTCAAATTTGACTGATATTGGAATTCATTGGCATTTTATAGTAGTTTGCATTTGTGTTTAGTTGCTTGAGGGCAAGCAACAATTTAAGTTTGGGGGTATTTGATAAGTAGGTTTTATACCTACTTAGTGGATATCAACTTACAATAACTGAGGCTTAATCTCATATGTTTTAGTAGCTTTTCATGCATTTTATCTTTCTTTTGTAGATTGCATAATGGGAAACTAGCTTGGTGGCATCGTGGATGGATTGGATATGAAACCGGCTCGAGTAGGTGCAAATGGCTTGTGATGGAGTGTAAGTGAAAAAGACATGAGAGGATTTAGGAAGATAATAGCAGCAGCAAAGGACTAGCAAAGCAGCAGCAGTATTCTATAGAAAACCAGGGTAGCGCGGCCGCGCCCTGGAATAGCTTGAAGACAATGCGCCCGCGCCTTGTAGAGTTGACACTAGCAAGCAGCGCGTCCGCGCACAAGCCCAATTTACTCTATGGGGCAGCGCGGCCGTGCCTTGCCGGTTTGACCAAAATGCTGACTTTTCATTAAAAGGCCCAATTGAATGTTTTCTCTTTAAGGGTGTATTTGGAAGTTAAGACATTATTCATTGAACGTTTTTATTACTATTTGAGGGTTAGAGATAAACACAGAGAGTGAGTAGCCTCTTCTTCCATATTTTAAATATCTCTTTTGGTTTCAATTGGATTTTGCTAGATTAGCTTAGATTAGGGCTAGAGTTGGGAGTATTAAAGGATTTGCTCAACATTGAAGGTTCAGATTTGGAGAGGAGACATCATATTTGCATCTCTCATTCCTTAGCTTCTCTTTATTTTCATCTTTGGCTTTCAATGTATGAATAAGTTTGGATGATGAATATTGATTCAACTATGAACTAGTTTCTATTGTGGGATTTTAATGGATCTTAGTGCTTAATTCAGATTGATATGCTTCCTTGTTGAGATTTAATTGATTATATATGGATTGTCTAATGTGGTTTATTTTGATTGCCTAATTGCTTGATCACAAATTACTGGGATAACTCATATGAAATTGAGAAATGAATTATGAGTTCAGATTTGACCATCTTAGATTGTGTTTATGATTCTACATGGTGTTAGATTTCATAATTTATGCTTAGGATAGACATATACCGAGGTACCGCTTGTAGTCATTTGAGAACTTGTGCTTAAACCCTTATTAATGTTAAGTCACATAGAGATATAGTGGGTTATTTAATTTGGGTGTTCACATTCATTCTATCAATTGTGGATTTTATGTGATATGGATATGGTACATCGAGAGATGACTATGTTTTGCTTTCGTAATCTCGACTAACAATCCGAAGTAATCAATTGAGCTTAACAGGAGGTGTATCAACTTAAGAAAAACATTAAGTGAAATTATAATCCCATATCTCCCTTATCTGATTTATTTACTTGTTAGTTAGTTATCTTTTGATAATCAACACTTTTCGATAAATCACAATTTGCTCATCTGTTTAAGTAGACCGAAATAGTTATAAAACTGTTGCATGTTAGATTAGAGGCATTCATTATTCTCCGTGAAAACGATACTTTACTTACTCTATATTACTTGTAGACCACGTGCACTTACGTGTGTATGATTATTTTGATTAACACCCAAACAAGCCAACTGTTCCTCAAGTATCTTGTTAGTAAACGGGGGATTGAGGCCAACCCGAAGAGGATAAGGGTCATATTAGATATGAGGTCTCCACAAACCTTTAAGGATGTTCAACGTCTAACAAAATGAATCGCAACACTTACGAGGTTCATGTCCAGATCGACAAAACATTGTCTTCCTTTATTTGATACTCTAAAAGGGTCGAAGAATAAGAAAACCTTTCAGTGGACTTTGGAGTATGAAGACGCTTTCATGGGATAAAGAAAAATCTATCTTCAGCTCTGTTACTAATTAAGTCGGTTCCCTCCGAACCGTTGTATCTCTATTTAACGGCAAATTCTTTTGCCATTGGTGTTGTTCTAGTAAGGAAGTCAGGCGGGAAACAGTTCCCAATTTACTATATCAGTCATGCTCTTCAGGACGCTTAGACTCGATACCCGAATCTGGAGAAGTTCGCCTATGCTTTGATCATAGCAAGTCGTAAGCTTCGACATTATTTTCAAGGTCAGGTAGTGGTGGTGTACATGGATCAACCCCTTCAAAGGGTATATATTAAATAAGCCAGATGCCTCGGGTCAACTAGTTACATGGGCAATTGAATTGAGCCAGTTCTCCTTGGACTACCTTCCCCGTACAGAAATAAAAGGTCAGGTACTGGCTAATTATGTGTTGGAGTGCTCATTTTCATAACCGGATCAACAAGTTCAGTTCGGTGAGGAGGTGAACTTGGTTATTGATGCCCAACCGATGTTGTCCTCATGGACCCTTTATATAGATGGATCTTCAACCTCAGATGTCAGTGGGGTTGGGGTCATATTGACTAGCCTAGAGGGGTTCAAGGTTCAATAAACTATCCATTTTTGGTTCAAAGCCACTAATAATGAAGCGGAGTATGAGGTGATCTTGGTTGGATTGCGGTTAGCCAAGTGCTCTTTTCTGCTGAGGCTGGTGTCGACATAGGGATGGCAGAGATCGGCTCTATGGCGATGGGTGGTTTAGTTTGTTAGTTCGTGTGGGGGGATGTTTCATTGGCGGGTTCAGAGGTGCCTTCGGTTGATGCAGCCTCGATGGATGGTTGGTCAATCTCTATAGACACTGCAAATATAAGGAAATTATTAATGATCAAGATTTAATATATTTTGTATGCAGATAGTGGATTCGAGACTTACATTTATATCTAAAAAACCAAGATTGGTTGGACAGTAGGTCGAGGGACCATTTCGTGTTCGACATCTTAGAGTAGAATGCCTTGAATTCTATGACCCGATCCAGGGGACTAGAGTCCAACCCATAGAAGGTCTAGGAGGGTTTGCTCCAATTCAAGAGTAGGTGAGTGTTAGGACCTTTGATAAAGACCCATTATGCATGTCACCCCTTGTTACTTGAGGGGGTCTTCATCCACACGCGTCGGCTTGGTTGGTTGTTTATTTGGCGGTACCCTGGTTCCTTTGACAGGCCCAGGGTAAACATGACAAAGAAGAAGTCTAACGATTGTTTTGCCCCGCATTTATGGTAGAAGGCGATGAAGCAGATGAGGTGGATGTACGAGTTCGACACCAGTTGTGCGAACCCGATCTCCACAAAGCAAAGGAAAGATGAAATAAACTCATAAAGAGGGAACCATACCCCATATTTTAGTGCGTAGAGGAGGACGACGATCCACTCACCCCCTCTGCGCCATTGCATCTTCTCGTTGAGATTTGGTGCGGAGTTCATATTCGTCAGAGATTTGGTATTGCTGGCGTAGGTCGGGTAACACTCGCTTTTGTACAGAGGATCGAGTATTGATATGCGAGTATGTCTTCTTCGATGAATATTGCTCTCGGATCTTCATTTCAGTAATTTTAGCCTCGCTTTAAACAAGAGACGGGGTCCTTTCAGTTTAGGAGGAGTTGGCGGCGGCGACAACGACATGAAGTTGTTGGGGTTGTGTTTCAACGACGATGTTTGCGGAGGTGATTTCAATGGAGGTTTGGTTGGCAGAGGAGATTGGTCGAACAGAGTTATCGCCTGACATGCTTGATCGATGAATGTTGTGGTCTGGTGAGATTTAGCCGGAGAAGATTGTCGCAACAGGTGAAGCTTGAGTTTTGGAAAAATTTTGAATTTGTGAATAGAAATGGCGGTTGGTATACTTTAGGGAAAAGACTTTTGAGGTGACAGACTGACCTTGCACGTTCCCCTATTTGTGACTCAGTAATGATGGTGCGGTGGGCCCTGGTTTGGCACGTGGAAAAAGGGAGTGATGGTTTGGCTTCAATAACCGTACTGTATTTTTTATTGTGTAATTTTTGTACTCTGTTATTTGAAGTTCCTTATAATAAGAGAGTGGGGGGCAATGTTAGGATATGATTGAACGGGGCCGAGAGATTTGTTGGGTGATGCCACGTGGCAGAAACAAATAGGAGACTTGACATTCTGAAGGTTCTACAATCTCAATTGACTTGGAGCACCTTTATTCTATTTGACTTCCCATTATTAAGGAGGTGGATTCTATTCAATCAGGAAGATTTTTAACTATCTTTATATAAGACTCCTAGTCCAAACGAGGTAGGTGTGATTCAGTTATAAAGACACAATTATAATCCAAATTTCAGGTAATTAGCAATATTTGTATCTATTTTTACGCACTAAATTAATTATATGCCTCTATTGTTGACGTTTCTGACATGTACTTATTCTCACACCAAAGCTATTCCCCTGCGGCCCCGGCCATCAAGCTTCTCAGTGTGGTCGTTTGTTCATTGGTCAGGTTTTACGTTTATTGTTTGGTGATTCGGGGAGCGGGTAGATTTTGATGTTCACACTCACATACCTCGAAACTCTTATCATATTATTGAAAAGAAATATTATCTTACTAGAAAATATTTGAAAGATGGTTAATATGAGGCATCTTAGTACACATCAGGGAAAAATCTTGTTAAATACTCTTGTTTTGAAGTACCCGAATTATTAGAAAACATGCAGACCATTTCACAAGTAAGCCCTTCTAGGTCTTGTGAGCATAAACTCCTAATCTTAGAAAGCTAGGACTTTGTGGAACTTTGCTAACTCAATTAGGAGATTTTAAATTTTCTGATCCAAGTCTTTTGAACCGCCTCGAAGAATTGAAGTTGCTAAACACAACTCCAATAAGAGGCCCTGGAGGAGCAAGACCATGTAATCCAATTATGTTTCCTGGAAGACTTAAAAGGCTTACAATATCAAGTACTAATTTGGAGTGGAAGGAAGCGCATGGATCTTTGAAATGTTACCTAACCTTGAAGGTCTCAAGCTTAAAATTCATGCATTTGTTGGAGAAGAGTGGGAATAAGTGAAGGGGTATTTCGTCTACTCAAGTTTTTAATATTTGAAGGATTAAATATTGTGAATTGGAGAGCCACTTGTAATCTCTTTCCGATACTTCAGCGTTTAGTGGAACACCAATGCCCAAATCTTAAGGAGATCCCATCAGATTTGGGAATATATCCACACTTGAGTGGATATATTGAGTCAAGTGGGTGTAACCACTCCGCAATGAATCCAGCAAGGGATATTCAGAAAGAGCATGAGAACAATTGTAACAATTAGCTCAATATCCGTATCAATCGCTCTGCCAAATTCTGCCTAGCAAAACAGAGAATCAAAAGGGAGCATGATAAAAGATTTGCGAAGAATTCAGTCAGAAAAGGGCAGGTAAGTTTACCGAACTTTTTACTTAATGCCAGTAGGAATTTTGAACTAATCATCATGAAAGTAGTGAATATTTTATCTACCTTTTTTTTTGTAAGTTTAAATTTTGCTTGTTTGGGTAATCATCAGTAAAAGTATTGTGACTGTTTGTTTGGCTTACATTCTTTATTAGTTTATTAATTTTATGAAATGAGTGCTAACTCTACTAGAAGCACAAAACTGAAATGGAAAATCTGTAAACCCAGAATATCTGTATTTCCTTATAACGAATGCATGCAATAGTTGTTCATGGTTACATGATTACATCTAATGTTCGTTTAAATGTCAATTTGAGCATTGTTGGTTAGTGTTAAACCATAAAAGCAGAAAACTAGTCCATTTTGTGAATAAATTAAAGGACTTCCTTTGTGTGTCTGCATGCTTTTCATTTGTCTGTGCTATGTGTATAGTATATGTGTTTATATGTAAAAATTGCCAAAGGGAAATGGAAACTGCATGCATTCCACTTCCAATAAAATTGTAGTTGACGTATTGTGCTAGCTAAGTGCAGATCAGGAAAGAAAGTAAGAACAAGAATATACCGGATGAACCGCTTCAGAAAGATTCCTGTGGATTATTAAATTAAAGCTTACATTAACATACAACTTAGCGTTCTTTAATTTGAACTCTCATTTTTAGTTGTAGTAGTATAAAACTTAACAGAAGTATTTCTATTAATCTATGTTACATGAACTTTTTATTTTGTCTTGAAGTACGTACCTATGTTAACACTCAAACAAAATATGGATGTTGGACACTTCATTTTAGAGTAATAAATTGACAAAATTGAGAAGTACTTGTGTTAAACTCTTTAACGTACCTATGTCCGATAGATATCTTTAAAGTACACATTTACTATTTATATAAGAGGAATTTTGTGCAATTATCAAATTTTTTTGTAAAAATATCAATTCTCATACTAAAAGCATAAAGTGATGCAGTTTGTCATCCACTACAGGCTGCACCGCATTCTGCCATCCGGCAGACACAAACATTTCCACTACAAGAAAAAGGCTTATCTGCGACCGTAATCGGTCGCAGATACATATCAATGACCGACTACGGTAGCCGATAGCAGTCGCATATAATTTGGTCACTGTGTGGATCATATCGACCACTATCAATGACTGATATATTTGCGACCGCCCTATAGCGACCGATGTCGTCGCTAAGTTGAGTGACCGTGAGTCAGGTCTCATGGGTGATGTGGTTCACTTGTCTGCGACCAACATTAGCAACCGAAGTGGTCACTAACACTCCCAAATCATCAGCGGTCGCTGATAATTATTAGTTCTAAAATTTTAAAAAAAATAGAATGTGTTGGGGATTTCCCAACATACAGAAGTATCTATTTGTACCTGTTTTATATCCCAACACACAACATTATCTATAAATAAATAAACATCCATACAAATCCATCAATCCATCCATATATTAAAATAAAACCAACACAATATTTAAACATCCACGCATGTTAATTGAAACATAAACAAATACCGTTCGACTAAAATTTATATACAAATAAAATGTTATAACGTACAATATAAACTCCGTACATTCAGTTGGTAAAAAAAGAATAATCCAAATGTAGAACAAGAAAGAGGACAATACAAATGTCTTCACGCATCAAATATCGTCCAAATATTGAGGCTGTAACAAAAGAATAAAACATGTTAAATATAAAGTATATATGTTGATACTGGTATGACTTATGCAAAGCAAAAAACTACCATTTCTGATGTATTATAATAACAAAAAGTTAAACATAAACAGAAAGCTAAACATGTATTATTGAATGTTCCAAGCTAAACTAAACATGCAAAGCTAAACATAAAGCTAAACAATGACAAGATTACCTCGGCATTATCATCCTGTTGTTATGATACTCTCGCCACTGCATAAGCTAACTCCTCAGAACTCAAAGATTGCAAATGCCCGCCAAGTGTATGAAGAAGATCACGTTCTTGATAGTCAGTCCTCGTCGATAAAGTTTGTTCCCAATACTACTTGAAAACTGTATGCTAGTTGTGGCCCACCTCTCCATGAAATCGAAAAACATCTTTAGTTTTAAAGCCCTAGGCATTTCAGTTGTTACTCTTGTTTTTGCAAAATCAACTACCATAGAGTGAAGGGTTGCCAACTAAAGACATTTTTTACTCATAGCTTTATCTGACTCAAGGTCTGCATATACCAAATATGCAGTAGAGATTGTACCCAATGTATCATTGATCAGATAATTAATCAACAAAGAACTTTTTAATTTCCTGCAAAATCAGACTTGTTGAAAAATATGAGAGACAAAATTAGGTTTTGACAATATAACTATCTCAGACAATTATCAGCATAAATAAAATAAAATTTAGCTAGTAATTATACCTCTAAGGTCACATCATTATCCCACGTCAAACTGTACCCCCCATGAACTACATTGGACGAAGACCACGCCTGATGGATCATGATGTGACCTTAGAGGTATAGTTACTAGCTAAATTTTATTTTATTTATGCTAATAATAGTCTGAGATAGTTATGTTGTCAAAACTCTCCATTTGTCTCTCATATTTTGTCGATAAAGCTTGATTTTGCAGGAAATTCAAAAGTTTTTTGTTGATTAATTATCTGATCAATGATACCTTGGGTACAATCTCTACTGCACATTTAGTACATGCAGACCTTGAGTCAGATAAAGTTATGAGTAAAAAATGTCTTCAGTTGACAACCTTTCACTCCATGACAGTTGATTTTGTAAAAAGAGGAGTAACAGTTGAAATGCCTGCGGCTTTTCAACAAAGGATGTTTCCCGATTTCGTCGAGAGGTGGGACAAACCAGCTTAATTACACTTCTCAAGGAGTACTGGGGGGAAACTTTATCGTGCTAGTGTTGAATCTATAGTGCATGAGAAGTCACAATCTGTTTGTTCAAAGAATATAATATCATCCAAGACGTTTATATAAAATACTCAAAGATATGTTCATATACTCAAAGATATGTATAAGTACTCATTGCATCATGTGTGGTATGCATATGCATTGGGGCATATACATCTCTGTTCAGTTAACTCGACCAACGAAAAAATTTCGCCAAAGTCTTCTCTAAAATATGGACTATATCCACATGCACGAAGGATATATATGACCATTTGTAGGCACCCAAGATACAATCCAAGAGAAATATACAAATTCCTAATATAATAAGAGCAAAGCAATAACGAATGGATGCAAAAACAGTAAAAAATATCAAAAAAATTTAAAACTTGCTTTTCATTAGTAAAACGAATATTCTATATATCCGAATCTGTCTTCGTATCTATGTCTCCTAAAGACATTAAAATGACTCTAAAGTTGACAACACTTCGGAAAAGTTAGCATGTCTAAATAGAATATGCAATATTCCAACGTGGCCACTAAAATAGAAAACGGGGATATTAGATTATATGTATTGACCAGGTTGCCAGTTATAGGAATATTAGATTTTTGGTTAAGCTAAACCTAACCAATTCCTCGTATAGAAACCAAAAATGTGGCTTTACCATTGGTAAAGATGAAAATTTTCAGGATTGAAAACTTTATTGTTGGATTGATGTCTAAACAGTTGAGCTATTGACATCATGGTGATTTGGAGTATCATGTTACTTAATTATTAATTTTTACAAGCTTGGAGCATGAACTATCTTTCTTATATAATTTTTATTTATCAAAACAATTCAATTGTAATATATATATATATATATATATATATATATATATATATATATGACATTAATATTTTTTTATGACTTTTTCTTTTCTTTTATTGTGAATCACCGGCACCGGCATGGGTCGCTCCGTTTTCTCCCTCATCTTCCCTTCCCTTTCTTTTCTTTTTTCTTTCTTCTTTTTCTTTCTTCTTCTGATCGATCTGCTCGACAGTCTGTCTGTTGATGTATATTAAAAAGATCAGTGACCGCTCTCTGCGACTGCTTGCAGTCGCTATTTTTATTGACGTGGACGTAGTAGCGACCTCCTGCAATCGCTATTAGTCATTGGTCGCAACAAGTCTCCCCTACGCAAAATTTTATGCGGCAAAATTAGAATAGCGACCGGAGGATGGTCGCTAATTTAAATAGCGACTAATTTTGATTGCGATCGCTAATAACGGTCGCTATTAATGGAATTAGCGACCGAAAATGGTGGTCGTTGTTACTACTAGTTGCTGCTGAGCCATTTTCTTGTAATGTTTTGCAAATTGATTTTTTTTGTTTCTTTTCCTCTATTTTTATTTTTTAATATGTGTATAAATTATACTTTATTCATCCTTTTGGGAGGGGAGAAATTATCAATTAGTCAATTTTTATATATGACGATGTGGAGTCCCATTATAACGGTATTTATTTTTCTTTACTATAAAGTCTTTGACATATCATTAACTATATAAAAATTTACATGCTCTCGTATTTTTTTAAGCTCTTCGACTAAGCACAGTTGAATTGTTACAAAAAGGGTTAAAATTAAACTACTTCCCTTTTAAATTATAAGATAATATTCACTTTTTAAAAGTTAATTTCAAATATTTTTAAATTTCAAAATTTATATGAATTCATTTAGTTTATGTCATCACAATTATGGATATCAAAAACTACCTAAAAGTGCTATTAATTATAAGATTTGCCATTTACAAAATTTAAATAAATATATCATGTCAGTTTTAAATTTAACAATATTTTAAATTAACTTTTAGAATATCAATATTAATCTAATTCGGAACAAAAGGAGTATAATCTTGGTTAAAAATCATGAATAAAGCGACATCATTTTTTGTTATAAAATTGTGAAATGTTTGTAATGTTATTAATGAAAATGATGAAAAGATAAAAATGCCATTAAGAATGAGTATATCTGTAGCTAAACTTGACTGTGACAAACCATATACTCTTTCCCCTTTCTTGAAACCCTCACTTAAGAGAGAATGTCCCTATAAATACAATGAATGTTATATGGCTGAACACTACTAATTTATTACTATATGTTAACGCCAAGTTTTGCCGGCGCGTCCAATCACCGAATCCACGCGCTCAAACCTGCACAATAACACGTCAACAACGAAGCTTGACGGCTGGGGCCGCCGGGTGATAGCTCCGGTGTGAGAGTAAGTACAGGCTGGTCACAAGGTTAACAATGGAGGCAATAGTGTATAATGCTCAAGAGAATATTACATGTTACCATTAGGTTAAACCTTGCATTTATAGTCATCCTCACCGCCTCTAGAGTCCATGTCCCAGTTGAGTTAGGACTCCTAAACATGGCAGTTACCATTGTTTGGGTCCAACACAATCTCCTTTATAAGTACAAGTTGGTGGTTATCCAACCACTTGCCTTATAAGAGTTAGTATTGAGATAGAATTAGGGTTAAGACCCTTAATCCTTTAGGTTCCTTATTGCTCCGGGCTCCATCCGAGAAATGACCTTCGGTATGGGCCTTTCAAAGTGGTCTGGACCCCGTCCCGAAGGGATCGGTAGTCCGATCCCGATCATCATTAAGTTGGTCTGGGCTCCAGCTTCGAGGGACTAAGATGCCCGATCCAGCTGGGTCTGGGTTCTGGCACAAAGAGCTCAGATACCCGATCCCGAACACTGTTACCCCAATCTGGGCTTTGTCCTATTGGACCCGGTAGGCTCCCCTCGGCCCAAGCCTTCTGTCATATGCAGGGGTCGGCGGATTATACCCGATCATTGCCCCCCAGTCTCTCATTATAACAAGCCTTTAATGGGATATTTAATGAGAGATTTAAAGAGATGCCTAGGTAATCCAACCGACCTAATTAATGCGGTACACGATACACAAAAAATGAACGGCCCAACGTCATTATTAGCCGCCTGTTGAGATTCGTGCAGCATCAGTATAAATACCTTCCCCCCTACAACACCCATTTTTTACGAACTCTCTTTGTCTAAGCTAAATTCAAAACTCATTTTCCGGCGAGTACGGTTTCCGTCGAGAGGTTTCTTGTTCTCCGACCAGTCCTTTTACCACCCAAATCACCTCACTTTCACCGATTTTTCGTTCTAATGGCTGATTCCGGCATTCTTCCAGCTGCTTCCACTTCCGACCTGAACTCTACCATTGAGGTCACTCCTAATTCCGCCGAAATGGCCGCCATTGTCACCATCGCCAGCACCGATTTGGTGCCGGTTGACCTACCGGAAGCTCCCACCGGAGACTCGGCTGATGGAACCGAGACACAGATCCGGTCCGTCTACCGTTCTGAGACGGAGTATTCTCATGTCAACACTATGTCCACCATTACTCCGTCCCAGATTTCTGATGTTCGAACCCTCTTCAACATCCCCCAAGAGTACAGTCTTCGGGTACCCAGGGCCGAAAAGAGGATGTTCTGGCGCCCCGAAAGCAAATGGGTGGCCATCCCCACCTACGCCCTGCGGTACGGCATCCGCTTCCCTCTTCACGAGTTTATCGTGTCCTTTCTCTGCTTCGTGGGGATCGGGTTCGCACAACTTGTGCCGAACTCATACATCCACTTGATAAGCTTTATAGCTATCTGTCAAGAACTAGGGATCACCCCTGGTCTTGACTTTTTCTTCGTCCTATTTTCGGTCGGCAAATCCAAGGAGCCCGGTTTCCGTCAACTAAACCGTATCTCCGGCCGAGCCACCTTTGCCAAGACTCCCTCGAGCAACAAAGGTTGGCACAATCAGTGGATCTTCGTCAAGGGGACCGACCTTCAACTTCTCCCGAACTGGGCCTCCCCCGAAGATCCGATCGTGAAAGTGACCACCTTCCCCACCGACCGAAGGGAGGAGTTCCGAACCTTCTACCAGAAGGTGAAGGAGACGATGTGGAGCCTGGATACCTTTGCCGACGAGGCCTGGCTTTACAGGCACGGATGTGAGTATTCTATCTTGACCTCTTTTCTTTTCGAGCATTGGTTTCTGATTTGTTTTTCTGATTTTCTAGAGTATCTACTTGTTTCTGCAGTGACAATCTTCAAGCCGAAGGGCGCTGATGAGTCTCTTACACCCCTCCCCGTTCGGTCCGGCCCGATACTTCTACCTCTCGGGGATGACGCGGCCGAAGGGGAGACTATCCCGATTTCTGAGCTCTCAGTCGACTCCTCTCATGTCGTGCCGAAGAATGTCATGAAGATGACTGCAGCCGAAAAGGTGGCCCAGCTGAGGAAAGGCAAGAAGAGGGCCCTTCCGAAGGGCTCCTCTAAACCATCTCTTCCGAAGCAGGCTATCCCGAAGCTGACTCTTGTTCTTGAGGATCCCAAGGGGACCAAGGAGGAAACTCTGAGGCCTCGCCCCAAGAAATAAAAGTTGGTTGATGAGCCCGACCTCCAGATGGTCGAGGTTCAACCAGACGCTGCTCCGCAGACTCCTGTGGTCCAGCTTCCTGCTGAGGTCGGGCCCTCTGCCGCCTCCGGCCCTGCTGCCCAAGCCGATCCTTCTGATGTGTCTCCGACCCAATCCTTTTGGCCGAAGAGTCCGTCAGAAGCTTTCCCTTTTGACCGCTTGGATTACTTCAAGCTTCCTGCTGATGATGCCCGGTTCAAAGGGTATTCGGCCGAAGCCTTGATGGTGGCGTACATCAAAGCCCAGAGTCAGGTATTCCCGAAAGCTTTAGCTTGTATCTTATGAATGTCTGTCTGGCCGTTATTGAACTGTTTATTTTTCCTTGATGCAGGCTAACGCCATTCTGGCCCGAGCTATTCCTCCTGTCGTCAAGGCCACCCGGAAAGAGGCTCAGCTTCGAGCCGAGGTGGAACTGCTTGAGGCGGATGTTCGGGGGTTATCGGCTGATTTAACCAAGGAGAGGGAAAATCATACCGATACCCGCAATAAGGTGACCTTCGCCGAACGTCAGGCCAATGAACACCAGAGGCTCCATCATAATCTGCAGAAGGAGTTCATTGCGCTTGACGGATACAATAAACAGCTCATCGAGGAGAGGGCTCTTCTGAAAGAGAAAGATCTTGATCAGCAGAATGCGCTTCTGATCCTCCAGAGCCAAGTTTCTGAAATGCACGCCAACCACTTGGTGCTGGTGAGGGAGAACACAGCTCTGGGGGCAAAATGTGCCGAGGCCAAGCAGCAAGGTGCGCGAGAGTATCAAGAATCGGCTGAGCTCCGCGATACCATCATGGGCCAATTTGCCGAAGGCTATGGAGCTCATAAGGAGCGGGCTCAGGCGAAGATGAAGGCTGCTGGGCTCGATCCTGCTATCTTGGACTCCTCTGATGATGAGTCCGATGCCGATGATGATGCTGATGGCGAGGGTCCCCATCCGTAGTTTATGATTTCTCATGTAATTTTTGTCTTTATTTCTTTTGTAACTTTGCCCGATCGGATCTGCGTGTAACTTTTTCCGATCAGTTCAAGTTGTTTTGTAACTATTCTGATCGGATTTGTTCGTCGCTAGTCCGAGGGTTTTGTAAACTTGTAGAATTTGAATGAAGATAACAAAAAAGTTTTGCCAAGAGAAATCCACTTTATTTTATTAATGTATAAAGCAGCTTACATAAGCGAAAGTAAATTACATGACTTTTACTGATAATATTTTCTAAGTCTTCCAGCATGCCATGTATTTTTTACCTCCGTACCGTCTAACGTCCGAAGCCGATAAGTTCCCGGCTTCGGCACTTCAGTTACTTCATAAGGTCCCTCCCAGTGCGGCATTAACTTGCCTGTGTTCTGGGGGGTTGATGCCTCCGCTTCCCGAAGAACCAGGTCCCCGACCTCAAACCTCCTTTGCTTCACATTCTGATTGTAATGTCGGGCCGTTCTCTTCTGGTATATAGCTAGCCTTATCGACGCTGAATCCCGAACCTCATCCAACAGATCCAAATTTAATCGTAAACCATCATCATTGTATAATTCTTGGTACTGACTGATTCGAAGTGTTGGTGATCCTATCTCAACGGGTATCAGTGCATCGGTTCCATAGGCTAATCTGAACGGTGAGTCACCTGTAGTAGTCCTCGGGTTAGTCCGATATGCCCAAAGGACACTGAGCAACTCTTCGGGCCATCTTCCCTTTAGTTCATCCAACCTTCTCTTAATTCCTGTGAGCAGGATCCTGTTGGTGACTTCTACCTGTCCATTGGATTGGGGGTGGGCCACAGAAGTCTTTCTGTGTTGGATACCTAACTCCTTTAGGAAAACTTCGAATTTAGACCCCACAAATTGTCTGCCATTATCCGAGACCAAGACCATGGGAATGCCGAACCGGTAAAAAACATACTCTTTAAAGAACTTGAGGCACTCTTGTTCAGTAATCTTATGCAATGGTTTGGCTTCCACCCATTTTGTCATGTAGTCGATTGCGACGATTACGAAAGTGACCTGCCCTTTGGCCTTCGGTAATGGTCCCAAGATATCAATCCCCCACATAGCAAATGGAATAGGGGATAAAACCGAATACAGCTCTTCGGGAGGTCTATGTGGGATAGAACTATGTAATTGACACTTAGGACATTTTTTGACGTAGTCCTTTGCTTCTTGGAAGATGGTCGGCCAATAGTATCCCTGCCTCATAATTTTGTAAGCCAATGACTTGGCTCCCATGTGATCCCCACAGATTCCTTCATGCACTTCCCTCAGTGTATACTCCGCTTCCGAAGGTGTCAGACACTTCAGTAAAGGGGAGGTGAATGCCCTACGGTACAAATCCCCATCAATAAGGACGAAGTTAGAACTCCTGTGTTTGATTTTTCTAGCGTACAAACGATCCGAAGGCAGAGTCCCCTCGGCCAGGTAAGTAATGTAAGGCGTAAGCCAACAGTCGAGCCGATCCAGGGTCAGTACGTCTGCCCTTTGAATACTAGGTTTATCTAATACTTCCAAGTACACTGATCCGTTGAAGGAACTTGCTTCGGTTGTGGCTAATTTGGCTAGGGAATCTGCTACTGTATTGTCTGTCCTATCGATCCCCAGACAGCTGTACGACTCGAAGTATGAGAGTTCATCCTTTACCTCCGCCAGGTATTTTGCCATTCGGGCCCCTCGGGACTCATACTCTCCCGATATCTGCTTAACCACCAGCTGGGAATCACTATACACCATTATCCTTTTCACCTCCAAGCATTGGGCTAATCTAAGTCCGGCCAAAATGGCTTCGTACTCGGCCTCGTTGTTGGTGGCTTTGAATCGGAACCTAATGGCCTGTTGGACTCGGAACCCTTCGGGACTACTCAGAATGACCCCCGCTCCGCTGACGT
Source organism: Panax stipuleanatus (assembly GCA_020205555.1). NCBI lineage: Eukaryota > Viridiplantae > Streptophyta > Magnoliopsida > Apiales > Araliaceae > Panax > Panax stipuleanatus. The sequence goes on from JAINUT010002581.1 coordinate 219,601, forward strand.
CCGAGGTAGACGACCCGTCTACGTAGAGGGTCCAGGCAGTTTGTAGTGATCGAGCTTTGATGACCGAAGTTACATCTGGTTCGCTGAAAGAACACTCCACAACAAAATCCGCTAAGGCCTGTCCCTTAATGGCCGTTCGGGGATGGTATTCTAAGGCGAATTGAGTTAGTTCCATTGCCCATGTAGCTAGCCTTCCCGAGACTTCGGGCCTGTGCAGTACTTTTTTCAAAGGTTGATCAGTATAGACTATTATTAGCCGGCCCTGGAAATAGTGCCGAAGCTTCCTGCTTGCGATGATCAGAGCGTAGGCGAACTTCTCCAGGCTAGGGTATCTGGTTTCTGCATCTCGAAGGACGTGGCTGACATAGTAAACCGGAGACTATTTTCCCGATCTTTCTCTCACCAGTGCTGCCCCCACTGCCATCGTGCTGGCGGCTAGGTATAGATATAGTGGCTCCGAGGGGATCGGTTTCATCAGCAAGGGTGCCGAGGACAAATATTGCTTGATCTCCTGGAAGGCGTCTTCGCACTCGGAGGTCCACTGGAAACTCTTCTCATTTTTTGGTCCCTTTAGAGTGTCGAAGAATGGCAAACACCTTTCGGCTGATTTTGATACGAACCTTCTAAGAGCCGCGATCCGACCTGTCAGCCTCTGCACATCTTTGTAAGACTTCGGGGATTTCATATCTAATACCGCTTGGATCTTCTCCGGGTTTGCCTCGATACCCCTCTTGCTAACTAGATAACCCAGGAACTTCCCTGACCCCAATCCGAAGGTACATTTTGTTGGGTTCAGGCGAAGCTTGTATTTCCGAACCGTTTCAAAGCAGTTTTCTAGGTCCACCAAATGATCCCGAACTGACACGCTTTTTACAATCATATCGTCTACGTAGACCTCCATACTTCGGCCTAGCTGCTTTGTAAACACATAGTTCATCATTCGCTGATAAGTGGCCCCCGCGTTCAGCAGTCCAAAGGTCATCTTCCGTTACGCATAAATGGCCCTATGCGTGATGAAGCTTGTCTTCGGGATGTCTTCCATAGCCATTGAGATTTGATGATAACCTGAAAAAGCATCCATGAAGCTCAGCATGCCGTACCCTGAAGTGGCATCAATCAATTGATCAATGTTGGGCAAAGGGTAGAAATCTTTCGGGCACGCCTTGTTCAGGTCTGTGTAATCAATACAGATTCTCCATTTCCCATTCTGTTTCTGAACCAGCACCACGTTTGCCAGCCACTCTGGATAATCAATTTCGAAGATAAACCCTGCCTCCAGTAATTTAGCGATCTCTTCGTCAATAATTTTCTGCCTCTCCGGGGCGAAGATTCTTCTCTTCTGTATGACCGGCCTCTTATTGAGATCTACTTCCAGTCGGTGTAGTGCTACTGATTTGTCCACCCCGGGCATATCGCTGGGTTCCCATGCAAAGATATCCGCGTACGCCCGAAGCAGATCGATCAACCCGGTCCTGAAGGGTTCTATCAATCCTGAACCGATCTTTATCATTTTTTTCTCGTTCCCCAAGATTAGTTGTACATCCTCTGTTTCTTCGGCTGGTAATGCAAGTGGCTCTGTACTACCATCTGTAAAGGGTTCTATCTCAATAGCCATCGTCTGCTTCTGCTTGCTTACCCCGGTTCCGGAAGAGATCAAAGTATTCCGATAACACCTACGAGCGATATCTAGGTCGCCTTTTACCTCTCCGATTCCGTTCGGTGTGGGGAACTTGATCTTGAAATGAGGTATGGAGGTGACTGCTTGTAAGGCTGCCAGGGTCGGTCTTCCCAGTATGGCGTTGTAAGCCGAATCTACTTGAACAACGAAGAATCTGACCATAATCTCCAGTTGTTGGGGAGTTGTGCCAAACTTAACTGGCAATTCGATGGTGCCCGACACATGCACCGGGTCACCACTGAATCCGTACAACGGTCCTTCTCCTCCCAGTTCCATCTTCTTTCCCCCTAGGTCCATCCTTTGATAAGCGTGTGTATACAGTATGTCGACCGAGGATCCGTTGTCTATCATCATTCTTCTCATGTCCACTGGTCCGACTTGAGCCGTTATCACCAATGCCCCGTCATGCGACTCTATGGGATTCGAAGGGTAGTCTTCATCTGAGAAGGAAATTACCGCCCCCGGGAAAACCCTTTCCTTTTTTACCGAGGACCCTGCAACCGATAAGACAGCGTCTAGATGTTCATTTCTTTTTCGTCCAGTCACGCGCCCTACCGAACCTCCGGATATAACATCAATCACCCCCCGAGCGGGCTGGTTCTGATTTGGCGGTGTTTCCCGGGCCTGAGTCCTGTCTTCTTCTATGGGTTGAGTCCTGGCGTTTTCCCGGCCGGCCACATACCGAACCAACGTCCCATTCTGAATATTTTTCTCGATGAGATCCCCCAGATCAAGGCATTCCTCCGTCGTATGGCCCACATTCTGATGGTAGTTGCAATACCTATTTTTGCTGTGCTTCCCTGGTTTCGGCCTCGTCCTGCAGGGCTCATAGAAGGGTTTGTCTTTGATGTCCTCCAATATTCTTGCACGGTCGGTGTTTAGGGGAGTGAATACCCTGTTGATACTTCTACCCGGGAAGGGTGGTCGGCCATTGCCCGATCCCCCACCGCTATAATTTCTTTTCCCCTGATTATCCGATCGTTGGTTGTTCGGCTTGTCTCTGTCCCTAGATTTGTCGTGTGAAGGTGGCTTGAAGTTTCCCATGGCCTCTTCAATGGAAATGAACCCTTCGGCCCGATGAAAGGCTTCAGTCAAGTCCGAGGGTGGGTTGATCACCAGGTCTTTCATCAACTTTTTCGACCTCCCCATATCCAAACCCGTTGTGAAGAAACCCAGAGCCTGTGGTGAATTCAATTCTGCCACCGATCCCACAGCTTCCCGGAACCTTTTGACGTAGGTGCCAAGAGTCTCGTCCGATCGCTGTCTCACTTGCATGAGGGAAGCTGTGATCTTTCCCCTTCTCCTGTTGCTTCCAAACCTAGAGTGGAATTTTTCCTGAAGGTCGTTCCAAGAGGTAACCGTTCCCGACGCCAAAGTTCCCATCCACTCTCTGGCGCTCTTCTTCAAGGTGGTTGCAAACATATGACACTTTGCTGCGTCCGAATGCCCATAATATGTCATCAACCTATCATATCCATCCGAATGATCATACGGGTCTCCCATTCTATCGTATGTCTCCATTGGGGGCATTTTTTTCTTCGGATCAGCAGTGACTTGGTTAATCTCGGGCGAGAAAGGCGAACTATGGCAGCTCATGGGTGTTCCCACTTGATTTTTCACGGCCAGAAGCTTCTCCAACTCTGCGACTCGTCGAGCGAGGGGATCGGTATCTTCCTTACGGGAGGAAGGTCTGTGCCTGTCCTCCTCATACTCGGGAGATCCGATTTTCGCCCTTTGTCCCGATCGACCCTGGCGTTCAAATCTCCGTTCGGGGGAACGACATCTTCTTTGGCTCCTCCTTTCCCGAGAATGGCTTCTGTATCGGCTTCTGTTTCTTCCCGTCTCATGTTGTCGTGGAGATCTAGATCGGCTTCGATTCCGGCGCTTTTTCGAAGAAGCCTCCTGTTCGCCTGCCACCTTAGCCATCTGGAACTCCAATTCTTCTTGCTGGAGACGCAAGGCCAGCATGGCGTCTTTGTTCTGTTGAATTTTGGTCAACAGAATAACCTGACGCTGGTCCTTGCTATTCTCCACTTGATCCTCCTCCCGTCGTTCATAGGCCTGAGACTGGTTATCTCCTACGTGGGTGTGTTGATGGATCGGGGTATGTTGACTAGGGACGAACAGCTGTCTCCGTGCAGACCGGGCCCGCACCGAATTGCCTTCCTGGTTGCTAGGTCCCAATCTATCCTTAATCGAGGTCCTCCCTATGGTCGTCGGGTGGGTCCTGGCCCTTTCCGGATTCGAGGCTCCTCCGTCCTTATTGGCCATGTCCTTTCTACCGGAAAGGTACAAACGTGATTGATTAAAGCACTAAAAACGCCCTCCTTCTAGCGCCAATGTTAACGCCAAGTTTTGCCGGCGCGTCCAATCACCGAATCCACGCGCTCAAACCTGCACAATAACACGTCAACAACGAAGCTTGACGGCTGGGGCCGCCGGGTGATAGCTCCGGTGTGAGAGTAAGTACAGGCTGGTCACAAGGTTAACAATGGAGGCAATAGTGTATAATGCTCAAGAGAATATTACCTGTTACCATTAGGTTAAACCTTGCATTTATAGTCATCCTCACCGCCTCTAGAGTCCATGTCCCAGTTGAGTTAGGACTCCTAAACATGGCAGTTACCATTGTTTGGGTCCAACACAATCTCCTTTATAAGTACAAGTTGGTGGTTATCCAACCACTTGCCTTATAAGAGTTAGTATTGAGATAGAATTAGGGTTAAGACCCTTAATCCTTTAGGTTCCTTATTGCTCCGGGCTCCATCCGAGAAATGACCTTCGGTATGGGCCTTTCAAAGTGGTCTGGACCCCGTCCCGAAGGGATCGGTAGTCCGATCCCGATCATCATTAAGTTGGTCTGGGCTCCGGCTTCGAGGGACTAAGATGCCCGATCCAGCTGGGTCTGGGTTCTGGCCCAAAGAGCTCAGATACCCGATCCCGAACACTGCTACCCCAATCTGGGCTTTGTCCTATTGGACCCGGTAGGCTCCCCTCGGCCCAAGCCTTCTGTCATATGCAGGGGTCGGCGGATTATACCCGATCACTATATATAGTAATTATAGATTTTATCCAAATTAATGAAGTGATTTTGATTGGTGACCGAGTTAATATCGAGTTAGTTACAAATTCATTATCTCTATTGATACAATATATGTAATAATGTTCATACTTATACCAAATTTTTCGTATTCTTTATATTATTTCAATGATGTGCATGCATGTATTAAAAAATATATACAATTATTTTGATATACATACAACTTTTTAATTTTATGTTCAAAGTATTACTATCATCTATACTTATGTTATTTATCACAATTTTAAATTGTATACCCCTCTAGCCCAAAGACCTTGGGTTTTAGAAAAAGTTTCTTTATGGGGACCTGTTGAAGTTGGCTTCGGAAGAGGTTCTTCTTCCTCTAGCTTATATCTTATATCTTTAATTACTAATATAATATAATAGATTTATATAATCATATACGGGTAATGATATATGCACACATTTAACTATTAATTGCACACTAAATATAAGTGATTAATGTGTCTTTAATAAATAAGACTCAATTCACTTATTTATCATTTTTCAGTTTTACCCTTCATATATCCTATTACACATAAGAACTAAAAAATAAAAATAATTTAAACAAATGCATAAGATGGTTAGACACTACATAATGTGTTGGACTTGTGACTCATTCCCGCTGAGGCGGGGTCCGGAAGGGCAATACACCCGCTGGGGCGGGAGAAGGAACTGCTAGACAGTGGGAAACACCCCGCTGGGGCGGGGAGGCGCAAACGCGGGAGGTCTCCTTGTACGATCTGGTTTTGGTCGGTCTTTCTATTCTACTTAGGAGAGGATATTATGGGGACAGTATATCATAATATGAAGTAGGGTTGGAATAGGATTGTTGGGTATAAATAATGCCTATTGTATAACTCTATGTAATCAATTCATTCTGAATAAGAAAAGGAACGCCTCTCCCGTGGACGTACCCAAATTGGGGAATCACGTAAATCTGTCTGTGTTAATTCTCTATAATCGTGTGTGTGTGTGTGTGATCCAATAATTCTAACAAATTGGTATCAGAGCTAGGTTAGATCTGTTAGATTGTTTGGATTGAACACGAAGAACGATGACATCAAGTTCGTCCGTTTCAAAGTTCGACGTGATGAAGTTTGATGGAACAGGGAAGTTCGGGTTATGGCAACAGAGGGTCAAAGATCTGTTGGTGTAGTAGAGATTGGTGAAGGCGTTGAAATAGAAACCAGAGGCTATAACATCAAAAAAATGGGAGGAACTCGAAGCGAAGGCGGTGAGTACAATTCGTCTATATCTTATAGACGAGGTTATGTATCACGCGATCGGTGATGAATCGCCATCGAGAGTATGGAGTAAACTGGAATCCAAGTATATGTCTAAGTCTCTGACAAACAAGTTGTTTCTGAAGCAGAAGTTGTTTGGGTTAAAGATGAGTCTAGGTTCAGAACTTATTCAATATATTCACACGTTCAATCAGATTATTAGTGATTTAATAAGGATTGAGGTGAAGTTTGAAGATGAAGACCAAGCGTTGATGTTATTGTGTTCCTTGCCAGGGTCCATGGAGAATCTTGTTACAACTCTGCTATGGGGGAAAGAGACTCTGAATTGGAAGAAGTCGCATTTGCTCTTCTGATGTTTAATCAGCGAAGGCTTCAGACCGAGGATGTTTCGGGTGAAGGGCTGATGGTAAAAGGGGGAGAGCAACATGGCAGAAAATCGAAAAAGTGAAAATCAGGAACGCATGGGAAATCTAAATCTAGAGGGAAGACTCCTAGGCATAGGGAGTATAAATGGTATAAGTGTCACGAGACAGGTCAATTCAAAAGAGACTGTCCGATGAATTAGGATGATGGAACGAAGACTAGAAAGAAGGCAGGATCAACAAAATCGGCAAATGTTGTGAAAGAGTCATCGGAAGATGGGGATATGTTGTAAGTTTCAACAAACACAGACGTGACAAATTCTTGGATTCTGGATTCAGCATGTTCGTTTCACATGTCACCTAACAGGGAGTGGTTTGACACATACAAATCTGTGGATTGTGATACCGTTTTGATGGGTAACGATGCTTCGTACAATATCATTGGAATTAGCAGAGTGAAGATCAAGATGTTTGATGGTGTCGTGAGAACTCTGGCTGAGGTGAGGCACATACCAGGATTAAGGACGAATCGAGTTTCATTGGGAACCTTAGACTCTAATGGCTATGAGTGTAAAACAGGTGGTGGAGCCATGACCGTGACAAAGAGTGCGCTAGTGATTATGAAGGGTTCAAAGGTTAATGGAAATATCTATCGTTTGATAGGGAGCACAGTTGTAGGTGGAGCTGCAGCCACTACAGCTGATGATACTGATGATACTTTGTTATGACATATACGGTTGGGGCATATTAGGGAACGTGGGATGCTGGAATTACATAAAAGAAATTTGTTGAAAGGGATGAAATCGTGTAAGCTTGATTTCTACAAGTTTTGTGTTCTAGGGAAACAGTGTAAGGTGTCATTTAAGCGTGCGGCGAACAAAACTAAGGGAATACTTGATTATGTTCATACTGATGTTTGGGGACCAGTTAGGGTAGCTTCAAAAGCAGGATCACTGTATTTCTTTACTTTTGTCGATGATTATTTGAGGAAGGTTTGGGTGTACTTCATGCGACACAAGTCTGAAGTTTTTGAGAAATTCAAGGTGTGGAAAGCTGAAGTGGAAAACCAAACAGGTAAGAAATTAAAGTGTCTCCGATCAGACAATGGAACAGAGTACAAGTATTAGCCGTCTGTGAAGTTTTGTGAGGAGCATGGGATTCAGAGGAACTGGACTGTTAGAAAGACACCACAGCAGAATGGGGTGGCAGAAAGGATGAACAGAACTATAGCAGAGAGGGCACGGTGCATCAGGTTGAATGCAAGACTTTTAAAGGATTTATGGGCAGAGGCAGTAAGTATGACAGTTTACATTATAAACAGGTCGCTTAGTACTGCTCTGGATAATATGGTAGCACAAGAGGTATGGACAGACAAAGAGGTAGACTATTCTGGTATGAAGATCTTTGGCTGTCCAGCCTATGTTCATGTTCCCGCTGATGAGAGGTCAAAGCTTGATCCGAAGTCCAAACAGTGTATCTTTCTTGGGTATAAGAAAGGTGTGAAAGGACACAAGCTTTGGGATCCAAAAGCAAAGAAGGTGGTAATCAGTAGGGAAGTAGTTTTTGACGAAGCTTCTATGGTTAAGGCACATCAAGAAGTTCAAAAAAACGCAGCTGGGGAAGACAACAACAGACAGCAGCAGGACATACAGGTTAAGCTGGAAAGTTCTGACACTAGCAATCCACCGCTAGAAGAACAGGTTGATCAGCAACAGCAGGAGAGCATAGCCGCTAGGAGACCCAAACGCACTATCAAACCACCGGAGAGGTACAGGTTTGATGATATGGTTGCATATGCACTTTGTACCACTAGTGGGGATCCGTCTACGTTTCAGGAGGCAATTAATAGTTCTAAAAGGGACAGATGGATGGAAGCCATGGTGGAAGAGATGAAATCTTTGAATAAGTACAAGACTTGAGAATTGAAAGAATTGCCTGAGGAGATGAAACCAGTGGGGTGCAAGTGGGTATACAAGAAAAAGAAAGCTGTATCAGAAAAGGAAAAGGAAAGATTCAAGGCTCGGTTAGTGGCAAAGGGATATTCACAGAGGAAGGGGATTGACTATGATGAAGTGTTTTCTCCGGTGGTGAGGCATACTTCAATCAGGATTATATTGGCATTGGTGGCAAGCTATGATCTAGAGTTAGAGCAGCTCGATGTGAAGACAGCCTTTCTTCATGGTGATTTGGAGGAGGTTATATGCATGGAGCAGCCTGAGGGGTTCAAGCAGCCGGAGACTGAGCACATGTTTTGTAGATTGAAGAAATCTTTATAGGGCTGAAGCAGTCTCTAAGACAATGGGAGAAGAAGTTTGATTCTTTTATGATCCGGATTGGGTTCACATGGTGTGAATATGATTGTTGCGTTTATGTTAAGAGTCTTGAGGATGATTCCCATATTTTTCTATTACTTTATGTGGATGATATACTTATTACTGCGAAAAGTATAGGTAAAGTCAACAGGTTGAAGGCTCTGTTGGGAAAGGAGTTTGACATGAAGGATTTGGGTGCTGCGAAGAAAATACTTGGAATGTAGATTCGCAGGGATAGGTCAGCGGGAAAACTGTGGTTGTCCCAAAAGACTTATGTGAGGAAAGTGTTGGAGAGGTTTAGTATGGCTAATGCTAAATAGGTCAGCACTTCATTGGCGAGTCATTTCAGGTTGTCTACAGCACAGTGTCCGAAAAAGACTGAAGAGATTCATGATATGTCAAAGGTGCCTTATGCGAGTGCAGTTGGTTATTTGATGTATGCGATGGTATGTACAAGACTGGATTTGGCACATGCAGTCAGCACAGTGAGTAAGTTCATGGAAAATCCAGGAAGAGGACACTGAAAAGCGGTAAAGTGGATATTCAGATATCTGAAGGGCACTGCAAATTATGGAATTATGTTTTCAAGGCAAGATCGGATATCAGTGGTGGGGTATGTAGATGCGAATTACGCTAGAAGGTTGGATGACTTAAGGTCTACAACAGGGTATATGTTCACTTTAGTAGGTGGACCGATTTGTTGGAGATCCATGGTTCAATCTCTAGTAGCTCTATCGACTACTGAATCTGAGTATATGGCTTTAGCTGAGGCTGGGAAAGAAGCGTTGTGGTTAAAGGGATTTTTGACAGAGCTGGGCATAGATCAAGGTGGAGTACAGTTGTATTGCGATAGTCAGAGTGCCATCTACTTGGCAAAGCATCAGGTATATCACGCAAGAACCAAACATATTAATGTAAGGTATCACAAGGTGAGAGAATTAATTGCTATGGGTGATGTGATATTGGAAAAGGTGCACACTTCTGAAAATGCAGCTGATATGTTGACAAACACTGTGACCGCAGACAAGTTCAAGTATTGCTTGGACTTGGTTAATGTCTCCGAATGTTAGTAGGAGGAAACATCCACCCCGGGTTTGGTTGGAACAAGTGACTTAACTTTGAATGGGCGAGGTTATTCATCAAGGTGGAGTTTGTTGAACTTGTGACTCATTCCCATTGGGGCGGGGCTCGGAAGGGCAATACACCTGCTGGGGCGGGAGAAGGAACTGCTAGACAGTGGGAAGGCCCGCTAGGGCGGGGCGATAAGGAGGGAATACCCCGCTGGGGCGGGGAGGCGCAAACGCGGGAGGTCTCCTTGTACGATCTAGTTTTGGTCGGTCTTCCTATTCTACTTAGGAAGGGATATTATGGGGACAATATACCATAATATGAAGTAGGGTTGTAATAGGATTGTTGGGTATAAATAATGCCTATTGTATCACTACTAAAAAAATGGTCATTTGTGATGGCCAAAATCCATCACAAAAACTAGAAAAAGCATCACTAAAGGTTTACGTGATGGCTTTAAGCATCATGATGGCCATCTTGTATACGCCCATCATGAAAGGTTTTACGTGATGATTTTGTCAATCACTGAAACATTCAATCCTTTTGTGATGGCTAAACCTATCACATTAGTATAATAGTTATTTGTGATGGTCACGGCCATCACAGAATTGACAAGGTTTTTATGATGGCCAAAACAATCACCAATTATTTGTGATGGTCGAAGCAATCATGTCCTTTTGTGATGGTCACGACCATCACAAAATTGGAAAGGTTTTTATGATGGTCAAAACAATCACCAAATGTTAAGGCATTTGTGATGGCTAAAGCAATCATACACATAAGTCGTGATGGCTAAAGCAATCACAATTGTTCCTATTTTTGTAACCCATTTATACTTTTTGGTGATAGCAAAGCCATCACAAAATTCTTATATTAAAATATATTTAATTGCCAATTTTATATTTTAAATTTGTAAATGACATAAATTTCAATAAATTTAAAATATAAAATCATACAAAATTATTAAAATGAAAAAACTTGATCCATTTAATTACAAATCAATTCATAACCAACTACTTAAATAGGTAGTTACATGTCATTGGTTCATTAAATAATTAACTAACCCAACATCTATCATAGAACTCCTAAACTAATAAATTTATAATCAAAGGAAATCTAGATTATTCCAAATTCTATATAAAGACCTCGTCAGAGTCGTCATCATCTGTGTCGTCATTCTCAACATGTGTGGCTGAGTTATTCGTTGCAATATTAGTTGATGCATTTGATGAAGCAAATAAATCATCTAGGTTGGATCAAGTGCAAGTGTTTATGCCATATTCTTTGCGTATTGATGAAGATAACTCAAGTAGCTTTCCATTTTCTTTAATTTAATAGAGTTGTCATCTACAACCAAAGATGAACAATAAGAAACTCAATCAAGAAAAGCTTAATCAAACAGTAACAAAATTGAGATAAACATCACACAATGAGTTCCAATATGTAGATATAAAGAACTGGTACTAAAAATCATCATTTTTGCTCACTTAAAAATGATTGGATTCTGTTTACACCAATAGCGAACAATGTTAGCTTCTTACAACTCATGTTGTACAACATATCCCAAACATCCAAAATTATTCCAAACGTCTCAAACGACTCTGTTTCAAAAAATGAGTTATGACCACTCATGATGTACAACATATCCCAAACATCCAAGGTATTTTTGTAACTTATTTCATACCTTGAAGATAATTTCAATTCATATTCCCTTTTATATCTTACCAAATGAATGTTGTAATTTCCTTCGTAACTTAAGTAGTCAAGGTGAATACATAAGGTATTTCATAACTTGGCCATAACTGGATATTAGAGGAATAGAATTATAGTTTTCAATTTATTTTGCAATTCATCTTGACAAACTATCTAATCAAACTCATTACATTTCTAAATTATGCCATAACAGCCTTTTATAAACATTAACTGTTCTATTTTGGCTTAACAATCCCAAATTGAGATGCCCCCTTTTGTTAGCTTGTAACTTATACTTAGTTTTATTTCTATATACTAAGTGGGACATTACTGCTTTCCATCACAATGATATAACAGCCCATCGTGCTAAATTCTCCCTTGCCAATTGACATCTTTTACATTACTAACTAATTGAGTTGCAATCCCATTATCTTTGTGTTTATTAAGAATATTGAAAACCCCTCTTTATGGCTAAGTTTCCAAATTACATTACAAGCCAAACATGATTCACTAATGCTGCTACAGCAGCTGTTCGCTGCTGCACATAGGTGGTAGCCCCTGCTTGCCCCAACCTTCATGTCATCTCATTTCTTATAAATCGCAGCAACACATAACTGTTACCCAACTAATTGAGTTATGGATTTACTATTCATATTCTACATATGTGCTTATTCAACCGTAAGACATTAAACTATATGGGTAAACTTTTTAAATTACGCCAAAAGCCAAATATGGCTGGCCCAAAGCTGCTACAGCTGCTACTTGCTGCTATCTATTGCTTTAGGCAGCAACCCATTTCCCATGCTTTGCTACACTTTAATTTTCCCACATTTCTGACTCATTTGTATTACATTTTGGATATTACACAACTGGTATATGCACCTATAACAAAGGAGTATTAATTGGCTAGTCCTAGATATATATAATTGTGCTAACCAAGAGCCCAAGGAAAACTCCCAATTGGTTCCTGCTGCTACAACCGCTACTGTCAAAGACAGCAGCCCTGTACCCCTACTCAGCCCTCCTTTTCACAATTTAAAGATCACACATTCATTTATTAAAATGACTTACAAGGAACCTAAAACATTTGTTAAACCAGATAAACCAACAAGGAGCACCTAGCTACCATAGCAGCCCTTTACAGCACACGCTGCTGCCTATGGGCAGCAGCTCTTGACCCCTCTGCCTTGCACTATCGATCCAGCCATTATCTCCCTTATCATAACCCTTTAGAAATATAAAGATACACATTCCCTTATTACTTAAGCACAACAGTTAGGAAATCTAGATAGTCTAACCATGCTCAACAAGAGTTCATGAAAATCATTATCCTTCCCTCATTCGTGCCCACTGCTGCTGTCGTGGACAGTAGCTCTATCTCCTATTCCATACCATTATTGGCTCCTTGTTTGATAAGTTATATACAACCTCGTTGTGTCCACCTTGTAAAGATGGTACAGATAGCAAATCAGCCCATTTTATCAAAGGATCAGATTCATATTTTGGGTTATTTAGGCTGCCTAGATTAATGCTCAGAAATGGTTCAACATACCAATTCACTTTTATTTTATTTTTGCTTAAATTTCCTTTTTGATTCAATCCAATCCTCCCAAAACCCTTAACTAATCATATAAACTATATATCCACGTAGCCTTAGCCTTGGTTTTTGCTTAATTCTCTTTTTTTAACATAAACAATCCATAGAGGACTTTTAGCGAACATCTTGTGTGCGCTGTTTTGAAATGTCGATTTCATAACCATTTAGATGGGGCTTAGCCAAAAATTTCATCCTTATTGCTCCAATTAGCATATACATAGTCTCCCATCGCATCAACAAAGCAATTCAATATGTTATTTACTTACTTCCTCATGAACATAATATGAACAAATAAATTACCTTTTGATTGATGCAATCCTAAGCTTGATGATGAGTGAATACCACTTCTTCTTATCGCTGGTAGCTCTAATTTTTCCACAATTCAGATGCTAATTTCCATTTCCTTTAATTCCCTTGACATACTGCTAATTTGTGAATGAGGATTGGTTTTGTATTTATTTTTCTTCTTTGGTTCGGATGGAAGGCATGTCATAATAAAGGAGCAAACGATGTTCTTCTTGACTTCCTTTTTGGAATGAAATGAAATTAAGGAATGGAATAGGGCTGATCTATTTTCTTTCTTTCTTTGGGACGAAATGGAAGAGGCAGGGACTGTTCCTCTTTTCTCTTTTTGGAGCGAAATGGGCCAAGGAAGAGAAGGCTGAGAATTTAGCTTAAGAGTACTGAAATGAATTGAACGGGAGAAGAAAAATAAGACTGAGTCATATCAACAACTCACTCACTGCCTTAGACACTGCCTGTGTCCCTTACAAGGTTACACCTCATGCTTAGATTAATATGAGTCAACAGTATTATTATTATTTCCACTAACTTGGCTTGTATCCTGACCCTTAGTAGCAACTTAATACATATTACATATATGTATTATACATTTTACATTATTTACATACATGTATTAATACATGCACATAATACTACATATTATAATATCTTTCATTATTCTACAAATTGAAATCATTAATTTATTTACATATAATTAATAATAAATAATATATTTATTATTATACAAATCATCACATTGCACATTACAATTTCACTTATGAAATCCAATACCACATAATAAGAATTTTCTTTATTTAATTCTTATTTTAATATAATCTAAAAATATGGGTTATCACAACTAATCCCATGTGACACATTTAATAGCCAAGAAATAACAATGCTATTACAATATTCCCAATATTATAATTGAGGAGAAGTCACATCTAGTTTTGTATAAGTTCCATCAATCATCCCAATTTTGAACTTAGCAGTAAGAGCAATTATCATATCTCTACACCATTGATTATAGTTCTTCTCGAGTTTGGTTGGTTGGTTTTTTTTTTACATTTACCCCAATGTCTTATTAGTCAATGTATACAAAGTAATCCTTAATTATATGATCAAGAGAAGGTTGCCAAAAGATTTACATGAGGGTGTAGGAAATGAAGATCTATGGTTTTCGCAGTTCAACTCAATCGGGAAACAAAAAAAACAATGGAAAGTTTGTGTAATTGAAGCATTGTAGCAAACAGATGGCAGACAATAACCAAATACTTGAGATCAGAAAGGAACAAACTCCCACAAAAATAAGAAGCCACCAGTCGCCCCACCAGATAAACTTTAACTTCATCCTCCGGATCAGGCGGCGGAGTACCGGCAACCGGTAAAATAATCTACGATGTCTCTCCAAAAGTTATCCACACCACAGAAAACAAATTCCTAACAAACACTTCTTCCTCCTCCTCCTCATCCACCTCCACCTCCACCGCAACCTTCACAACCCACGGAGATATCTCGCCAAGATGAGACTGGCTTCCATAAAAAAAACAATTTCGCCGGAGAGAGGGAGAGAGAGTAAACGCTGAGGAATTTATGGGTATGGATGGAGGCTTTAAAATGGGTTAATTTTCGGGATCTCTCTAATTGAAACATCTACATATGAATTTTGGCTAAGGAAGAGGAGAAACCCAATTTGATCTCCATTTCATGCCCTACTCTTTTTCCAAAACTCGGACTCTGTTCCAAAAAAAATATACTTTGGTAACATTTTAAAAAAAAACTCTTTTAGAAGTAATATTATATGTAAAAAAATTATTTCAAAAACTTAAAGATAAATTTAAATTTAAATTTTAGGATATCATAAATTAATTATAATAAATTAAAATATATTTTTTTTGTAGAACAAAAAAATTTAATATTTTAACCTTTGTAATTTATTCGGACCAGATTAAGTCACAAGTACATGAAATTAAAATTTTAAAAAAAAATGTAATTAGCTTACATTTTTGTTTATTTAATTTTCTTTTAATTTAATTTAATTAGCTTAGATTTTTGTTGGTTTAATTTTCTTTTGATATACTATTTGTTCTACAAAAAGAGTAACATTTAAATATTTTTTAGTAAATTCGTGAATTATGAATTAATTGATCCACTAGTAATTAACTACAAAATTGTTGTTAAAAAAAGTAAATAAATTAAAATAATATTAAAATTTTATATCATTTTTTAGTTTAAGCTGCAAATATTATTTTAATTTTAAATGTTTAATTCAATAATTATTTAATGACAAGCCTCATATGGATTTGTTTTTAAGTTTTTAATTACTTTATTTATTTAATTCGCTATTTTTTCCAAATGTGTTAGTCATTTTTGTTTTGTGCCTGAGAGAATAAGATAAATTCGTATTTACTAACTAATAACTTCATATTTTGAATCAAATATCGGAATCGACATAATAACAATTGCTTCTAATTAAGAGGGTCCTCTAAATAGTACTATATTTGATATTAAGACTTTTTGGGGACAAAAGATATATTATTTATGTTAGAGAATTTAACTCATAATGATATTAAATATAGTGGGTGCGGATAATAGTAATGTAGAATAAAACTTATTCAGGCGCGACAAAAAAGAATATAAATGATTGCATTAAGTTTTAATATTTTCCTTTAGATAAAATATTGTGTGATGTTCAAACACAATCAAGAAAAAAATTGACAAATTAAGACCTCCTTTGACAAATGGTAAAAAAATATATTTTTACATTCGTTGAAATTTTTATCAATTGTACTCGCCTCCCTTCAAAAAACAAAAAATAATATACGCGAAAAATTTAGTGATTGTAATGGTTGTTCAAATATTATATAGTGATGACACAACTAGACATCAGTAAGAGCCATCATATATATTACTATTTTGTGACTGCTAGTAAATTCCATCACCTAATATATTTGTTGGTCATATATGCTTGTTTTTTAGTGATTGCCTTGACCGTCACAAATAGTTTATAGTGATGGAAAAATTAGTCATTACTAGGAGCCGTCATCTATATTATTATTTTGTGATTGTTGAAAAAGTCCATCATATAATACCAATTTTTTGAGATTACTTTAAATGTCGTCATAAAGGTCCATCACATGTGATTTTCTTTTCGTGATGGTTTTGATCGTCACCAAATATTTTTTAAACTTTTTTCTTTGTGATGGCTTAAATGCAATCACGTTAAGGAGAAATATATAGGTGATGGTTGCATGCCATCACAAAAATTAAAAATTATTTTAAGACAATATTTGGTGATTGAAATAGCCGTCACATATATATATATATGCACGATGGAAAAATTAACCATCACTAGAGCCATCATATATATACTATTTTTTGTGATGAATCAAATAATCCATCACGAAATATTATCTATTGTTGATTGCTTTTGAAAATTGTCACCAGGATCCATCACGTATGCTTGATTTTTTAGTAGTGACTCTATGTAACCAATTCATTCTGAATAAAAAAAGGAACGTCTCTCCCGTGGACGTACCCAAATTGGAAAATCACGTAAATCTGTCTGTGTTAATTCTCTATAATCGTGTGCGTGTGTGTGATCCAATAATTCTAATATAATGTTTATAAAATATATAAAGATAAACTTCACCTCATAATTATCTTCTTGAGAAATATAAAATGTTCATGTCTTAAAAGAAAATTAGCCCCTAAAACAAAGTCATCCTATTTTTTGATATGTAATAAACTACTATTCATCGTACTCTCGTTAAATCATCAGTTCAATTCTTTACTATCAAATAATGAGTTTATTGAGTATTATTATTGAAAAATAGGATGACTTTTTTATTTGTCTAATTTCTTCTAAGATATGAACTTAACATTTTATATTTATAAGGAAGCAATTATCCGGTTTTATTTGTCTTTATTTTTTATAAGCATTATGTAGTGTTTAATTCCATCTTACATATATAATTGTTGTAATTTTTTAATTTGTGTTTTATTTTATTGTTATTATGTGTAATAAGATAAATGGCAAAAGTAGAAAAAAATAAAATAAGTGAAATGAGATCTTATTTATTAAGTTTAAATTAGTCACTTAATTATATATGGGTGTGCAACTAGTAATCTAGGGTGTGCATATATCACCACCATTAATATAATAAAAATATAATTTGAAATATATATATATATATATATATATATATATATTACATAAAAGAAAATATACATAATATATATATACAATTATAAAAAATATGTACATAATTCATAAACTATTGGGAAACTCCTCGAATCCTATTCAAATATTAAGTTAAAGTATTCATGGATTCAAGTCGAGGGAGGAATTGTTGAGTTACTCCTCGAATCCTATTCAGGAAAAAATGATATTATGAAAATAAAGATGTCCTATTTTTAATAGGATATTTATTATATGCTGGAGTCCAATTATGAGAAGGAATCATATTTTTGGTAAAATTGTTATTTTGGAAGTATCCTATTTTAAATAGGAAGATGAGAATTGTGGGTAATCTATAAATAAAGTATTATGTTGAGTTATTGAATGGTAGCACAATCAAAATTCATGTAGTATCATAAGAGTTGAGAGAGGGTGTGGGTGGATTTTGTGTTTGTGTAAGTGATTTTGCAAATTTATATTCCGTGCAAAAAAGTTTTATTGTGGGTGAGAGAGTTTTTCATCTTTTATTCCGTACAAAAAATTGTGTCGTGGTATTGTGGAACCTCAAGTTATATGACATAATATTTTGGAGGATTATTGTATGCCCATTATTTTGATATAGTGAACATTTGGAGTTTGGCATGTGATTTTTTTCTTTAAGGGTTTTCCACATTAAATCTTTTGTTGTTTTATCTCTTGTTATTTTATTATGTGGTTTGTGTTGGCTTAATTCCTAATAAGTGCTATAAGAGGTAGGTTAATTGGATTCAAGTAGAAGGGAAATTAGTCGCATTGGTGTGACAAATAAAGAGAGTGAAGATTGAAGAAGTTGGTATTTATCGTGATGTTGATAAATAAGAGATTTTGCGCTTATGGAGAATCACCATTGCAGTCATTAGATGAAGATTATGAAGATGTTGATGAAGATAAATACAATGATGATGATGATGATGATGATGATGCAAATAATGCAGATTATACATGTAAGACCCCAACTTTTATGAATAAAGATTTAATTTCCTCTATATATTATTTTGAAAGAGTAAGGTGTTGATTTGATAAATGTGGTAAGTTATGGGTGGAATGTGCAAATTTTACAAAGTAAGCAAGTGGTCATAACATATTCGTTGTGTCGGGGAATATTCTTTTGTCGGAGAATATTCGTACGACGGTGCAGTCATTGGTGGACCCCACAACAGAATAATTGTCGGATATAGAAAGCGACAGAAATAACATTTTCACGGCAAAACTTTTACCGTTAAACTGTTAAAATACCCGGTGATAAAAATATAGTAATACGCGTTGTTGTAAAGTAGCACACGGTATTGCACAATATCTTTGATTATTGATGCTTACGTAAGAAGTCACTCAGTATTCAATAATTGCTACAGTAGTTGTTGCACAGTATATCATATTATTGATTCAATTATTGTCATAGTATCATCTGCACAATATTTTATATTATTAAATCAATAATGATCAGTTATATTATTTAAATGATAATATTAGATAGCATTATTGATAATGTCTAGAAAGTTCTGTCTAGGAAATGGGTTAGTTAATTGCGCGCCAGTAAGAAAAAATCTTTATCGGAAGGCCCCCTCTTTCCTGGGAACGACCTGGTTGTCATTATTGTGATTCTGTAATATTAATTTAAATAATAATTGATGAATGGTTGATAAAAATATTTTCATTGTGTTGGAAATATTAATGTTAGTAGAAATCGACATTTATTTCGATAATAATTGATTTTCGGATGTTAAATTGACCAAACAGAGAATTAATCGGATAAATGAGCAATTAATGGGTGGTTAACATGTGGGACCCACTTATTGGTGGATAATAAATAATTGGTGGGTAGTTGCAGGGGTGGAGGTGCAAGATTTATAAACTTGAGGGACTAAATTAAAATTTAGGCAAAGATGGAGGTACTAAAGTGTAATTAACCAACCTTTTTCTAACCTATAAATAGCAAGCTAATTTCATTCATTTCTCACCATTCTTGAAGAGCAAAGTTATAATAGTGAGAAAAATTATAGAGAGAAAAAGAAGAAGAGTATTCTGCTACTACACTATTCCAGTATCCAATCTTCTACTGAGGTAAGGGGTATTATTTCTTTTATATTCATAAAGAATGCTATTTTCTTTCAATACTCGTAAGGGTTGTTACTCTATTTTTTATTGATCTGTGGGAGTAACTTGTCTACGCGGATTAATATAACTAGGAAGACGTTTCAAATACCATTTGTATTCATTCTTTATTGATCTGTGGGAGTAACCTGTCTACGCGGATTACCGCATGCCTGGTGAAAACCTTTTGTATTCATTCAATTCCTTAATAATCTGTGGGATTAACCTGTCTACGCGGATTACCGCATGCGTGGTGAATCACCCTTCGTATTCATTTTTATTAAATTGTGGAAATGATCTGTCTACGCGGATTACCGCATGACGGGTGAAAATTCAATTACAATTTTGTATATTCATTAATACTCGTACGAAATATTATTTCACTGGAATATTGGTCTGAACTTGTTATGAAATTTTCATCTTTTTATGACAAGTTACTATTCACGAGTTACTATTCACGGTAAAAAAAATATTTTTTTTATCTTTGATTGAATCCAAGTTTTGAACTTCATTCTTGAATTTTGCTCCACAATTGATTATTACGGAGTATTCATGAACTTGGATAAATTCAATTACGAATCCCTAATTTTGTCCTTTATCTCACTGGATTCGTTTTTATATTATTTTTCATCATCCTCAGTCTTAAATGATGATACAAATGAATATCTTTGGCCTGTAGTGCAAAGATGAATGATTATTTGATGAATATCTTTGGCCTATAGTGCAAAGATGATTACCTAATGAATATCTTTGGCCCGTACTGAAAAGATGGACAGGTGTTGAGATGAACATGACCACTGGTGATACAAATGAATATCTTTAGCCCGTAGTGCAAAGATGAATATTTGATTCGAGATATATATTGATTGATGTTACAGGGATAAAATATTGATGTCGGAGAATGGAGTGATGGTCCGAGTTAGAGCTGTAGAAGTCCTCACTATAATTTTTTAAATAGTGTGATAATAAATATAATGAGGACTTAGTTTGAATATTAATATTTTCTACATGTCTGTATGGACACTTACAGTTGTGTGGTCGTATTTTGCACGACTGTTTGATATAAAAGATTATATTTGATTTCTATACCATGTATTTGGCGACTCAAAATGGGTTGGTTTGATTGGACCGATTCTGGGGGCGTTACAATACATATATATGGTACGGATGACGCGACAGATCCGGATAGTGTGTATGTTACGGATGAAGCATATGATGTGGATTATACGGATGATGCGGATAGTGCGGATGACGCGGGTGATGCAGATGATGGTGACGACTACAACAACGGTGATAGTGATGAAGTTGAAGTGTTTGCAGATTCGAGTCGACGGAGGAATTGTTGGGAAACTTCTCGAATCCTTTTCAGATATGAAGTTGAAGTATTCGGAGATTTGAGTCGAGGGAGGAATTGTTAAGTTACTCTTCGAATCCTATTCAGAAAAGAAATTTTATTATGGAAATAAAGATGTCATATTTTTAATAGGATATTAATTATATGCTGGAGTCTAATTATGAGAAGGAATCTTATTTTTGGTAAGAGGAGTTTTATTTTGGAAGTGTTTTTTTTAAGTAGGAAAAGGAGAATTGTGGGTACTATATAAATAGAGTATTATGTTGAGTTGTTGAAGGAGTCATGTAACATCCTCAGAGTTGAGAGAGGATGTGAGTGAGTTTTGTGTTTGTGTGAGGGAGAGAGTTTTGCAGCTTTTAGTCCGTGCAATAAGTTGTGTTTGTGACGACCCGAGAATTCAGATAGTCTTGAAATTAGTTTTTTCGATGAGAATATCTAATAAATAAAATTTTATTGATATTATTGCGTGTTATGTGATTTAGGTCGATTAATGACCTAATTTATGTGTTACGTAATTATTATGAGTTTTTGGAGTTTTTGGAAGAAAATAAATTTTTTCGAGGAAAACGCTAAAACATTATTCATAAAATGTAGAAAACGCTAATAAACGTTATTTTAAAAAAAAATCAAATTACATCATAACGTTTATTTAAACAGGCGACATGAAATATCTAATAAAAGTTTTTCGGGAAAAAGCCGTAAAATCACTATTCATGAGAAAAGCGCAACTTTCGATTTTTCGATTTTTCGATTTTTCGATTTTTCGAAGGGCGACATAGAGTTTATTCGAGGGCGGGAGACGTAATCTCCAATAAAATCAGCGAAAGAAATTTCGCGGTTTCGCATGTTTGATGGACTTAGGAAAATCTAACTAGAAAGAAATCGAGTAACCGACTTAGTACGAGAATTAAACCCTAATCAATTGTATGAAAGGGCAAAATAAACTTTTTGCTAACTAAATGAATTATGAAAGTTAACTAGAAAGAAACTAGAATTTAAAATTTAGAAAATTGTAACCAAGCCAAATTGAGCCTAAGAAATTAAGATGGTTTGGCTAGGAAATTAAGATGGCTTGGCT
Source organism: Panax stipuleanatus (assembly GCA_020205555.1). Taxonomy (NCBI): domain Eukaryota; kingdom Viridiplantae; phylum Streptophyta; class Magnoliopsida; order Apiales; family Araliaceae; genus Panax; species Panax stipuleanatus. Next base: position 241,660 of record JAINUT010002581.1, read on the forward strand.
AAAGAAATTAAAATGGTTTGGCTAGAGAATTAGATAGCTTGAAGGCTTGAAGCCAATACTTACAAAACTCGGAGTCAAAGCTTAGAGAGGTCATTTGTTACTTGGTGGGATTTAGCACGAGATGAATTGAATGTGGGCAAAGAAAGGAGAACTAGGTGTCATTTATGGGTATTTTAGCTCATAGGATAATTGAAAGTTAAAAAGAAGCTGGGAATGAGGGGGTGATCCGGCCATTGAGGGAGTAAGGGGGGATTATGTGGTGATTCACCTAGTATAGGTGGCAATGGTATTAAATTTTAGCTTATCTCTTTTGTCATCTTCATCCATAATTTTCCAAGCGTCATCACTTTATTCTTTAATCCCACATGAGTTAGATTAACCTAAGAAGATGGTTAGGTTAGTTGGTAGGAGATGAGATGAGTTAATTCTCTACACTTAGCTAATTCATTTCATTTGCAAGAGAGAAGAAAAAGATAACAAGAGAGAGAGAGAGAAAGAGCTTGGACGGAAGGAACAAGAGGAAAAGAAGGAAGAGAGGAAGATCAAGGATCAAGCTTTGATCATTCATAAGTTAGTAAGAACAAAAAGGAACAAAGAAGAAAGAACATCAAGAGGTTATCATTTGAAGGAAGTTATGATTGTGGATGAAGTAGATGGTAAAAAGTCGGTACAGCTAAGTCAGGGCGGATCGAGGATTCGATAAAGTTAGAAGATGAAAGATTAATGATTGAATATGCATTGTATTAATTGTAATACTTTTAAATGATGTAATATTCAATTACATTATGTAATAATGTATAAGTAAATGTCTTAGAACCTGGGATTAGATGAGATGTATTGTAATAACATAGAGGTTAAATTTATGATGTTAATGTATGGATGGAATGATTAGCACCGTGAAGCACCGGACCCGGGCTTGAAGGAAGACTCGGGGTTTAGGGGCTTTGCAATTGGTATCAGAGCTGATAGGTTATAAACCTTAGGCGGGAGTATCTTAAGAGCTATAGAAAAAAGGTGGAGATGATAAAGAATAAACTCAGATAAAGTTTGAACAATAAAAAATAAATATAAAGAATTTATAAAGAAGGGATTAAGATATAAATGAGAAGATTCAAAGAAAAATCTTGAAGAGTATAAAATATAACAATCAGGAGTTACCTCATTCCCGTAATAAAGATGAAAAGTGATGATAAATAGACGATATCTATAAGATGAAAAACGTAAATAAAATCATAATATAACATTATTAAAGAAAAGTAAGAAGATCGTAGGATGAAGCGATCGTAGGGTAAGAAAGATCGTAATGTAAAACGATTGTAAATAAGATCACCACTTGATCAGATTGAATAGTGAAATGACAAATATTCTGTTAAACGATTACAAAGTTATAGCTTGGCACTATAAAGAGAATGTACTATGAAATAGTACGAGGTAAACTCAAGAAGAGTTGTAAAGGATAAAATAAGGGTTAAGAACATTCGTATTGAGTAAAGAGAAAACTAGAATTGTGTGGGATTTTAATTGAGAACTTATGTGGTAATTGAGTTGTACAAACCTTTGTATGGGTATAGGTTTTGTGCTTGGTTTAACGACCATTTAGTTTACCTTGATAACCGTTGAAATGTGGGTGTCGCACTATCGATATATATATATGGTGAGAATGTGATTCTTTTCTCATATATATATTTGATAGTTAGAAAATATTAAGATTAGGTGCGAGTTCTTTAAACTCATGATTATGGTAAGTTTGTGACTCATAATCATATCGTATGTTTTTGAGCCCCTAAGCGTATGGACAGTCTTTGATCTGTTCTTGGACTATATATGAATAAGACAAGTCCCTAAATTCATATTATTGTGGCAAGTTCCTGAACTCATAATGTGTGGTAAGTTTGAAGAACTATACTAGGGTATAGAAAGGTTGTGGATTGAGAACTGAAAATTCTTAATATGATGAGCATTGGTGATGTGAGAAATAGATAATAATTCTTCAACAACCATAATCTGGTGGTATTCGACAAAGAAATCGACAAAGGAGTACATCTCGTACTGTTCCGTATTGTCTATCAACACATGGATGAACAACACTAGGAAGTCATCTTTATGGCTGGCTTTGTTGAGATCTCGATAATCTACACAAACTCATAACTTTCCCCCATACTTTGGCACTGGGACCACATTGGACAATCATTCAGGGTAGGTTGATACAATAATGATACCTGCTTTGAATTGTTTGATGATTTCTTTTTTGACCTTTAGGCTCCATTCTGGTTTCAACCGTCTTATCTTTCGCTTCACTAGTTTGAATCTCTCTTTAACTGGTAACTGATATATCTGTAGATAAGTCAATCATGTCTTCATGAGACCATGCAAAAACATCCTTGAACTGGGTTAGGAGGTTAGTTAGTTCTTTTTCTTAGCTAAAGGGGAGGTTGGTTTTGATCTGTAGCTCTTTAGGATTATCAGAGGTTTAGATGTTTATGGTGATGGTTTGCTCAAGGTTGGGTTTGGGTTTGTCTTCGACCCATCCTTTAATTTTCTCAGGCACCTCTTCATTGTTCAGCTCTTCTTGCTCAATTCCCATCAAGTTAAAGTTCAACTCTATATCAAAATCGTAGTCACTACTCGAATTTGACAAGTCAAGGACATGGCTAGAAATACTCAAATTTGGGAACCTGAGAAGAAAACTTGATTGCTTAATATATATATATATATATATAATTGTCAATTATAAAAGGGTTCAGCAGTTAATATGACAAAAGGTAATAACAAGTTGCAAATAAAATAAAATAGAAGGAAACAAAAAAGCTAGGCTCCCTGTTAACAGATCATTTTCCTGTTTTTACCCTTTCCGAATGATCTGAGGGGTGATCTTGTAACAACCCGAAAATTTATAAGATCTTGTATAAAGGTTAAAGAATAAAACCTAGATAAGAATTTGAGGATTAATTAAAAAATTTAGAGAACCTATATGGTTTTAGTTAAATTCTTATGCAATGTAAAGAAATTAAATGAGAATGATAGAAATTTTTAAAAAGAAAATTTGTAGCCTAATGTTATAAATTAGGTATTAGAATTAAATAACCTAAAGGGTTATCTTTATTTAATGGTTCTAGTATTTTAATTATATATATTAGTGACCTAATCTAAGAGAATTTATTTTATTATCTCAATTTATTATTTATTTTAAATCTAATTAAAGTAAGCTTAATTGGGTTATAAAATTTAAGGAACGTGAGTAATTAATTAAATTCAAAATGAGTGGAATAAAAACTTTAATTAAATGATTAGGGTAAGATAAAATTAAAATTATTGGACCATGCTAATTCTTATGGCCCAAACATTTTAATTAGAGAAGCCCAATGAGAATTTAATTTATTAGCCCAAAATAATGGGATATGTGCTAATAGAATAACTATGATTAGGAACTAACCATACTTGAGTTAAATGTAGGAAATAACTATATTGGCCAAAAGGGGAAGGAGAGATGAACATGTGATGTTATTATTGTTTTTACAAACTCTTACCCACTCCCTTGTGTGTCATTCTTAGATTTAGCCACACTTTATCCAAATTTGCAAGTAAGGTAAAGTGTGCAAGCAATCTTTTAACCAAACTTGTAAGCAACATGAGAAGAGAGAAAGAGGATGTATTGGGAGATTTAGAGTAGATATACATATGTATATCTATACATTTTTACTAATAATAAATACATATCTCTTTAGCAAAAATCAATTTTTACTTCATTTCATTTCTTTTCTTCCAACTTGCTAACAAAATAAATACAAATAGAGAGAGAGAGGAGGCCATTTTTGGCAGCCACAAGAGGGATAGGGGAGGAGGTTTTGACCATTCATACACCCAAGATCAACATCTATTTTGGAAGAACAAGGAAGGGTAGCAATAGATCAAGGTATAAAATACTTTTTATCAAAGTTATTTTTAGTTGTTTGAATCAAAACTTGGATCTATGATTCCAAGCCTCAAAACTCTAGATCTACATGGGTATAAATGTGTTATGTGTAGATCTATCACTTTTGAGGATCAAAAGTTGGATCTAAATTAAGAAAAGGAAACTAAGTTTTCAAAAAGTTAGAAAACTCTAGTCTTTATTTTTTTCTTAGCATAGATTATGTTTTTTTTGGGTTTGGTGAAGTTTTGATGAAATAGATCATGGGTCATGGTAGATCTATGAGTATAAGAGGTATTAGGATGTATTATGTTAGTTAATGTTTGATTAATCAAGAGATCATAGAAGTTTTCTTACAAAACACAAAGGTTAGAAAATCAAATTTTTGAGAAAATAAAATATGAAATTCAAACGATCATATCTCTCATTATATTTTGAATTTTTGAGTGTGGTCAATTTCTGGAGTTATATCTATGAGTCTTATAACATATCCAAGTGGAATCACTGCAAAATTTCTTATAGATTTCCGTTTGGACAGTTTTTAGCAAAGTAGGCAAAATCTAAAAAAGGCAAAAAAATCTGCCCAAAATTTTCAAGGGCAGTTTCGGCAAATTAATGAATGAAATAAATTCAAAACTTTTGGGATATAAAAATATATTATATAAAGTATATCTTGTCCAAATATGAGCTTATTCCGACTTAAATCCACCGAGTTATGATCATTTCAATATTTGGATTTTTTCGACGAAAACTGCTATAACTGGAGTTCTATAACTCCGATGGCCACGAAATTTAAACTACAAATTCATGTTAATACGTATAAGATTCTTCCAAGAGTTGAGAACTTTTGGAGTTGATCATGATATAGCTAATTTTCTTAAGTTACGAACTAAAAACGGACTTTTAAAAAATACTAAAGGAAATTGAAAATTTTCCAAAAAATTATTTTTTTGTATGGAATATATGTATATATGTGTGGCCAAAAGATAAAAAAAATAATAAGATGATTTGGTATTTTTCATGAAAATTATTTAATTATGAATAAATAAATTAAATTAATTATGTAATGTTAAAAATATAAAAATTAGGATTTTATGACTTGAGAACCCTAGATATGGTTTTTGAAAGGGTTTTTGGTCATTGATGATGAGACATTATGTTTATGACCTTGTATGGTTGTTAAATAAATAAATTAGTAAAGATTAAACAATTAAAATAAATTATTTTTAAGTTTAATAAATGATTAAAAGATTATTAAAAGATTAATAATACTAGATTAAGATATTATTGAGTGATTGAAAACATTTGGATTAAAGTGTTATTAAATCATTGATTTAAAATATTATTTAATGATTAATAATATTATTAAATGATTTGAATATTATTAAATAATTAATAATATTAAATGAGAGTTTAAAAGAGGAGTTAAGTTATTGATTGGACATTCAATAGGCCATATTGAATGTATAGTATGATAAATTAAAATTTTAATATGATAAAAAGGGAATACAATTTGAATTCGGTTTGCTGAATTAATTATGTTAGCTTGTATTCAGCTTGCTGAATTGGTAGATTCGGCTTGCTGAATTGATGTATTAGGTTTGCTGAATTAGTGAATTCAGGTTGCTGGATTGTAATTCAGTTTAAATTTAGGTTGCTGGATTAGATATTCGGCTTAATGAATTATAAAGAAGAACTTATAATATAAAAGACTTAGTGTTAAATCATAAGTTATATGATAAAGTAATAGTACAGTCGTACTCTTTAATGGTTGATGTATAGTATCTGGGCTAAACGATTCCTTTAGGGAACTGAGGTATATACGAATTAGCAATCGATCTAACTCGCTGTAAAATACAGTGTAGACGAGACGAAAAACTAGATTGTTGGTTGTTTGTGAAAAACTACTCAACATACTGTACTGAATACTA
>JAINUT010002581.1:250000-255000 GCA_020205555.1 Panax stipuleanatus
TGCTATAGATCTTCCAATTGCTGGTACTCGGATCTTCAAGGATGGCTGAGATAAAAATGTAGCCGGAGTCATTGTTTTCTCTGAGGATGACCATGACTGGCTCGGAACTGGGCCCGAGATCTTCCTTTGGGATGCTGACTTTCGCCCAGTTAATAAAAGGAAGGCCAAGCTGATCGTCTACTGGGCTCGCCCCCATAAAAGGAAGGCCATGCTGATCAGCGAGCCAAAAGCTGCTCATAAATCAGAACTGGACTTCCTTAAGGAATTTTTCACTCTGAGCTTTCCGGAGGCTTTAATCCTCAACATAGGATCCGAGTTCACCTATCTAAACCTTCAAGTGAGTGTAGGGGTCACCGAATCCATTATACTTTTCAAATTATGGGACTTAAAATTTATCTGGGTATCTTGCCTTTGGGAAAATACATAAATCAGAGTAATTCACACTCCCGTGGGATCCAATCCCCTTAATAAACCGGATGGCATCCTCCATCTGTCAAACTTTCTTCCTTATGTCTCCAGTTTCTCTGTCCTCACGGAGGTCTATTACTTTCCTTGTCAGATTCTTATTAGGGGCCTCTTTGGCAGAACTAACGTTGATTGGGGATAACGGGGTAAACATTCGTGTCTCACTTTCCTTTCTGGGTACTTGTATATCTCCCTGCACAGAGGCTTCGGTCTGAGTTTTCAATTTGGGATCCTAAGTTACTTTACACTGCTCTCCTAACAGGATGGTCATCTCAGCAATCTGTTTCTTAAATTCCTCAAACTTCTCTCGAGATACGGGAATAGGTTCTGATGAACTTCTTTCGACCATTTTGGCTGGTGGTGATCGTGCCTTCTTAGCTCAGAATCAAGTTCTAGGACCAATCTACACAAAATCGATATCTAGTTTAGTCTTGATATTGGTAGATGATGTGGATGCATGATATGTTATGCATTAGTTAAGGGTTTTTTTAATCTTTTCCTGCAACACAAGGGGTTAGTCATTTTGATGACAGTATAAGATGCGTATATAAATTACAGTTTAAGATGGGTGACATTTATATATTCAGAAAGTAAAAGGGCATGAAGAGACATCCTGCGTGTTTGGTTTATCAGAGGCTAACCTATCTTAGGATTACTCTCACGGGCTTTTTGAAATTGGTTCCCAGATCTTCGCAATTTACTTAATGAAAACATCCATCTTTAAATTGGAGCGGATCTAAGTGGTGCCTTTCCTAAGCCTCACAAGAGAACGCTCTTTAGAGTCCAGTAATAGACAACCGACGTGTTCGCTTCCTGATGGAGGAATCACACAACATACATTCATCGTCCTTACCGGATGCAAATGGTGACATTGTGTGAGGCACTAACATATTGTACGAGGCACTAACATAAAGTGCTTAAAGATTGAAACATTAATCACACACAAAGATCATTCACACAATATGCAAATGCAAAAATGGAAATCAAAAAGATTGAACGCATCTTAAGCCCTCTATATCCCCAGTAAAATCGCCACCTGTCGACGACGGGAAAAGAATTCTCGACTTCCCTGAACTTGGTTCTTACCCTTCGTGTTTCGCTATGTCGATTAATTTATTTAAAGGGTGAGATTTTCAAGAAAGGATCGACATGATTGTCGACAAACTTGAAAAGATTGACTTTTTATGATAAATGTTAATGATTATGATTGGACCGAATTAGACAGAGCTGCTTGTTGGTATAATTTAAATAGATGTACAATCTCATTTGGGTTTTGAAGGTTTTCGTAATATGGTCCAATATGTGACTCTATAGAATTGGTCTGGAAACCTGAGATTCATAGAGTGGGGGCTTGCTTAAGCGAGGGGAAGGTGTTAGGCACCCCCCTCCCCCGACTTCTGTGAAAACACGGTTACCGCATCTTATTGATTTTCTAAGCATAAAGTGTGTGTGTGTGTGTGTGTGCTTTATTGTGATAAGTGTTTTGATTTTATTCTTTATTCTAAGTCTCATTTTTGAGTTATTTGAAAGTAGTGATGTTCCTCTTTTGCACATATATATGTATGAAGGATTTGATTTAGCAAAAAAATCATTTTAGACAAATATACATTGAAATGATATTTTGGAAAAAACTTGATTTTCAAATCCTTCGCTCAAATAGTAATCGAGGGCATTTGATACTTCCATTTATAAATCCTAAATAAATCTACCCCCGAGACACTTTATTTTATTATGAAAGCTCTTTGCTATTTTTGATTTGGAAATCGATTTTTGGGTGATAATACAGGCAAAGAAACGCCAAAAAGGGTCGGATCATCATCGGGCATGAAAGTCATCTCGATGAACCCGAGCACCCACAATCATAATCTTCACTATTACGGGATATTAAATTTGACTTCTCAAGACTAACCCTTCGAACTCGTTTTAAGATTTGATATTACATGTACAACGATTTCGAGTTATTTAAACATTACATAGCAAATGAAACGTCCATCGTGAGAATCTAGTCAAGATCCGATCATTAGATCTCAACCCCGGGATTCCTAGGCTCACATTATTATACTTAAAATGTTTATACAACATGTCCTAAAGCCGATAATGGGTGATTTCATTGGTTGAAATTCTTATTACGAGCTATTAGGACCCCCTCACCTCTAGATATAGATCTAGGGCTCTACGGAGTGATCGGGACCGATTAAAATCATTAAAACTTCTAGATCTATCATGGATCTAAACCGATCTAGCATATAGGTTAGAGCTTCATGCTCCATCACCATCCAAAGGGCTAGATCCGACTTAAATCTAGGTAGATCTAGCCTCTGGACTTGATTTTCAAATAACCATGCACAAAATAGCCGGTAGAAACTCTAGATCTACCAACTACTACGCGATATATATATATATATATATATATATATATATATATATATATATATATATATATATATATATATATATATATATATATATATATAACAACGAGTTTAACTACATTTAAGCAATATATAACATAGATCTAGTACATTGAACAAAGTTTACAAAGGAAATGAGCAAAAGTTAGCCTTTTTCACCTTAGGGGATGCGGTAAACAAGCTTCCTGGGACACAAATCTAAGCTCTACAACTCAAATTGTATGAGATCTATGATATATGTGGAATATTTGAGCTAAATCTAGTGTTAGAATGCTAAACCCGAGCCTTTCTCTTTCTAGATCTGAGCTTCTCTCTCTAACTTCTTCTTTTTTTCTAAATGAGCTGTTGGTCGCAGGTGTACTTGCGGCTGGGTCCCGTGGGCCCTGCAGTCTCGAAGTTCATTCCTTCGGTCTTGGTCCGATGAAAGTTTAGCTCCATACCTAAAAATCTCAAAAAGTCCTTGGGGAAGGCTGCAAAATAAGGTCGAGTCTGACTGAATCGGAGTCGGAGAAAATGATGAAATTAGCTGAAAGGTATCTTCCGGCTCCCGAAGGTAGTCAATTGACTCGTCTTGGATAGCTCGCAGTTCAATAGTTGTTGTGGTGACTTCTTGTGGCCACATTTTCAGCTTTGCGATCCTCGTTTGGTCCGCGTTGTGTATGGGCGTCGTTGCACTTTGATTTCTCTACGGGATTGTCTCTGGAGTGAAATGATACTTTTTCCCTCCCTCGGGGTTGTCTCCGAAGTAAAATTACGCTTTTACCCTCCTGAAATGTTAGTCCAAGAAAAGCGAAATTTCAAGTGTCTACATTTACTTTTTGTGTAAAATTCAGAACTAGACCTGACAATTTAATTTACAAATTAGTGGGTTAACCCTTGGAACCATTCAGTTGGTTAACTATTTAAAAATATTTGCATTAATTAATTATAGTTTAGACCCATATTTTTTTATAAAAAATATGGGTCTAAACTATAATTAATTAATATATGTCCAAATCATGATTTGGACATGTTTTTTATATAAAAAAATATGGACCTAAACTATAATTAGGGGTCTGTTAAACAATTTCTGAGCATCAAATCTTTCTAGAACTGGATTTTGTGTAATCTATCACACGAAGTTAGCTTCATTTTTACTCCTTTCATTGATGCAGAAATTTGATAAACGGGAGGCATTCTAAGGTTAAAAGGAGTTATTGAAAGGGTTCATTGGTAATTTCCTTTATAGCATGTTAACGTTGGAGCCATCTCCACGCGTTTTTGGAGGGTAAATTGCAATCATGGTTAGAGCTCTTCTAGGTGGACATGTAAATTAGACATAAAAATTGGATATGAGTGTATTTAAATTTCATCTATTTGTATTTTTACCCACATTAAGGGTCAAAATACAAATAAGTAAAATTCAAATACACTCATATCCAATCTTCATATCCAATTTTCATGTCCGCACAGAATTTTTGTCATGGTTAATATGGATGGAAAATTGAACGGTTTCACTTGACCTTAAATACCTCAAGTGTTTGTGTTCATTTTTAAAGTTGAGGTGAAGATGTACAAAAACAGCTATACCTATGTGGTCATTTAAAGTTTACATTTTTAAATTAGACAAAGACATTTTTTCAATCCTCACATAGAGTATCAAAAGGACAATGGCTTATCTACACGCACTTCAAATGTTGCAGCCAATTTTTCAAATTGTCGTTTAGATGAAACTAATGTTTTCAAACTCGGTCCTTTATCTACCCGGAAAAAGTATCAATAATAATTATCATAATTGACCACATCACCAGAATAATAATTATTATTGTTATTATTGTGTTGTTGTTATTATTAGTATTATTATTATTATTAGTACTATAATAATAATAATAATAATTATTAGTATTATTATAATTATTATTATTGTTATTATAATTATTACTAGAAATTGCCCGTGCCTGAAGGCACGGCGTAACGAAAAATTAGTTTAAAATTTGAAAAATACTACATTAACTAAAGACTTTTTGCAACTTAAAATAATTTACAATCAGACATAATATTTATCATAATTTACCACACCACCACAATAATTAATTTTCTATAAAAGTAGATATCTAGAAAAATCTAAACCTGTTTACAAAACTT
>JAINUT010002582.1:0-198208 GCA_020205555.1 Panax stipuleanatus
TCAAGTCAAATTACTTCTCAACTTTTGAATCAAGAATATTAATCAAGAGTCAAATTACTTCTGAGGGTCATTAAGGCCTTGAACCGAGTCTTAGGTTGTCAAGTATATTAACCTTTCCAACCTTTAACAGTCATAAGACTATAGACTTTACTTCTCGTACTTAGGGAGATCAGCCCTTCGTACTGATACTGTGCACACTATCTTAACGCTTTAAGCATCTTCATTAATTCCCTATATTAGGGTTGTTCATCTCAGTTTGACATCAGAATCCGCACCAAATAAAGTTGGTTTGGATAACTCAATAAATGATATTCAAATTGAATATTAACTTCTCAAGGTATACAATCGAATAAGTATTGTACACTTAAATGATACTTTTAAAGAATCATGTATCTCATGTGAAATTCTAAACTTGGATATTCAAGAGTAAGAATTTGCTCAACAATAGTAATTAAGCATAGCAATTGCTTAATTTAAAGAGTTTAGTTTAGAAAACTTGCCCTATAATAATAATAAGTTAGGGATAGAAAACTTGCTCAATTTAAAGAGTATAGTTAGGAAACTTGCTCAAATATAAAGATTTGAGTTTAGGAAACTTGCCTCGTGCGCAAGCTACAATTATTACTCACTTCTTTAATTACTCTTACCTATCAATACATTCACAATATCAATTAATCACAAGTTCGATATGATTATTGATTTACAATAGTATTCTTCAAACTCATTATTAGGTTTTCAAATAATTATTTACGTTGATTAATTAACTTGTTAATTAATCACGTAACTTAAGTTATTAACTTGTATTAATAACTCATTACATACATAACATGTCATCATGTTAATTAGATTTAAAATAATGTCTTAATGTTTATAACACATTATTTAACCTTTACAAATAATAATTTAAATCACGTAATTAATTTATTAATTAATCACATAACATAAATTATTAAACTCATATCAATATTTTATTATATTTATACAATATGTGTTCATGTTCATTAGACTCAAAACACATTTCACAAATTTCCAACACTTAGCAATTTTTTTTTTCAAAATTTTCGAACAGGCGCGGCCGCGCGCAATTTTGCCTTGCAGCCGGCTCGGCCGCGCGGCTGCGGAATTTCAGAATCTAAAGTTCGTTCGCGAACGAACACAGATTTTCTCCCATTTTCTCCCAATTCACATCATTACACTGATTTATAATGTTATCCATGAAGTATAAACTTCACAGGAACATTATATATCACTTATAACATGTTCTTAACATTCCAAGTCATGTAATTACACAAATCAAAATATTAATTTTTACTGTTCTTCAAAACTTTCAAGAGTTTAATGAAAAACATAAAAATCTCCTTACGGATTCGTTACTACACCGAATCCATTCATTTCAATTCTATTTTCTTTGTTTTAACATATACAATCATATTCATGTATCAATTTAAATATAAACATATGATTCAATTATTAATTTAACCCATATGGGTTATTCACCTATATTCAATACTCTGTAATTTCATCAAACCCATTTATTAACAAAGTTATTTGGTGTGATCAGTGTAAATCATGGATATATGATCCAACACATAATACTAACATATACGGTCACATATATAATAACCTCACACTTTAATTTCCCAAAAATAAGTACTGATAGAGAAATTTTACAACATCGTAGAAAACTCTATAACTTTTCGAAAAACCAATTAAGGCCAAATTATATAAAATTGATTACTTTAAAACATGTATATACGTTAGAAAACATGTTATAATTACATACCCATATAGATAAAGCCATATCATAACCCAATTGGAAAACCCAATTTTTCACAGACTTTAGAATACGTATATGAAAAACTTTAATTTTGAAAACATAAAGAAGAATTACCCTTTAGTTAGTATGAAGATAATCAATTGATAACAACACAATGATCTCTCAAGTCTTTTTTTCTCAATTTCTCTCAATGCCTTCTTCTTTTCTCTCTGATTTCTCTCTCAAGTTTCTCTAACTTTTCTCTGATAATGACTTAGAATAATGACTTAGAACAACGAATATACGTATTATATAAGTATCCGTTGTATTAACAACGGATAAACTTCTCCTAAAGCCCTGTTTGCCTTCCTCTTCTTTTCTTTCCCCATTTATTTTAATAAACTAATTTACTATATAGTTAATTGTCACCTTACTTATTGATTAATTAATTTTATTTAAATCAATTAAATAAAATAAGATAATTCATATTAAATCACATTGTCACATAATTAATATTTTTATTTATTAATTATGTCAATTTATTAATTCATTAATTAATTATTAAATTAACTAAAGTAACATATGCTTATTTAATTAATTCAATTAATCAAATAAACTCCATTAAATATATTCTTTGAACTATTAAATTACTACATATTAATTTAATTAATGTCACACATATAATTAAATTAATCTACCATAAATTCATGAATTAATTATTTAATTCAATAATTAAATCATTAAAAATATTTATTTATCTTCATAAATATTCAATATCTTTACAAAATTCTCGTTCGTCACATCTTTCCCCCCTTAAAAGGATTCTGTCCTCAGAATCGCTGTTCGATTAATAATTTCGTCCCATCACATTCTCATAACCAAAATATTTATTTATTTCAATAAATATTCAAAACAACTTTGCAAAACTCTCGTTTGTCACATCTTTCCCCCCTTAAAAGGATTCTGTCCCCAGAATCACGTTCACCTATTCAAGAAAATAAGTGTGGATAATTCTTCATCATATTCTCTTCGAGTTCCCACGTAGCTTCTTCAGCGTTGTGGTTCCTCCAAATTACCTTAACAGAAGGTATTACTTTGTTCCTGAGAACTTGCTCTTTCCTGTCAACAATCTGAACAGGAACTTCTTCATATGATAAATCTTTCTCAAATTGTAGGGGTTCATATTCTATCACATGTTTGTAATCGGGTTTATAACGTCGTAATACCGACACATGGAAAACGTTGTGGACATGCTCTAGTGCCGGAGGTAAAGCTACCTCATAGGCTACTTCTCCAATTCTTCGGAGTACCTCAAAGGGTCCAATGAACCTCGGGCTCAATTTGCCCTTCTTACCAAATCTGATCTTTTCCTTCCAAGGAGAGACCTTCAAAAATACAAAACTACCCGATTCAAACACTACATTCTTGCGGTGAGGATCGGCGTATTTCTTCTGCCTATCCTGAGCCGCTACTAATCTTGTCTGAATTACTTTAACTATTTCTGCCGTTTGTTGGACTAACTCTGGTCCTAGCAATTGTCTTTCACCAACTTCATCCCAGTACAGTGGAGTTCTGCACTTTCTACCGTACAACGCTTCGTAAGGCGGCATACCAATACTAGCGTGGTAACTATTATTATAACCAAATTCTACAAGCGGCAAATGATCATCCCAATTGCCTTTAAAATCCATTATGCATGCTCTAAGCATATCCTCTAATGTTTGGATCGTTCTTTCACTTTGCCCGTCAGTCTGAGGGTGATAAGCGGTGCTCATCCTCAACTGTGTTCCCATGCATTCTTGTAGTCGCTTCCAAAAATTGGATGTGAAGCGCAGATCACGGTCAGAAATAATTGACACTGGCACCCCGTGCCTCGAAACAATCTCTTTTACATATAACTTCGCCAATTGTTCTAGGTTAAATCTGATTTTGATCGGAAGAAAGTGTGCGGATTTCGTTAATCGGTCGACGATAACCCATACTGCGTCATAGCCTTTTTGGGTCGTCGGAAGGCCAACAACAAAATCCATTGTAATATGTTCCCATTTCCATTCTGGGATTTCTAAAGGTTGTAACAAACCACTTGGCCTATGGTGTTCTGCCTTGACCCTTTGGCAAGTCAGACACTTGGCAACACAATCGACAACGTTTTTCTTCATATTTGGCCACCAAAAGTGTTGTCGTAAATCCTGATACATCTTGGTACTTCCGGGGTGAATGGAATACCTCGAACTATGAGCCTCGCTCAGAATGTCCTCCTTGATTTCTGGTATTGGCGGTACCCAAACCCTACTTTCAAATCTCAACAATCCTTCGTTGTCTATTTTAAATCTAAGTTCAGTCCCTTCAGATATCTTTTTCTTTACTTCCTCACATTCGTTATCCAGGATTTGTGCTTCCTTAATCTTATCCAATAAAGTTGTACCAGCTTGCATCTGGAACAGTTTCTCGTCAGTCTCCATTGGACATCCTACTTCCAATTCCAGCTTTTCCATTGCTGAAATCAATTCTTCCTGTGCTGTCAGCATCATCAACTTTTCTCGACCCTTTCTGCTTAAGGCGTCGGCTACAACATTCGCTTTTCCTGGGTGGTTTAAGATATCACAATCATAATCCTTTATTAACTCCAGCCACCTTCTTTGGCGCATATTCAAGTCTTTCTGTGTGAAAATATACTTCAGACTCTTATGGTCTGTATATATTTCACACTTCTCACCATAGAGATAGTGTCTCCAAATCTTTAAAGCGAATACCACCGCAGCCAATTCCAAATCATGGGTTGGATATCCCTTCTCGTAATCTTTTAGTTGTCGTGACGCATACGCAATGACTCTGCCGTTTTGCATAAGCACACAGCCTAGCCCTTTATGCGACGCATCACTATATACCATAAAATTTCCTGTGTCATCCGAAAGGGACAACACAGGTGCTGTACTTAACCTTCTCTTAAGTTCTTGAAAACTTTCCTCACATTTCTCCGTCCAAACGAATTTCACAACTTTCCTTGTCAAATTCTTTAACGGAGTGGCGATCTTGGAAAAATCCTGAATAAATCTTCTATAGTAACCAGCTAATCCAAGAAAACTTCTTACTTCCGACGGTGTTTTTAGCTGATCCCAATTCATCACCGCTTCGACTTTGGAGGGATCCACCGAAATTCCGTCCTTATCAATCACATGTCCGAGAAATTGCACCCTTTCAATCCAGAATTCACACTTTGAGAATTTGGCATACAACTCCTCTCTTCTTAATACTTCTAACGTCAACTTCAAATGCTCAACATGTTCTTCCTTGGTCTTAGAATAGACCAATATATCATCAATAAAAACCACTACGAATTTGTCCAGAAACGGCTTGAACACTCCATTCATTAGGCCCATAAATGCTGCAGGCGCATTTGTTAGACAAAATGACATAACCAAAAATTCGTAGTGACCATATCGTGTCCTAAATGCTGTCTTTGGGACATCTTCTGGTCTTACCTTCAACTGATGATAACCACTTCTCAGGTCTATCTTCGAGAAATATCTCGCTCCTTTTAATTGATCAAACAGATCATCAATCCTTGGCAATGGATACCTATTCTTAATGGTAACCTTGTTCAATTCTCTATAGTCAATGCAGAGTCGCATTGTACCATCTTTCTTCTTAATAAATAATACCGGCGCTCCTCACGGTGATACGCTCGGTTGAATATATTTCTTGTCCAACAGCTCTTGTAGCTGTACCATTAATTCCTTCATTTCTACCGGAGCCATCCGGTATGGTGCTTTCGATATTGGAGCCGTTCCTAGCACCAAATCGATAACAAAATCTACTTCCCTGTCAGGCGAAAGTCCTGGCAGAGCATCCAGGAAAACATCCACGAATTCTCTTACGACTGGAATTTCTTCTAACTTTGGGTTCTCTTTACGACTATCGACTATGTAGGCTAAATACCCCACACAGCCTTGTCTTAATAACTTCCTAGCCTGCATCATCGTCAGATAACTCGCTTGTCTAGGCGACTTGCTGCCATAAAATACAACCTTTAACGGAGTCATAAGGTTAATACATTTCTTCTGGCAATCAATTACTGCTCCATAATTGAATAACCAATCCATTCCCAGGATAACGTCAAATTCCCCAAGTTTAATCGGGATAAGATCTACATTCATAACGTTACCCTTAATATCCACTCTACAGTTCTTGTGTATATACTTAACAGGAATTACTTCTTTGTTCGCAATCTCTATGTTCATAGGGATTTCTAATTCGTCTTTAAGAAATTCTAAATTCTTTGCAAAGTCATCGGATATAAATGAATAAGTAGCACCCGAATCAAATAAAACATAAGCATTGACTTTATTGATCGGAATGATACCTGACACCACATCACGAGACTGCACAGCGTCTTGTACGGTCATGTTAAATGTCCTTGCAGTTGGTCGGTTTGTCGAAGTCGGTCCGGTAATGGTAAGAGGATTTCCACTATTTTTTCTCTTATGTCCACCTGACCCTGCCCCTCCAGATGCCTTCTTTGGACAGTCTCTAGCCAAGTGATCCTTTGACCCACATGTGTAGCAGGCGCCCTTCTTAGGGTTAGGGCAGTTAGGTGCTATGTGGCCTTCCTGACCACAATTATAGCAAACTCTTTTTCCTTTCATGCAGACTCCCAAGTGAGTCTTCCCACAGGTTGGGCATGGTTCTAACTTTTTCTTCTGACTACCTTGCTGACTTACAGACGACGGGTTGTCATTCCATTTTCGTTTATGATTATTAGTTCCCCCTGTGTGATTGCCACTAGCTTTATTATTTCCTTCACTATCATTCTTCTTCTTCTTTTGATCCTGATTGTACTTAGACACCGCTTCGCTTCCACCTTCAGCGAGAATTGCCTTCTCCAGAACTCCAGCAAAAGTGTTCAATTGAAACATCGACACCTTACTATACAACCAGGGTTTCAGTCCCTGTTCAAAACGCCTAGCCTTTCTTTCGTCAGTATGCACCTGATATTCGGCAAACCTAGACAATTCGTTAAACTTTGCCGCGTAGTCGGGCACAGACATATTCCCCTGCTTCAACTCCAGAAACTGCACCTCCATTTGATTCTGGGAGCTAGTCGGGAAATACATCTCGAAAAACATTTCTTTAAACCTTTTCCAGGTTATTACACCTTCTCCTCCCCTGATCTTATTTTCCTGCCACCAGTAGCTGGCTTCTGATTTTAACATAAATGTCGCGTAGGCGGTCTTCTGGTCCTCCCTAACTCGGGCGACCTCAAAAATTTTCTCCATTTCCATAACCCAAGTCTGAGCTTCTATCGGGTTCGTGGAACCCTTAAAATCTGGCGGTCCCACTGCCTTAAAGTCTTTAAATGAGGTGTTTGGTGGAGCTTGAGGCTGATTGTTCATCGCTCCAGCCAACAGATTTACCAACTGCTGAACGGGGTTCGCATTGTTGTTATTGGTTGACCCCTCTTGGGCTTATCGACGATTTTGTCTCCTTCTTGGCGGCATATTTCTGTGAAGAATATATGCTCATTAGATCTTCATTAAATCTCTTAAATATTTAAGACTTAACTCAAATATTTAACATGTGACGAACGAGAATTTTGTAAAGATATTGAATATTTATGGAGATAAATAAATATTTTTAATGATTTAATTATTGAATTAAATAATTAATTCATGAATTTGTGGTAGATTAATTTAATTATATGTGTGACATTAATTAAATTAATATGTAGTGATTTAATAGTTCAAAGTATTTAATTAATTGAGTTTATTTGATTAATTGAATTAATTGAATAAGCATATGTTACTTTAATTAATTTAATAATTAATTAATGAATTGATATAATTAATAAATAAAAATATTAATTATGTGACAATGTGTTTAATGTGAATTATCTTATTTTATTTAATTAATTTAAATAAAATTAATTAATCAATAAGTAAGGTGACAATTAACTATATAGTAAATTAGTTTATTAAAATAAATGGAAAAGAAAAGAAGAGGAAGGCAAACAAGGACTTAAGAGAGGTTAATCCGTTTATTATACAACGGTAACATTTATATAATACGTATAATTATTATTTCTAAGTTATTATCAGAAGAAACTTAGAAGTTTTTCAGAGAAAAGTCAGAGAGAAAAAGAAGAAGGAATTGAGAGAAAGAAATTTGAGAAATCCTAAGTATTGTCTGTGATTGTGTTGTCTACATACAAAAAGGGTAATTCTTCTTTTAAGTTTTCAAAATTAAGATTTCTTAAATACGTACTTTTAAGTTTTCTGTGAAAATTGGGTTTCCCAATTGGGTTATGATATGGCTTTATCTATATGGGTATGTAATTATAACATGTTTTCTAACGTATATACATGTTTTAAAGTAATCAATTTTATATAATTTGGCCTTAATTGGTTTTTCGAAAAGTTACAGAGTTTTCTACGATGTTGTAAAATTTCTCTGTCAGTACTTATTTTTGGAAAATTAAAGTGTGAGGTTATTATATATGTGACCGTATATGTTAGTATTATGTGTTGGATCATGTATCCATGATTTACACTGATCACACCAAATAACTTTGTTAATAAATGGGTTTGATGAAATTACAGAGTATTGAATATGGGTGAATAACCCATATGGGTTAAATTAATGATTGAATCATATGTTTATATTTAAATTGATACATGAATATGATTGTATATGTTAAAACAAAGAAAATGGAATTGAAATGAATGGATTCGGTGTAGTAATGAATCCGTAAGGAGATTTTTATGTTTTTCATTAAACTCTTGAAAGTTTTGAAGAACAGTGAAAATTAATATGTTAATTTGTGTAATTACATGACTTGGAATGTTAAGAACATGTTATAAGTGATATATAATGTTCCTGTGAAGTTTATACTTCATGGGTAACATTATAAATCAGTGTAATAATGTGAATTGGGAGAAAATGGGAGAAAATCTGTGTTCGTTCGCGAACTTCAGATTCTAAAATTCCGCAGCCGCACGGCCGCGCTGGCTGCAAGGCAAAATGGCGCGCGGCCGCGCCTGTCCGAAAATTTTGAAAAAAAAATTGCTAAGTGTTGCAAAATTTTGAAATGTGTTTTGAGTCTAATGAACATGAACACATGTTGTATAAATATAATAAAATATTGATATGAGTTTAATAATTTATGTTATGTAATTAATTAATAAATTAATTACGTGACTTAAACTATTATTTGTAAAGGTTAAATAATGTGTTATAAATATTAAGACATTATTTTAAATCTAATTAACATGTAGACATGTTATATATGTAATGAGTTATTAATACAAGTTAATAACTGAAGTTACGTGATTAATTAACAAGTTAATTAATCAACGTAAACCATTATTTGAAAACTTAATAATGAGTTTGAAGAATACTATTGTAAATCAATAATCATATCGAACCTGTGATTAATTGATATTGTAAATGTGTGATAGGTAAGAGTAATTAAAGAAGTGAGTAATAACTGTAGCTTGCGCACGAGGCAAGTTTTCTATCCCTAACTTATTATTATTGTTTGGCAAGTTTCCTAAACTAAACTCTTTTAATTAAGCAATTGCTATGCTTAATTACTATTGTTGGGCAAATTCTTACTCTTGAATATCCAAGTTTAGAATTTCACATGAGATGCCATGATTCTTTTAAAAGTATCATTTAAGTGTACAATACTTATTCGATTGTATACCTTGAGAAGTTAATATTCAATATGAATATCATTTATTGAATTATCCAAACCAACTTTATTTGGTACGGATTCTGATGTCAAATTGAGATGAACAACCCTAATGTAGGGGATTAATGAAGATGCTTTAAGCGTTAAGATAATGTGCACAGTATCAGTACGAAGGGCTGATCTCCCTAAGTACGAGAAGTAAAGTCTATAGTCTTATGACTGTTAAAGGTTGGAAAGGTTAATATACTTGACAACCTAAGACTCGGTTCAAGGTCTTAATGACCCTCAGAAGTAATTTGACTCTTGATTAATATTCTTGATTCAAAAGTTGAGAAGTAATTTGACTCTTGATTAATATTCTTGATTCAAAAGTTGAGAAGTAATTTGACTCTTGATTAATATTCTTGATTCAAATGTCGAGCTTTCTGTTATTCAGAATTCTTTCACTCGCATGTTATTATTCTGTCATATTTTTATACTTGCGGGCATCCGTGCTCACTCTTGCATAATAACATTGCAGCTAATAATGAACGAAGTGATGTACCTTCTAGTAGCAAGGGCAAAGGAAAAGCTAACAAGTGATGAAGATTTGTGTTGTCATGAATAATGTTAAAGTTTAAGATTTATGTGTGATGATTTAAGACTTATTTATTTACGTTTCTGCAAAAGAGATTTAAGGTTAAGTATAACCTGGGATTTATGATGTATTTTTATTTAAGATGATGATTTATTTATCTAATAAATGAATTTTATTATTTATGGGTAGATAGTTGTATGATATTGGAACAGTGAACACCAAATCCTGTAGAAATTAAGATACCGGATTTGGGGGTGTCACAAGTTGGTATCAGAGCCGTAGGTTATGAACCTTAGGTGGGGGAAAACCTTAGGATAGTAGCCTTCGTAAAGATAGTAATGACAACTCTGATTTGAGTTCTAAGAAAGATAATAAAATTACCTTATGTGCTATGTGCTTATATGTTCATACTTGTTAGAGTATTGATTAACATCACGTAAAAACTAAGACTTAAAACTTATTTTGTCAGGATGTCAGATACTGGAGGAGCTAGTCAACCTAGGGATGTTGTACCCTTAGAGACTAGAGATGAGGAGCCCCGGGACATACATACTGTCTGGGAGCAGTTAGTACAGCCAGAGCCATCTCCTGTGATTCCAGATTTTGGTCAGGAGCATGAGCCAGAGATTGACTCAGAGGAGGACCCTGAGGAGGTTGAGATCCCGGCTGAGGCAGCCGAGGAAGAGGAAGACCCTGAAGAGGAAGAGGAAGAGGAGGAGGAAGACCTTGAGGAGTTCCCACCGAACTCTGTTAGTGCTGATATGTATGATTTATTGTATGATCGCAATGTAGAGTTATGAGATACAATTCAGGAGTTGAGGGAGCAGTCAGTTGCTCAGGGTGGTGAGATAGAGACACTCCACACCCGTCTTGGCAATGTGGAGTGGGATTTGGTTCATGAGAAGGGCCAAACTGAGCAGAAGACAGAGGAGATAGACAAGTTAAAGAATGAGTTGAAAGAGAAATTTGAAAGACTCGCCATAGTGGAAGAAGCTTGGGTGAGAAATGCACGACGTGCAGATCTGGCAGAGGATGATGCGCGTGCGAAGAGAGTTAAGGTTGCAGAGACGTGCTACACGTTTCTGAGGGCAATGGATAAGGCCTAGGACCGAGTTATGAGATATCCAATTCAGTTCGAGGGACTGCCTGGGTATATGTTAGATCGCAGGACTATGTCCCGCATTATAGAGGAGGAACGTAGTGAAGCTGTCCGATGCCTTAGTAGGCCGTGATAGGATAATATGATATTGTTAATGTTTAAATAATCGTAAATAATGTAAATTCTAATGTGATTATAAACAAAGGAATATTGTGATAATGTAAATCCTGTAGAAACTTTATTTCAGGATAGTTGATGTAAATGGTAAAAATGTTATCGTATTGTATTAAAAGCTTTTGGTTTTAATAAAATAATAAAGTTGTTTAGGATGATAGGGGTTAAGTGAGTATGTTAAAGTATTTAACATTATGTGATACTATTTGGAGTAGTTAATGTAAATTCCGATGTGATTAAAAACAAAGGAATATTTTGAGAAACTAAATCCTGAAGATTCTTTATCTTGGGATAGTTGAAGTAAATGACAGAGATGCTATAGTACTATGTTTAAAACTTTTGATTTAAATAAAATATCAAAGGTTATTTGAAAAGAAAAGAGTTAAAGTAGTTATGTTAAATATTTGAGTTAAGTCTTAAATATTTAAGAGATTTAATAAAGATCTAATGAGCATATATTCTTCACAGAAATATGCCGCCAAGAAGGAGACAAAATCGTCGATAAGCCCAAGAGGGGTCAACCAATAACAACAATGATGCCAATGCGAACCCCGTTCAGCAGTTGGTAAATCTGTTGGCTGGAGCGATGAACAATCAGCCTCAAGCTCCACCAAACACCTCATTTAAAGACTTTAAGGCAGTGGGACCGCCATATTTTAAGGGTTCCACGAACCCGATAGAAGCTCAAACTTGGGTTATGGAAATGGAGAAAATTTTTGAGGTCGCCCGAGTTAGGGAGGACCAGAAGACTGCCTACGCAACATTTATGTTAAAATCAGAAGCCAGCTACTGGTGGCAGGAAAATAAGATCAGGGGAGGAGAAGGTGTAATAACCTAGGAAAGGTTTAAAGAAATGTTTTTCGAGATGTATTTCCCGACTAGCTCCCAGAATCAAATGGAGGTGCAGTTTCTGGAGTTGAAGCAGGGGAATATGTCTGTGCCCGACTACGCGGCAAAGTTTAACGAATTGTCTAGGTTTGCCCAATATCAGGTGCATACTGACGAAAGAAAGGCTAGGCGTTTTGAATAGGGACTGAAACCCTGGTTGTATAGCAAGGTGTCGATGTTTCAATTGAACACTTTTGCTGGAGTTCTGGAGAAGGCAATTCTCGCTGAAGGTGGAAACGAAGCAGTGTCTAAGTACAATCAGGATCAAAAGAAGAAGAAGAATGATAGTGGAGGAAACAATAAGGCTAGTGGCAATCACACAGGGGGAATTAATAATCATAAACGAAAATAGAATGACAACCCGTCGTCTGTAAGTCAGCAAGGTAGTCAGAAGAAAAAGTTAGAACCATGCCCAACCTGTGGGAAGACTCACTTGGGAGTCTGCATGAAAGGAAAAAGAGTTTGTTACAACTGTGGTCAGGAAGGCCACATAGCACCTAACTGCCCTAACCCTAAGAAGGGCGCCTGCTACACATGTGGGTCAAAGGATCACTTGGCTAGAGACTGTCCAAAGAAGGCATCTGGAGGGGCAGGGTCAGGTGGACATAAGGGAAATAATAGTGGAAATCCTCATACCATTACCGGACCGACTTCGACAAACCGACCAACTGCAAGGACATTTAACATGACCGTACAAGACGCTGTGCAGTCTCGTGATGTGGTGTCAGGTATCATTCCGATCAATAAAGTCAATGCTTATGTTTTATTTGATTCGGGTGCTACTTGTTCATTTATATCCGATGACTTTGCAAAGAATTTAGAATTGCTTAAAGACGAATTAGAAATCCCTATGAACATAAAGATTGCGAACAAGGAAGTAATTCCTGTTAAGTATATACACAAGAACTGTAGAGTGGATATTAAGGGTAACGTTATGAATGTAGATCTTATCCCGATTAAACTTGGGGAATTTGACGTTATCCTGGGAATGGATTGGCTATTCAATTATGGAGCCGTAATTGATTGCCAGAAGAAATGTATTAACCTTATGACTCCATCAAAGGTTATGTTTTATGGCAGAAAATCGCCTAGACAAGCGAGTTGTCTGACGGTGATGCAGGCCAGGAAGTTATTAAGACAAGGCTGTGTGGGGTATTTAGCCTACATAGTCGATAGTCGTAAAGAGAATTCAAAGTTAGAAGAAATACCAGTCGTAAGAGACTTCGTGGATGTTTTCCCGGATGATCTGCCAGGATTTCCTCCTGACAGGGAAGTAGATTTTGTTATCGATTTGGTGCCAGGAACGGCTCCAATATCGAAAGCACCATACCGGATGGCTCCGGTAGAAATGAAGGAATTGATGGTACAGCTACAAGAGCTGTTAGACAAGAAATATATTCAACCGAGTGTATCACCGTGGGGAGCGCCGGTATTATTTGTTAAGAAGAAGGATGGAACGATGCGACTCTGCATTGACAATAGAGAATTGAAAAAGGTTACCATTAAGAATAGGTATCCGTTGCCAAGGATTGATGATCTGTTTGATCAATTAAAAGGAGCGAGATATTTCTCGAAGATAGACTTGAGAAGTGGTTATCATCAGTTGAAGGTGAGGCCCGAAGATGTCCCAAAGACAGCGTTTAGGACACGATATGGTCACTATGAATTTTTGGTTATGTCATTTGGTCTAACAAATGCGCCTGCAGCATTTATGGGCCTAATGAATGGAGTGTTCAAGCCGTTTCTGGACAAATTCGTAGTGGTTTTTATTGATGATATATTGGTCTATTCTAAGACCAAGGAAGAACATGTTGAGCATTTGAAGTTGACGTTAGAAGTATTAAGAAGAGAGAAGTTGTATGCCAAATTCTCAAAGCGTGAATTCTGGATTGAAAGGGTGCAATTTCTCTGACATGTGATTGATAAGGACGGAATTTCGGTGGATCCCTCCAAAGTCGAAGCGGTGATGAATTGGGATCAGCCGAAAACACCGTCGGAAGTAAGAAGTTTTCTTGGATTAGCTGGTTACTATAGAAGATTTATTCAGGATTTTTCCAAGATCGCCACTCCATTAACGAATTTGACTAGGAAAGTTGTGAAATTCGTTTGGACGGAGAAGTGTGAGGAAAGTTTTCAAGAACTTAAGAGAAGGTTAAGTACAGCACCTGTGTTGTCCCTTCCGGATGACACAGGAAATTTTGTGGTATATAGTGATGCGTCGCATAAAGGGTTAGGCTGTGTGCTTATGCAAAATGGCAGAGTCATTGCGTATGCGTCACGACAACTAAAAGATTACGAGAAGGGATATCCAACCCATGATTTGGAATTGGCTGCGGTGGTATTCGCTTTAAAGATTTGGAGACACTATCTCTATGGGGAAAAGTGTGAAATATATACAGACCATAAGAGTCTGAAGTATATTTTCACACAGAAAGACTTGAATATGCGCCAAAGAAGGTGGCTGGAGTTAATAAAGGATTATGATTATGATATCTTATACCACCCAGGAAAAGCGAATGTTGTAGCCGACGCCTTAAGCAGAAAGGGTCAAGAAAAGTTGATGATGCTGACAGCACAGGAAGAATTGATTTCAGCAATGGAAAATCTGGAATTGGAAGTAGGATGTCGAATGGAGACTGACGAGAAACTGTTCCAAATGCAAGCTGGTACAACTTTATTGGATAAGATTAAGGAAGTACAAATCCTGGATAAGGAATGTGAGGAAGTAAAGAAAAAGATATCTGAAGGGACTGAACTTAGATTTAAAATGGATAGCGAAGGATTTTTATGATTTGAAAGTAGAGTTTGGGTACCGCCAATACCAGAAATCAAGGAGGACATTCTGAGCGAGGCTCATAGTTCGAGGTATTCCATTCACCCCGGAAGTACCAAGATGTATCAGGATTTACGACAACACTTTTGGTGGCCAAATTTGAAGAGGGACGTTGCCGATTGTGTTGCCAAGTGTCTGACTTGCCAAAGGGTCAAGGCAGAACACCAAAGACCAAGTGGTTTGTTACAACCTTTAGAAATCCCAGAATGGAAATGGGAACATATTACAATGGATTTTGTTATTGGCCTTCCGACGACCTAGAAAGGCTATGACGCAGTATGGGTTATCGTCGACCGATTACCGAAATCCGCACACTTTCTTCCGATCAAAATTAGATTTAACCTAGAACAATTGGCGAAGTTATATGTAAAAGAGATTGTTTCGAGGCACGGGGTGCCAGTGTCAATTATTTCTGACCGTGATCCGCGCTTCACATCGAATTTCTGGAAGCGACTACAAGAATGCATGGGAACACAGTTGAGGATGAGCACCGCTTATCACCCTCAGACTGACGGGCAAAGTGAAAGAACGATCCAAACATTAGAGGATATGCTTAGAGCATGCATAATGGATTTTAAAGGCAATTGGGATGATCATTTGCCGCTTGTAGAATTTGGTTATAATAATAGTTACCACGTTAGTATTGGTATGCCGCCTTACGAAGCGTTGTACGGTAGAAAGTGCAGAACTCCACTGTACTGGGATGAAGTTGGTGAAAGACAATTGCTAGGACCAGAGTTAGTCCAACAAACGGCACAAATAGTTAAAGTAATTCGGACAAGATTATTAGCGGCTCAGGATAGGCAGAAGAAATAAGCCGATCCACATCGCAAGAATGTAGAGTTTGAATCGGGTAGTTTTGTATTTTTGAAGGTCTCTCCTTGGAAGGGAAAGATCAGATTTGGTAAGAAGGTAAAATTGAGCCCAAGGTTCATTGGACCCTTTGAGGTACTCCGAAGAATTGGAGAAGTAGCCTATGAGGTAGCTTTACCTCCGGCACTGGAGCATGTCAACAACGTTTTCCATGTGTCAGTATTACGACGTTATAAACCCGATTACAAACATGTGATAGAATATGAACCCCTACAATTTGAGAAAGATTTATCATACCAAGAAGTTCCTGTTCAGATAGTTGACAGGAAAGAGCAAGTTCTCAGGAACAAAGTAATACCTTCTGTTAAGGTAATTTGGAGGAACCACAACGCTGAAGAAGCTATGTGGGAACTCGAAGAGAATATGATGAAGAATTATCCACACTTATTTTCTTGAATAGGTGAACGTGATTCTGGGGACAGAATCCTTTTAAGGGGGGAAAGATGTGACAAACGAGAGTTTTGCAAAGTTGTTTTGAATATTTATTGAAATAAATAAATATTTTGGTTATGAGAATGTGATGGGACGAAATTATTAATCGAACAGCGATTCTGAGGACAGAATCCTTTTAAGGGGGAAAAGATGTGACGAACGAGAATTTTGTAAAGATATTGAATATTTATGGAGATAAATAAATATTTTTAATGATTTAATTATTGAATTAAATAATTAATTCATGAATTTGTGGTAGATTAATTTAATTATATGTGTGACATTAATTAAATTAATATGTAGTGATTTAATAGTTCAAAGTATTTAATTAATTGAGTTTATTTGATTAATTGAATTAATTGAATAAGCAAATGTTACTTTAATTAATTTAATAATTAATTAATGAATTGATATAATTAATAAATAAAAATATTAATTATGTGACAATGTGTTTAATGTGAATTATCTTATTTTATTTAATTAATTTAAATAAAATTAATTAATCAATAAGTAAGGTGACAATTAACTATATAGTAAATTAGTTTATTAAAATAAATGGAAAAGAAAAGAAGAGGAAGGCAAACAAGGACTTAAGAGAGGTTAATCCGTTTATTATACAACGGTAACATTTATATAATACGTATAATTATTATTTCTAAGTTATTATCAGAAGAAACTTAGAAGTTTTTCAGAGAAAAATCAGAGAGAAAAAGAAGAAGGAATTGAGAAGAGATTGAGAGAAAGAAATTTGAGAAATCCTAAGTATTGTCTATGATTGTGTTGTCTACATACAAAAAGGGTAATTCTTCTTTTAAGTTTTCAAAATTAAGATTTCTTAAATACGTACTTTTAAGTTTTCTGTGAAAATTGGGTTTCCCAATTGGGTTATGATATGGCTTTATCTATATGGGTATGTAATTATAACATGTTTTCTAACGTATATACATGTTTTAAAGTAATCAATTTTATATAATTTGGCCTTAATTGGTTTTTCGAAAAGTTACAGAGTTTTCTACGATGTTGTAAAATTTCTCTGTCAGTACTTATTTTTGGAAAATTAAAGTGTGAGGTTATTATATATGTGACCGTATATGTTAGTATTATGTGTTGGATCATGTATCCATGATTTACACTGATCACACCAAATAACTTTGTTAATAAATGGGTTTGATGAAATTACAGAGTATTGAATATGGGTGAATAACCCATATGGGTTAAATTAATGATTGAATCATATGTTTATATTTAAATTGATACATGAATATGATTGTATATGTTAAAACAAAGAAAATGGAATTGAAATGAATGGATTCGGTGTAGTAACGAATCCGTAAGTAGATTCTTATGTTTTTCATTAAACTCTTGAAAGTTTTGAAGAACAGTGAAAATTAATATGTTAATTTGTGTAATTACATGACTTGGAATGTTAAGAACATGTTATAAGTGATATATAATGTTCCTGTGAAGTTTATACTTCATGGGTAACATTATAAATCAGTGTAATAATGTGAATTGGGAGAAAATGGGAGAAAATCTGTGTTCGTTCGCGAACTTCAGATTCTGAAATTCTGCAGCCGCGCGGCCGCGCCGGCTGCAAGGCAAAATTGCGCACGGCCGCGCCTGTCCGAAAATTTTGAAAAAAAAATTGCTAAGTGTTGGAAATTTGTGAAATGTGTTTTAAGTCTAATGAACATGAACACATGTTGTATAAATATAATAAAATATTGATATGAGTTTAATAATTTATGTTATGTGATTAATTAATAAATTAATTACGTGACTTAAACTATTATTTGTAAAGGTTAAATAATGTGTTATAAATATTAAGACATTATTTTAAATCTAATTGACATGTAGACATGTTATATATGTAATGAGTTATTAATACAAGTTAATAACTTAAGTTACGTGATTAATTAACAAGTTAATTAATCAACGTAAACCATTATTTGAAAACTTAATAATGAGTTTATACTTAACCTTAGATAAAATACTATCATCATCATCTTACATCATCTGAAATAAAATACATCATAAATCCCAGGTTATACTTAACCTTAAATCTCTTTTGCAGAAACGTAAATAAATAAGTCTTAAATCATCACACATAAATCTTAAACTTTAACATTGTTCATGACAACACAAGTCTTCATCACTTGTTAGCTTTTCCTTTGCCCTTGCTACTAGAAGGTACATCACTTCGTTCATTATTAGCTGCAATGTTATTATGCAAGAGTGAGCACGAATGCCCGCAAGTATAAAAAAAATATGACAGAATAATAACATGCTAGTGCAAGAATTCTGAATAACAGAAAGCTCAACATTTGAATCAAGAATATTAATCAATAGTCAAATTACTTCTCAACTTTTGAATCAAGAATATTAATCAAGAGTCAAATTACTTCTGAGGGTCTTTAAAACCTTGAACCGAGTCTTAGGTTGTCAAGTATATTAACCTTTCCAACCTTTAACAGTCATAAGACTATAGACTTTACTTCTCGTACTTAGGGAGATCAGCCCTTCGTACTGATACTGTGCACACTATCTTAACGCTTTAAGCATCTTCATTAATTCCCTATATTAGGGTTGTTCATCTCAGTTTGACATCAGAATCCGCACCAAATAAAGTTGGTTTGGATAACTCAATAAATGATATTCAAATTGAATATTAACTTCTCATGGTATACAATCGAATAAGTATTGTACACTTAAATGATACTTTTAAAAGAATCATGGCATCTCATGTGAAATTCTAAACTTGGATATTCAAGAGTAAGAGTTTGCTCAACAATAGTAATTAAGCATAGCAATTGCTTAATTTAAAGAGTTTAGTTTAGGAAACTTGCCCAACAATAATAATAAGTTAGGGATAGAAAACTTGCTCAATTTAAAGAGTATAGTTAGGAAACTTGCTCAAATATAAAGATTTGAGTTTAGGAAACTTGCTCAAATATAAAGATTTGAGTTTAGGAAACTTGTCTCGTGCGCAAGCTACAATTATTACTCACTTCTTTAATTACTCTTACCTATCAATACATTCACAATATCAATTAATCACAAGTTCGATATGATTATTGATTTACAATAGTATTCTTCAAACTCATTATTAGGTTTTCAAATAATGGTTTACGTTGATTAATTAACTTGTTAATTAATCACGTAACTTAAGTTATTAACTTGTATTAATAACTCATTACATACATAACATGTCATCATGTTAATTAGATTTAAAATAATGTCTTAATGTTTATAACACAGTATTTAACCTTTACAAATAATAATTTAAATCACGTAATTAATTTATTAATTAATCACATAACATAAATTATTAAACTCATATCAATATTTTATTATATTTATATAACATGTGTTCATGTTCATTAGACTTAAAACACATTTCACAAATTTCCAACACTTAGCAAAAAAAAAAATTTAAAATTTTCGGACAGGCGCGGCCGCGCGCCATTTTGCCTTGCAGCCGGCTCGGCCGCGCGGCTGCGGAATTTCAGAATCTGAAGTTCGCGAACGAACACAGATTTTCTCCCATTTTCTCCCAATTCACATCATTACACTGATTTATAATGTTATCCATGAAGTATAAACTTCACAGGAACATTATATATCACTTATAACATGTTCTTAACATTCCAAGTCATGTAATTACACAAATCAAAATATTAATTTTCACTGTTCTTCAAAACTTTCAAGAGTTTAATGAAAAACATAAAAATCTCCTTACGGATTCGTTACTACACCGAATCCATTCATTTCAATTCCATTTTCTTTGTTTTAACATATACAATCATATTCATGTATGAATTTAAATATAAACATATGATTCAATCATTAATTTAACCCATATGGGTTATTCACCCATATTCAATACTCTGTAATTTCATCAAACCCATTTATTAACAAAGTTATTTGGTGTGATCAGTGTAAATCATGGATATATGATCCAACACATAATACTAACATATACGGTCACATATATAATAACCTCACACTTTAATTTCCCAAAAATAAGTACTGACAGAGAAATTTTACAACATCGTAGAAAACTCTGTAACTTTTCGAAAAACCAATTAAGGCCAAATTATATAAAATTGATTACTTTAAAATATGTATATACGTTAGAAAACATGTTATAATTACATACCCATATAGATAAAGTCATATCATAACCCAATTGGAAAACCCAATTTTTCACAGACTTTAGAATACGTATATGAAAAACTTTAATTTTGAAAACATAAAGAAGAATTACCCTTTAGTTAGTATGAAGATAATCAATTGATAACAACACAATGATCTCTCAAGTCTTCTTTTCTCAATTTCTCTCAATTCCTTCTTCTTTTCTCTCTGATTTCTCTCTCAAGTTTCTCTAACTTTTCTCTGATAATGACTTAGAATATTGACTTAGAACAACGAATATACGTATTATATAAGTATCCGTTGTATTAACAACGGATAAACTTCTCCTAAAGCCCTGTTTGCCTTCCTCTTCTTTTCTTTCCCCATTTAATTTAATAAACTAATTTACTATATAGTTAATTGTCACCTTACTTATTGATTAATTAATTTTATTTAAATCAATTAAATAAAATAAGATAATTCACATTAAATCACATTGTCACATAATTAATATTTTTATTTATTAATTATGTCAATTAATTAATTAATTAATTAATTATTAAATTAACTAAAGTAACATATGCTTATTTAATTAATTCAATTAATCAAATAAACTCCATTAAATATATTCTTTGAACTATTAAATTACTACATATTAATTTAATTAATGTCACACATATAATTAAATTAATCTACCACAAATTCATGAATTAATTATTTAATTCAATAATTAAATCATTAAAAATATTTATTTATCTCCATAAATATTCAATATCTTTACAAAATTCTCGTTCGTCACAAGATCAATCATCCTCATCCAATTGATAGTAGTGTGCATACAAGTCAATCATGTATGATGATAAAGCACATACTTTGTAAACAATCTTATTTATTTATTAATAAAATATTAATTTAAGGCATTTAATTATCTACATGGTGCTATTTTTATAATATGTAAATAACCCATAATTTTAAGCAATGCTTTTAGAATCATGATGAGATCATGCTAATGAGATCTAAATTTTAGAAAGCTTAAAAACTAAAATAGTTCTCAATTATGGGATTACTAAAATGGGGATTAGTAAATCCGGATAGATTGGTACATATGTTGCTTGCTCATTGGATGAGGATGACTGATCTCATGGTCATTTGTGTGGAGACACTAAAGCAAGTATGTAGGTGCTTATTGGAGAATAAGTTCACTGAACGTGACTCGCTATGGAATACCTAATGGAGTTTTACTCGCCTGTCAATAGGAATTCCTAATGTGATAGTAGTACAAGTGATCCTTGGACTTGAGATCATCATAGTATCTTGTATGTAACAAATTATACTTTGACTTATTCCTTAAGGCCTTTTAAGGCATATATAGGGTATGCTTGGGTATAATGAGTTGCATATGGAGATAATATATGATCAATAAAGAATCTACCACCTCTAGTAAAAGAGGAGATATGTCCAATGTGATTCGTTAAATGACAACCCAGGAATCCTTGGCCATGGTTGAATGAAATTAGAAAGAGGTTTCTAATTTGCATTATTTGGAGTTGTGCATTTTCTAATCGAAATACATATAATTAAATAAATTAAGACTTGACAGTAAATTCATATCTTATATTTACTTGGGACATTGTATGGTGGAAGGATTGAATTGTACGGTAACTATTAACTCACAAGTTCTTTTATGATTAATGTTGAAATCTATATTATTTGGAAAGTCGTTGATCGCAAGAGAGGCTTATCTCTATTGTAAAATAAATGTTATTTATTTAAATAGATTATTAGTTTAATTTATTTATTTAAATAAGATTAGAATTGTTCTAATTGAGTTATTCACAACCGGTTTAATATGGAGAACCTAAAGGGTCACACCATAAAAAGAAGAAGAATTATTTAAGAAGAAAATGGCATGATAGTAATAATGCATCAAGTGTAATTAATTTAATCTATGGTGATATAATAAATTAAATAGCTTAATGTTTATTATTTAATATTTTAGAAATATTAAATATAAATTAATAAGAGGAGTCTTATTAATATTATTATTATTATTATTATTTTAATTCTAAAGGAATTTAGGAATTAATATAATATCAGTACTCTCTCTCTCAATCCTAATAAGATTAAGATATAAATTAATTAAAAGTGTTTAATTAATTAAATAAAACCCTATTCTAATTGGATTAGGAGGGTTAACCTAATATCTATATAAGAGTGTTTTATATCAGAAATAAAGTACGTGAATTTTTCCAAAGGTTGGGAGTACACATATTCTATAGAGATAGAAACAAGGGTGAAGCCAATAACTCATCTTCCTGAGTTCTTCATCTTCCTTGGTGGATCACCGTTAGAGGCTAAACATTTGGGTGGTTGACATTGATCAAGGGAAGGAACCACTACAGAGGAATCAAAGGAGTAGAACTCGTACCTGAGGAAGCTTGGATCTTCAACGGTATAATTCCATGTTCTCTCTTTTCTGTTATTGATAACTAACACAAAGCATGATCATGGTTATGGGTTTGTATAAATTTTTAAAAACCAATGTTTCGCGCTTCCGCCCTATTTATGTGATTTGATTGCATAATTGCGTTACCTACAAACCCAACAGTGGTACCAAAGCCTAACTTTGGGCTAATTATCAATTTTATGATTCCATGTATGAATTGATGTGAGAATTGGATCAAATTTTCTGGACAAAATCGTTTTCTGCAAGTTTCTGCGAAGAACGGCGCAGCTGTGCAGTTGCCCAGTTCAATACTGGCGCAGCTGCGCTGGTCTGCAAAAACTGGCGCAGCTGCGCCGGTTCTTGAACAGACCCTAGAATTTGATTTTTTATTAATTAAGTAAACTGTTTATTTAATTAATAAAGTTTTAAAATAAAGATGTTTATTTTATCTGAAATATGATTTCAAATTGCTAAAATTAAAGGAGTTTAATTTGGATTTATTTTTGACTAAAATAAAAGAGTTTATTTTGTTTCAAAAATAAATTTAGCAAAACTTTTTTCCGTTAAATGACATCGATCCATATATGGAATAGCTTTATTATTCATGAGATGAATGGATATTTATTGATGCATATGTTGATGTGTATGATAATAAATAGGATTGATTATAGACTATGACCAATGTGATTGGATTTTATTTTGGATGAATGCTTGAATGAATGGGTTTTATAAAATGCGGTCTGCGTACCTCGTCTTCTCTAGTTTTATTCTCGATGTAAATTCTATCTTCTTCCTATGTACTTCCCCTTGATTGCTGATCAAGGTTTCTATTTAATTATAGTTTATGTAATAGAAATAGTTAGAATTATCTTGAAGAAACTGGAGACCAAGGAGCAAGGAGAGCGTGAAGACCCATTTGTATGGTGCCCGGGTTTAAATGTAATAGTTATATTTAAATTTAAATTCTTGCACTCCTAGGTTTGACCTTTTGGTTCACTTGGTGGCTCTAGTGAACCAAATTAGAATAAAAGTCCATAATCAATCCGGGTAGAATATAGTATTCTATATTGCATGCTATATATTATATTTTCTGCAAACATGCTTCGCATGTTTAATAAAATAACGGGTATTATATATATATATATATATATATATATATATATATATGTGTGTGTGTGTGTGTGTGTGTGTGTGTGTGTGTGTGTGTGTGTGTGTGTGCATGCGCGCTAAACAACATGAGACAAATAATAACAAACCCCTCAAAGAAATAATATTAAGTTTGAAGCGTTCAAATGATATTTAGAATATCGAACGTCGCCTTCTAGCATGATTAATTAATAGAGTATTAAATATTTAATATGAGTTTGTTGTGCTATCCACAAGGCGAGTATTGAGTATTTAAGATGTTAATTAATCACATTTGATGCTTATCAAGAAAATTGAACGGTCTAGTCTTGTTGTGTTATCCACAAGGACGGACATTTTTCTTTTTTAAATTTCTAGAAGTGCTAGGCTGGACTTAACTTAAATCATTTTAGTTCGGATGTGCACACACATGACCATTATGATTTGAGAGGCAAAATAAAAGGAGTTACATGGTGATGTAATTGACAAGAGTTGTCTACCTATTTATTTGTATATCGCTTGTTGTGCTATCCACAAGGTTATATACATTTGAAATGGGATCCTTAATCTCACTAGAAAATCTTTAATTAGATGTTGCTGAACTATATAAGTGAGGGTAATATAGTTTGATGAAAATAGTGGGAGATACCAATTTAAAATAAAGACCTAAATTTATTTTGGTATGCAAAGTTAATAAAATGAATGTTTGCTAAAAATGTTGTATTTTCACATACAGAATTTTAAAAAAATGTCAAAATCACTAATCTCACTACGAAGTATACTTGATGCAAATAAGCTTACAGGGCCGAATTATGAGGACTGGCTAAGAAATCTGAGAATTGTTCTCACTGCTGAAAAGATTTCTTATGTCCTAAATTCAACTATCCTTGAATCTGTTTCGAAAACAGCCTCTGAGGAAGAGATTGCCACTTTCAATAAGTGACAAGATGATGCATCTGTGGCTCAATGCATTATGCTCGCATCCATGAATAACGAGCTTCAGCGTCAGCACGTAAATATGGATGCTCCTGCTATGCTGTTTCACCTCAAGGAGTTGTATGGTGAGAAGAGTAGGACTGCTAGATATGAGATATCTAAGGAGCTCTTCCGATCTCGGATGACCGAGGGCACTGCCGTCGAGACTCATGTTCTGAAGGAAATCAATTTGATTGAACGCCTTGGACAGCTTGGGTTTGTCATGGATGGGGAGTTGAGTTAAGACTTGGTCTTTCAGTCACTCCTTGAGATCATCTCGCAGTTTGTGGTTAATTTTCACATGAATAAGCTAGATGTCAGCTTGCCTGAACTGCTTAACATGCTAAAAACTGCAGAAGGTCACTTCTCATCTAAGAAGAACCATGTCTTTATGGTGGATTCTTCCAATAAAAGGAAGAGGCCCAATGTGTCTTTTGAAAAGAAGAAATCCAAGAAGGCTAAGGGAAAGAGGAAAGAAAAGGAACAAAAGAAACCTGAACCACCTAAAGGAATGTGCTTTCATTGCAAAAAGCCGGGACATTGGAAGAGGAACTACAAGAAGTTTGTAGCAGAGAAGAAGCTTGGAGAAGCTTCGAGTTCCAATCAAGGTTTGTTTATGATTGAAATTAATTTTTCTGAAAGTCATAATTCTACTTGGGTATTGGATACCGGCTGTGGATCTCACATATGTAACACTGTGCAGGGACTGGTCAGAAGTAGAAAGCTGAACAATGAAAAGGTGATCCTACGAGTGGGGAATGGAGTAAAGGTTGCTGCATTAACTGTAGGAACTTCTTGTTTAGCAATGCCTTCAGGCAAGTCCATTTATCTTAATAATTGTTATTATGTTCCGCATATTATTAAAAACATTATTTCAATTTCTGTATTGGATATGGAAGGTTTTGACGTTATTATAAAGAACAATGGTTATTCTATTTATAAAGACGATGTTTTATATGGTATTGGAAATTTGCGAAATGGGCTTTATATACTTGACTTGAAAGAAAATATATTTTAAATTGAACAAACTAAGAAAAGAAAAAGAGATGATATTAATTATACCTTCATGTGGCACTGTAGACTCAGTCATATCAATGAAACAAGATTATCCAAGTTGCATAAGGATGGGCTCCTAGAGCTATCCGATTATGAATCATATCCAACTTGTGAATCTTGTCTCATGGGTAAAATGACTAAATCTCCTTCTAGTGGAAAAGGAGAAAGAGTTACAGAGTTGTTGGCATTGATTCACACAGACGTTTGTGGACCTATGACAACAAGTGCACGGGGTGGGTATTCTTATTTTATTACTTTCACTGATGATCACTCAAGATTTGGATATATGTATTTAATGAAATACAAATCAGAATCATTTGAAAAGTTCAAAGAGTTCAGAAGTGAAGTAGAGAAACAAACGGGCAAGAGTATTAAGATACTTCGATCAGATCGAGGTGGAGAATACTTAAGCGGTGAGTTTCTCAATTGTCTCAAAGAAAATGGTATAATCTCACAATGGACTCCTCCAGATACACCACAGTTAAATGGAGTATCTGAAAGGAGAAATTGAACACTGTTGGACATGGTTCGATCCATGATGAGTTTTACCGACCTTCCAATTTTCTTCTGGGGTTATGCCCTAGAAACGGCTACATACCTACTTAACAAGGTACCTACCAAATCCGCCCCAAAGACTCCATATGAGATGTGGAAAGGGAGGAAACCAAATCTTAAGCATGTTAAGACTTGGGGTTGTCCAGCTTATGTCAAAAAGTTTGAAAATGATAAGCTACAGACTAAATCCGATAAGTGTAGATTTGTGGGATACCCTAAAAAAACCGTAGGGTATTATTTCTATCATCCTACTGATTAAAAGGTGTTTGTTGTGAAATATGCTACCTTCTTGGAGAAAGAGTTTATCCATGAAGGGGTCAGTGGGAGTAAGATATATCTTGAAGAAATTCAAGAACCACAAATTACCACGGATCAAAGTCAGGTACCTAACCAAGTGGAAGAACCTACTGTACTACACCCTGTTCGTAAATCTGGAAGAGTACCGAAGATACCTAAGAGGTATAGATTCGTTATAGAGGATGACGATGAGGTACACATCATGAATGATGATGATCCATTGAATTACGAACAGGCTATGAGTAATAAAGACTCAGAGAAATGGTAGATGACCATAAAATCTAAAATGGATTTGGAAGCTATGCTCATGTCCATTTGGATTTTTCTTGCGATTGCAGCTTATTTTACTTAATCTGGCAAAATGGATGTGGAGACTGTGATGCCCCCAAATTCCAGGACCGTCACGAGGTCGCTCGAATTCGGTTCGTCACGTGCTCATGGTAATACATCACAATAATAATACGACTAAATGTCGCATCGCACAGCGAAAATAATACACAACTAATACCGAATAGATTACATTTAAATAATATAATTTATTCACGTCCCAAGGTCTCGTAACTTAAACAGTGATTACATAGCTTAGACATATCTTAAGCAATAATAACCTTAACTAGTACATAATATCATAAGTTCTTTATTACAATCGTAAAGTCCTACATAAACAAAGCTACTTAGTAGCTTTTCCCTTGCCCTTGTCGGTACTCGAGGGTCTGCACTACTCGGCCTTAACTGAAATATTTTTAGGGAAAGCAAGAATGAGCACAATTTGCTCAACAAGTAATATACAATAAGGGTTTGTAATATAATTCTCAATTCTCGAAAGGGTATAGCAAGGTTTGATAGTTCAAGGATAACAAGAATATCAACAGTTTTCAATAACAGTCGCTAAGGACAGAATAATATCAATGTGATTTAATAATAAATCAATTCAAGATTTCAAGATAACTGAATACTGAGCAGTCACTAAGGACTATGAACTTCCACATGAATTGACAGTAATAAACTGAAAATCCAACAAAAATAAGTACAAAAGGTGATCAGCCTAAAGTACCCTATGTTATGCATAA
This sequence comes from Panax stipuleanatus, assembly GCA_020205555.1. Lineage (NCBI taxonomy): Eukaryota > Viridiplantae > Streptophyta > Magnoliopsida > Apiales > Araliaceae > Panax > Panax stipuleanatus. The sequence goes on from JAINUT010002582.1 coordinate 27,981, forward strand.
CACTCAATCATACTAATGTGCGCGCATCGGTTCTCTGATAGTTATATTTTGTTCTTCTCAGTCAAATACAAGATCCTGCACCAATCAATTGGTTTGGGTCGTTTTTCAATAATATAAGTCTAGCCGAATCAAATGGCATAGACACTTTCACAATATTCAAGAACAATACCAAGTTCAACATGAATAATAGCTTTAATGAAATAAGAGTTCAAGTATGCTAATTCAATTCAAAGGATTAATTAAAGAAACTAGCTCGCAATATACAAGGATAGAATACTTGCACCGTAAAAGAGTGTAAGTTAGGAAACTTGCATCCAAAGAGATAAGGTTTAGATACTTGCCTTATGCATAGTTTACTCACGTAAAGCTAGCCAACACTTTCGAATCCTATTTATAGTGTATTATAAGTATAGGATGTTCATTAGTTAACACATCCGGATCGGATTCAAGTATCAACATATGATAACATATATACATGTTAAAGGGTCCTTCTATGTTTGTACAACCTTTTCACATTCAATTTTACATGATATAGGTTCTAAGTTAATACCCTTAATAACTTAAGTCCATTCAAGGTCATGAAACCACATTAGCTATCATGCTTGTTATTTTAAACATATGGGTGATCACATAACTTGTTTTAGTCATGCGTGCAAGTTTTTATATAATATAATATTTCTATCATCGTTACATACTTTGAAACATGCTTCAAACTCATGCTTGGTTTTCTTCCACTATATCAAATACACAAGAACCATATTTAGAGACATAACGAATGTAAACGTGTTACCTTAGATTCTTAACTACTCATACTAATACAATTGGTTTGAAAATATCTTTAAGTTTGCCTTTAAAATCATTTTAAACTTGAACGATGCAATTCAACACATATAAGATCACTTTAAAGTTCTTATAATATATAGTCAAGTCATGTTAACATCTTCTCAAGATCAGAATGTACATTATGTAGTATTCATGCATATTTGCTTTGATATATCAAGCTTTACTTGAAAATGTTCTCTAACACAAAGTCCAACGAGTTTGGTCATAAACAAAGGAACTATAAATCTTATATCATGAAACATATACGTACATGGTATCACATTCTTCATGTATTTCTAGGTTCTACTTACATGCTCAAAGTCAGAATATAGTCATGGTTCACACATGTTAAAGTTCGCTTAGGAAACTTTAAGTTTATTTCAACACTATACGTCGCTTCATTAATCTTGCATGAAATCATAGTAAAACATGTTTGCGTTAACTCCATGTACTCCTATAAGCATGTTACTTATGTTTTCAAACTTGTTCCAAAGTGTTATCATAAGTTCGCACGTAACAGCCTGGATCAGAAGCAGAATCTGGAACCAGTGACCGGCGCAGCTGCGCAACGCTCCAGTTCAAAATTGGCGCAGCTGCGCAGGGCCTTGGCTAGCAAAACGCAAGTCTAGCACTGGCGCAGCTGTGCAGCACCCTAGTATAACCAGGGCGCAGCTGCGCCGTTACGTGTGCAGAACATACATGTTATGAGGTTTATGATTAGGTTTGGTCTCTTCTATCTCCTTGCAATCAAGTTATAGTTTTATTCGAGAAATCTCTTTTTAACAAGGCTAAAAGAGTTTATTGTACAAAAGACTAACCACGTTACCCATTATATCACTTAATGATACCAACAACCTTTAGTACGCATGCTCACACATATACCACCTATTTACTCTTAGGTTGAATAGTTTAACACTTGAAATCTCATTTTACATCATGCTTGAAAAATCTAAATCATGCTTAGTTAGATGATGAACTTATCTGCCATGTCTAGATGCATATAATGTCCTAGCATACATGCTTGAGTGGTCAGAATATAAATTACACAAAGTTCAAGAACATTAGTTTTCCAAACTTCAAGTTTCCTTTAGAAAATCAAGCTAACGTAATTCATTATACACAAAGCAAGCTTTAAACCACATGTTAGACTTATTTACATGCATATCTAGGGTATGCACACATGCTCACAAGGTGAGAGGCTAAGATACACAAGGTTTGTTAAGGATTGCTCTCAACATTCTAAGTTTTCCTTTAAAACTCCAACTATAACAAGTTAAGGTAAGTGACTACACGTAAGGCAACCTACGTTAGCATGTTAGGGACATTTATAGGCATAATCAAGTCAAACTAACATGCTCATCATAACAGAAAACACAAAAATTAGATTTCATGACTGACAGAGGGCGCGCCCCGCGCCGTGTTTGTACTGGGGAGTGGCGCGGCCACGCCACCCCGGTACAAACTCAGACTGGCTTCTGCAATGGCAGAGTTCAAAACCCATTTCAGAAATCATTCATTTAGCATGCTTGTATATCATCACATTATTTTCAAACATACATGTAAACTTAGTTAATCTTTATTATAGTAGAATACAATTTATTTACAAGCGATTCATGCATTCTCAAGAATTTATCAAAACTTAGAATTTCAAGAACATGGTTCAAGAATTATACCTATGTTGAAGCTTTAGAGAATGAAAATCTTCTCAATGTCAGATTGCCCGCCAACTCACAATACTCACACTATATGAACTAAACTCAGAATTTCAAATGCAGAGAATGAAGAAGAGGCTCCAATTTATAGAGAAAGCTTTACCTAATCTTGTTATTGCACAATGTATCAAACTAATGGAATAGAGAGGAAGATGTTGGGCAATGAGGAGTTGGTGAAATAGTAACACTACTAAGGCCACTCCCCACTCATCATTTGCTACAATGCTGAGTATTTGACAATGAAGGGGATAGGCCATTGGCCTATACACGTGAATGAGAGAAAGAGGATGACACTTAAAATGGGACAATGCTATTTAGAACTCAGCATTTGTATTTTGGTGCAAGCATACAAAGGCCTATTATATATATCCCCACACAATGTATATATGTATACTTAGGTTTTAATTTCTTATAAGTTTACAATATAGCTTTAATGAGTTAATGTGATTACATTATAGTAAGTTGGGGGTATATATATATATATACATCATGATATAATCCATGTACATTTGGTTAGTCCAGCTAATACCGAAATATAATTTAGCTGAGTACTATCAACTCATATCTTTATTATTTCAATTACATATAATCATTGAAATAAATATTTAATAATAAATATTTATTTATTCTAATTTAATATCTCTCATAAAATTTAAGTACACATATAATTCATCCACCATCCATCATGTTGTCACATAAGCTTAATTATGTAACTTTAATAGAATTATGTGATTCTTCTAATTTTACCATATAGTTTCATATATCACATAATCATCTCGTAATGTCACACCTCATTTTGTATTTAAATAAATGTAGGCACTATATAACCTATGATTACTCATTACATATTATTATATATATCATTAATTGAATAAACATAAATCCATTATATCAATTAATTATTTACTCATTAATATGCTATTACTCATAACAACAATTAATTAAGGATATAATATTAATTAATCATTCATTTATTAATTCATTCTTTCTTTAATTTAAATAAACCATTACTAAGTCCATCATCTTGCCACACAAGGCATTTCATAAGCTCATATTAAGTTCTCCACATTTCTCAATTATCATAAGTTCAATTTAATTTAATTGAGTTACTCATCTCATGCCATATAAACATTTATACTAAAATAAATATTCACACGTTTATTAATATCAATATTAATATTATTTATACAATTCACAAGTATTACAACTTTGATGGCTTTCATGCCCATAAGGAGCCCGACACTTATATATATATATATATATATATATATATATATATATATATATTATTTGGTCGAGGATGCTTCGCATTCCGACAATAAAAAATTAAAATCAGCCGAAGGCAGAATAAAATGGAAGTATCAAAAGACTTCAATTTCTATGCGAGCGAAACGGTTTGAAAACCATCTTTCAAAACATCACTTTCATATCTTGTCTAAAAATAGACTTTTTATTAAGTCAAACACTTCGTATACAGGTCTAACGAAGCACAACACTACTTTTAAATAAAGCACGTAGGCCCAATTACTGCAAGCACACACACACACATTGCAAATAAAATAGAAAAATTGAAAAGACGTGGTAACAGTGTTTCACGAAAGTCGGGGGGTACCTAGCACCTTTCTCCCACTTAATCAAGCCCCCGAACTCTATGAATCTCGGTTTCCAAGGCCAAGTTAAACATAGTCCAGTAATTGGGCCTACTTGCAAAACTTTTTCTCGGTTGAGTTGGTACAACCATTTCAAATATACTAACTGGCGACTCTGTAAAACTAAACTTTTCAAATCATCGACATTGTATGTCGGCCTTTTCCTAAAAATTCACACTTTAGATTAAACAAATCGAACAGAAGATAACAAGGGTAGAAACACATAGGAAAAAGGGGATCACCAAAGATTTTTCCTGAAGTCGACAGGTGGCGACTCTGTTTGGGACAGTAGAGGGCTAAAGCCGCATTTCAATCTTTTCAAAAATTTCTTTTTTATCTGCATGTGTGTGGATGCTGTTTTTACATTGAATGGATGTAAATAAACATTTTAATGCTTTAAATATTAGTGCTTCACACAATGTCATCATTTCATACGGTGAGACACGTTGTATATAAATGTATGTTGTGTGTGATAGGTTTGTGTGAAATCATGGGCGCAATCATATTGCATAAAATAACGAAAGCATGGTAAATCAAAGTTTTAAAATTTTACAAACCATATACCCGGATTATCCTTTATGCACAGTTATTAATTAAATGAAATATATGGAGATTAAGATTCATAAACTTGAAGATGCTAACTTCCTCAGGTACGAGTTCAACTTCAAATCCTTTTCGCGTGTTACTTGAATCCACCGGGTTGATTCCTTCTTTTGATCAACTTTAACCACCAAAGTGTTTGGCCTCTAAAGGTGATCTACCAAGAAAGAATAAGAATTCAAGAAGAATGGTATTTGGCTAAACTCTAGTTTCATTCTCTCTAAAAAATGAGTGCTCTCCCAACTCTTGGAATTAAAAAGTCTAACCTTGTTCCATAATAAGACTTTCTTATTTATAGATGTAGGCAACCCTCTTAAATAATTTAGGATTAGGATTTTATATTAATTAATTAAATTCCTTTATTTAATTAGGCTTCTTAGTCCTATTGGGAATAATTAAACTCTTTTAATTAATTAGTCTCCTAATCTTATTAGGAATATATATGAGAGAGAGAGTATCTTATTAATTAATTTCCAAACTCCTTTAAGAATTAAATAATAATAATAAAAGTAATAATAATAATAAGACTCCTCTTATTAATTTATATTTAATATTTTCAAAATATTAAATAATAAAAATTAAACTATTTAATTTATTCTATCACCGTAGATTAAATTAAATACACTTAACTTATTATTATGATTATGCTATTTTTTTCTTTAATAATTAGTCTACCTTTTATGGTGTGACCCTTTAGGTTCTCCATATTAAACCGGTTATGAATAAATCAATTAGAACAATTCTAATCTTACTTAAATAAATAAATTAAACTAATAATTCATTTAAATAAATAACATTTATTCTACAATAAGGATAAGCCTCCTTAGCGATCAACGACTTTTCAGATAATATAGATTTTAACATTAATCATAAAAGAACCTGTGAGTTAATAGTTACCGTATAATTCAATTCTTCCACTATACAATGTCCCAATTAAATATAAGACATGGAATTTCTATCAAGTCTTACTTTATTTAATTATATGTATTTTGATTCCAAAATGCACAACTCCAAATAATGCAAATTAGAAACACCTTTCTAATTTCATTCCACCTTGGCCAAGGATTCCTAGGTTGTCATTTATCGAATCACATAGGACATATCTATTCTTTTACTAGAAGCGATAGATTCTTTATTTATCATTCATTATTTCCATATATAACTTATTACACCCAAGCATACCCTTTGATATGCCCTAAGGATATTAAGGAATAAGTCAAAGTATAATTCATTAAACACAAGATACTATGAAAAATCTCAAATCTGAGGATCACTTGTACTACTATCACATTAGGAATTCCTATTGACAGACGAGTAAAACTCCATTAGGTATTCCTTAGCGAGTCACGTTTAGTGTACTTATTATCTAATAAGCACCTACATACTTACTTTAGTGTCTCCACACAAATGATCATGAGATCAATCATCCTCATCCAATGAGCAAGCAACATATGTACCAATCTATCCAAATTTACTAATTCCCTTTTTAGTAATCCATCGATTGAGAACTATTTTAGTTTTAAGCTATCTAAGAATTTAGATCTCATTAGCATAATCATCATCATAATACTAAAAGCATTACTTGAAACTATGGGTTTATCACATATTATAAAAATAACACCATGTAGATAAATAAATACCTTTAATTAAATAATACTTTTATTAATAAATGAATAAAATTATCACAAAGAATATGCTTTTTCATCAAATATGATTGGCTTGTATGCATATTACTTTCAATCTTCCACTTGCACTAAAGCCATTCATCATGGTATCTCATACCCTTCTTCTCTAAGTTACGATCATCCTGTTGTTGGATAGCTTCAGTAAATGGATATGCAATGTCATTTTTGAGAGTTCAATATCTCTATAGTGACTTCTCCTCTTTCAATGATTTTTTTAATCAAATGAAAGTGCCGCAACACATGTTTGGATCCAAGATGAGACTTAGGAACTATTCCTAGTTCTGTAATGAACTTTTCATCTAAAACATCAACTTACAGCTTCATTTACAGCTATATTGTTAGGAATACTCATGAGAATGATATTCCTATTTATATATGATTTGATTATGATATAAATGAATGAATATGCAAGTATGCTTGCATTGACAGAAGCTGTAAAGTTCTTTGATAGATAATAGGAATATATGTACAAGGACTTTGAATGAATTGATCAAATGTGTTAGGTTGATCCTACATAAGCAAAATAGCTTCTGTAAGTCCTTAAAAAGAAATGATGTACAAGGACTATAAGTATAGAAAGATCAAACTTGTTAGGTTGATCTTTTATAATGTAGTAGATAGGCTTGTCTGATTGTCGAGCACTGCATCAGAAATCGTAGTCTGCCAGGAGAGACAAAGGAGACTCGAGAGCTATCAAGGCGGAATCGTAGTCTGCAGGATAGTAAAGCACGGAGTTCATAGTCTGCCAGAAGAAATGAGGAAGGATCGTAGTGTGTTGAGAAGAACTTCCTCGGAGCCATAGTCTGCTGAGGAAGTCACGTTCAGAATTAAAGAGACAGTCTGTCTATGAGCCGACTGAGAATCTGCCAGAACTAAGTCAAGAATCGTAGATCACACTTAAAGTAGTGGAGTCTACAGATCATCAGAGGCAGAGATATTAGTCGGGCCAGATCAGACGAGGACAGCAAGTACGAAGGCAGAATCGTAGTCTATCAAGGTCTGATCTCGGAATCGTAGTGTCTGCTGCAACAAAGCCGAATCATAGTCTGCAGAGCTAAGGTTTCCACAATGGTTGCTCAACAACGCTAAGGGAAGAATCATAGTGTCAACACGATTCTCAACAAATGGGCACTCCCAATATATCCAAAATATGAAGCCTCTGGTCTGAGCTACAAAGATACATTCTATGTGACGCCCCCAAATCCACGTTTCTTTAAAATCTCGAATTCGGTGCAGTCACGATACTACTATCGTCAAACTATTACATCTTTTAATCATTAGTAAAAGAATACAACTTTGTTTATTATAATTTAGAATATAAATTCTATTTATATCCAAGATCTCGTCTTTACATCATATTCGATGTTACTAAAATGCGGAATAATTTAAACCTTTTCAATTCTCTTGAATAAAATCTTTTATTGATTTCTTAATCTTGAATCGATTACATAACATTGAATCATACTCTATTATGATTCGCTTTACACAAATTTCTGTATAAACATTTACAACTCAACTTCATATCCTCTATGTATTAACTAATACATCTTTACAGTACGACAAGTTTTAAACAACGTATACAATTATCAAGTACAACTCTTAGAATCTAAACAGGGTTTCAACGATAATCTAAAAAGTATTCTTCATTGCGATACTATCTATCTTTATCAATCAAGAAGCACGAAATCTTTACCGTGAATCCTTAACCTGCAAAAGTGGTTATTTGCAAGAGTGAGCTCGACAGCTCAGCAATTCTAACAGTTTTTATGCATCACATAGCATACAACAACATACTCAGTTCATGCATTTATAAACAATTTATATTTATTACGCATGTTACTTTCACATAACAAGTATATCATCAAAGATCAACTTTCAATCTCATTTATATCTCATATACAGTTCATATATAAGTTCACATTATCACAGCATAATATAGTTCAACTAACAGTTATTGAATTCATATATCAAATAGGAACTGAAAGACTTGACTGATTCGTAGTTTAACAACTACGACTTAACTGCTTAAGAATCTTTGCACTTTGTGTAATCCTACACAGTTATATTAACCATAGAGATCACACTCATTAGTTATATGTATCCACACATTCTCAATGTAATAATAAAGGTTACATTGTCATCTAACTTGGTTCTTAGAACCTTTGTTTCACTTTCTTATCGTATTCTTAGAATAATTATGTACGTATAAGTATATTTTAACCTTACGTACTTACTACCATTCTTAACATACACACGCCCGTCTACCACTAATCTATTTACATATAGCTAGTCTAGTCCATCTTTTGAGTTAATCATTCTCATATATCATTACTAACACATAAGACCATAACAAAGCAATATACTCTATTAATCGTCGAAGTCGGATTCAAGTATTAACATATGGTCCTACATAGCATGTATACCTATTAAAAGGCACTCCCATGATTGTCTAACCTTTCTAAGTTCAATCTTTCATAATATAGTCCTAAGTCAACATTTCAACAATTTAAGGCCACTCGAGGTCATGAACATCTCAAAGTTCATCATGCTAGCTCTTTAAACACATAAAGTATTCATATAACTCATATTGGGCATGTTCATGAATATTCATATTTCATACATATAACTATTATAGTTATTAGTTTGAAAACATGCTTCGTTTATGCTAAACTTGGTTTCACGACATGTAGTCATGGGATATATACATGTATGATACATGAGAGAGTCCAAGTGTGCTATCACATATGTCCAAAATTTTCAGAATATGAAACTCGCAATAACATGTCAAGATTCACAACCACAGCTCATATTTTCATTAGTGAAGTTTACTAACAAGACCTAACATGTTCATGCTATCTATATATAGGTTGACATGTTCGATATGCATTTCTAAGTCATCTAAACATGTTCACAAAAATTAGAATGCGTACATGGTATTTACATGTCAAGATCCACCTTCAAAACTTACATTCTCGTTGGAAATGTTTACTAACGAGGTCCGGCATGCTCATGTTATACTATGAAACATATGTATGCAAATCAACATGCCTTTCATGCATTCTTAAACCATACTAATCTGTCTTCAAAGTCAGAATATAAACATGACTTACATATGCCAAAATTCGTTTATAAAACCTTAAGTTTATTTTCAAAACTATAACTTCATCGTTCACGTAAGCGATCCGAATATAATATGCACATACTAGTTTAACAAGTCCATATATATGTATTAATCATACCAGCATGCTTGTTCTAATTCCTTTCAATATCTATCACTTAGCAGACATCAAGCAGGAACAAAATCTGCAGAAACTGGGATCAGGAACCGGCGCAGCTGCGCAACTCCCCAGTTCAAAACTGGCGCAGCTGCGCAGGGCCTTGGCCAACTCAAGTCTGGTACCGGCGCAGCTGCGTAGGTGGCCGGCCAGAAATAGAGCAGCTTTCTGCTCAGCAGACTGCAACCCAACTCACAAATTTTCTCTACGAATTCTCTTCTAACCATGCCATATTATATTACTAACATGATTACTAACTTTGATAATAACTATCAACCATTATTCAATCAATTTAACGTGGAATGCAAGCATAATTAAGAACTTAGCATTTTCAAGAATTGAAGAAAATAGAATGGTATACCTCTGCTAATTGCTTCCTTCTTCTCTAGACTTCTACTATTGATATATGCTTACTCTCTAGTCTCAATTAATCAGAAAATCTCAGCAAGTGTAATAGATGAAGAGAAGGCTCTATTTATAGGCAACTCAATATCCAGACAAATGCAAAATCTCCCAAATCAAACCAATAAATTTCAAGTTTGTATAATGGTTAAGGAATGGTGGTTGAGAGTGGGTGGATTCAATCATGAATCCCACTCCCCTTACACTCATTAGCTAGATTATTGCTGAGTTTGAGAGAATTAGTGGTAGAGTAGCTAGCTTCTAGAGTTCACGTGAGAAGGAAATGTGCCTCTCATTAGTGGACAATGCACATACTCAGCATTCTAGCAACACACAACACTTAAATTATTATACACATAACATATACTTAGGTTTTAATTTGAGTCACAATGTACTTTCAATATATAACTAATATTACAATGTAGCAAGTAGGGATACATATATTCAACATATAAACCATGTACATTTTATCTTACCGATATAATTCTATCGGGTACCATCACAGTGTATTGTCTCCTCTATTATTAAATTCAATAATTGTTTACAATATATCCATGATATATTATTTTATTGTATACTCACGTATAATTTTGTCACATAACCACATGATATATTCATGTAGCTTTCACAATCTAATCAATCTTAATACATAGTTTCTATATATAGTATAGTCACCTTGTACTATATGTATAATAAATAGTTAGCTAGCATATATTAATGGATTAATTATCGCATGCTTGTTTGAAATAATTAATCGATTAAATATAATCTTATTATATTTATAAATCCTTCGCTCATTGATTTATTATTTATTCAAAATAATAATTAATCAACATATTATCACATAATTAATTGATAATAGTATTTTGTCCATAACAATAATTAATATAATAAGACAGTATATCTCATTCCTTATCAACTTAATAATTACAAATCCGATTATACTTATAATCGATTTTCTTATTATTATACTATCACTAGCCATAATAATAAATCCACATACTATAATAACAATTAATATAGATTAATTGTTTAATTAATAATTCTTTCATCCTTGAATTAATCAATTCATTACCGAAGCTATTATTGTGCCACACAAGGCATCTCTCACAAGCTTACATTAAGCTTATACTTACACTCAATATTTATTCATTTCCATCACACTACTTGTCCACCACATGTTTAATTTACTTAGAACTATTAAGTCACAATATATCGTGAATGAAAATATTCTAATATTCTATATAACCTTCACGGTAATATAATAACTTAAGCTATTAAAATGCTAAACTACTTCAATTAAGTATTAATATATACTCTATAAATTATTTAAATGATAACATCCACGATAAAATAATAACTTAAGTTATTTAATATATTAAAATAACTTAGTATTACTTATCTCTCTTGAAAATACATTACAAATTATGTATTTTATCATAACATAAAATATTATGTTTTCTCCAAATAAAGACATTCATTATTAGAAAATAATTTACTTATTGTCTCAAGATATTATTCTTAATATAATATCTATTAAAAGTAATTACATGTACAACACATGTACATATATTATTTATAGATAATAGGTTTATTTTCTATTATAATAAATTATTTCCATCAATTTATTTACATATAGCAAATATGTAATATATTTATCATATTAATCAATTACACCTTCTACAAAATATATAAGGTAATATTACTATTCAAAAATAACATTTTCTCCTTTTATTAAAATAATTCAACAGTAGAAATTATTTTAATACCCTTTATTAGAAATATAAAATAATTATTTCTCTTTTTTTTCTATAAATTGTCCCCAAAATAATTTCTTCAAATATTAAATATTTATTTAAATAAAATAATGATTTACATCTCCCTTTTAATAACGTATATATATTTATTAACGTTATTCGCACATTAGACTTTCTCACATATTACTATTCTAATTAATATAAAAGTATCAACTATAATTACATATTCCACACACTTAATAATTCACTCATTTACTTAAGTAAATTAAATTCTGTACTATATCACCTTAGTTAATTAGGGTTCGATATTAACATTATATTATTCCATAATATAACTCTCAACTTAAATTAACTAATATTTATTCTTATTAGTTAATTCCTTACCTAACTCATGCTTCACTATCCAAACATATTTACGGATAGCTTAAGTGCTATTAATAACCTATATTATAAACATACTAGTTATTAATACACATACATAAGAATATGGTGATTATACATTAAGGATATTTAATGTCACCAACTTACTATGATAAAATAATTCTATAAATTATTTAATATTGATAGGAATTTATCCACCTCCTTTATCTCAATTGAATCGTTTCTAAAATAAATAACAATATATATTAATAATATATTTATAAATCACAAAAACACATATTACATAGTCCATATTACCCTATGTAATATAATACCACATTCCTCATATCACATATATATATATATTCTTATTCGAACCCATCTCGTAGTTTAAGAATTTTATTTATTAAATCCTTATTTAATAATTTCTGAAAATTCGGGTTCTCACATTCTACATAAAGAGTACCAGAGAGCACTCACCAAATGGCATGCAAGCTAACAGAAGATCTAAGCATCAACTCTATCAACATGCAGACTGAGTTGTGAAGCCATTCGAGATGAAGTTTTCCACAAGCCAATCAGAAGAAGACTTCATACAAAGTAATTGACTAGAGAAAGTCAGCAAGTGCAGTAGCTGTCAAAAGAACAGAAAACAACGATCTTGAGAATCACTCAAGATCGTAGTGTTTGCCAAAGTGAAGAAGGAACTGATACAACCTACAGAGATACCGGCCAGTGTAAGACCCCAACTTTTATGAATAAAGATTTAATTTTCTTTATATTATTTCGAAACAGTAAGGTGTTGATTTGATAAATATGAAAGTTATGGGTGAAATGTGCAAATATTTTTAAAATGAGCAAGTGGTTATAAAATCTTCTTGTTGTCGGGGAATATTCGTTTGGTCGTGGAATATTCTTGTTGTCGGGGAATATTCGTACGACGGCGCAGCTATTTGTGGGCCCCCACAACGGAATAACTGTCGGATATAGAAAGCGACAGAAATAACTTTTTTACAAGATAACGGCGTAGTTGTTACCGTTAGTACTGTTGAAATACCCGGTGGTTAAAATACAGTACGCGGTGGTGCGCAGTAGCACACGGTATTGCACAGTATTTCGAATTATTGAGTCTTACGTGAGAAGGAACCTACTCAATTATTGTTACAGTATTTACTGTTCAATATTTTATATTATTGACTCAATAATTGCTACGTTGATATCTTATATTATTGACTCAATAATTGCTGCATTGATATTTTATTGACTCAATAATTGTTACGTTGCTATTTTTTTATGATTGATTCAATAATGGCTACAGTTGATATTTTGTAGTATTGATTCAATAATTGTCGTTGCACAGTATTTCACGTTATCAACTCAATAATTCATATTATTTGAATAATATTATTAGATAGCATTATTGACAATGTCTAAGGAAGTTCTGTCTAGGAGGGGTTATTTAATTGCGCGCCAGTAAGGAGAAGTCCTTATCGGAAGGCCCCCTCTGTCCTGGGAACGACCTGGTTGTTAATATTGTAGTTCTATAATATTATTTGTGAATAATTAATTATTGATTTATATGATAAGGAAATATTTATTTTGTGGATATTAAAGAAGGAATTAGTGCTGATGTGTTTTTATCAGTATTTTGGTGTGAAAAATCATCTGTTTATGGATTTCGGATAATTTATGTTTGGAATTTGAAAAAACTTTCTTCTGCAAAGTTGTAGAGAATTAAATTTCCTATGGAGGGACATAGAATTTGTATTTTTCTGACAAAGGGGCTATTTGTTATGAATTATTGAAGTTTCGGAAAATATATATTTTTTTGGGCGGGCCCCACTTTTGTTGGAAAATTCTTTTAGCCGCCAGGCGGCGGAAATTTTGAATTTTTTTTATTATTTTATTCATTTAATCTCCTTTGGCATCCTAAGCTTTTCCTATAAATAGGGTGCTTAGGTTAGAATTGAAAATCACACCAGAATCATAAGTTTTCTCTCTCTATAATATCGAGCATATTTTTGTGAGTATTTCAATACTTTGAGTATTACTATTCAGTACAAGCTTCCGTCGGTATTATATCCGATATTCCAGTCAGAGATACTGTTCTTTTGAGGTAAGGGATGTTATTTCTTTCGTAAATGATGTTATTCTTTTCAATATCATTATACAGAAATATTGTCATGGATTTTATGTTGAAATTCTTATTTTTTCCGTCGGGGTTACTATTCACGTATACGGCACTATTCAAGGGAAAATTTATTTTTCTTCTATTTGTCCAAATTGTCTGTTAAGGTTACTATCTTTGATTGTATCCAAGTTTTGGGCTTTATTCTTGAATTTTGCTCCACAAAGTATTATTATGGATTATTCTTGAATTTGGATAAACTAAATGACGAATCCCTAATCTTTGTCTTTTATCTCACTGGATTCATTCTTTAAAATGTTTTTCATCATCCTCAGTCCTAAAAGGTGATGTAACTGAATATCTTTGGCCTGTAGAGCAAAGATGAATGATTACCTGATGAATATCTTTGGCCTGTAGTGCAAAGATGACAGGTGTTGAGATGAACATGACCACTGATGATACAAATGAATATCTTTGGCCTGTAGTGCAAAGATGAATATTTGATGAGATGGATATTGATTGATGTTACAAGGATAAAATATTGATGAATAACGGTTATTTCCGCTGCGAATATTGATCTAAAACATGTTATCAATAATATTTTATCTGAACTGTTGAAGGCTAACGATAATTTATTTTTCATTATCTTAGTCATAATATTTTTTACTGGGCTAGTTGAGCTCACCCTTTTCATCTGTTGTCCTCTTCAGGAAATGAGAATGTTGCGGGGACTAGTCGGGGGACAGAGTGATGGTCCGGGTTAGAGCTGTAGTAGTCCTCACTATTTCTGATAAATAGTGTGATAATAATTGTAATGAGGACTTAGTTTGAATCTTAATATTTTCTACATATTTGTATTGACACTCACAGATATGTGGTCGTATTTTGCACGACCGTATGATATAAAGTTTGTATTTGAATTCTGTACCATGTATTTGGCGACTAAGAATGGGTTGGGTTGAATGGACCTATTCTGAGGGCGTCACAGCCAGCTTGTGAAGAACAAGACAGAAGTGATTAAGCATGGGTCAGACCATTGAAGATAGGTGAACGGGAGATCACCGGGAGAAAGGAGCTGGGTATCCCATAAATCTGAAGTGTCTTGCTATTCAGAAGAGGTAAGCACGACAAGTGAAGATATCAGTTCCTGAGATTAGTCAAGGTAAGTAGAAGTGATGAAGCACTGCAAAAGAGAAGGAAGAGATGTTCCACATTGAAGATCCAAGAACACTCTTCAGAATCGTAGTGTTGTATCAACCAGTCAAGGCAACATTAAACATGACACACTACGATAAAGGTCCAAGAACACTTGCATCAGAATCGTGGAGTTCGGGCATCTGAGTATTGAACCACTGGCAATGAATCAATATGAAGACTGACATCCGAACGTTGTTGATTGAGAGCATCGATGCAAAAGGAAAACTCCTAAGGATTCAAATCAAGGAATCAGAAAGGAGAAATAAAGATGACTACCAGCTTAACACGGAACAGTGACATCTCTGAGGCGGTAGGTGAGAAAGCAGACTGCTATGTCAATAAAGTCAAAAAGGACCTGTCACGTCATATCAGCAGTCTGCGCCAAATAACTCGAGATCTGCAAAGCAATTTAAAAAGCTTCCAACGGCTACTTTCCAACGGGAAGATCATGGAAGGGTATTTGAAGGACAAGCTTCAAAGATAAGAGTTGTTGCTGAGTTAAAGATTCGTCGAGTTATTGAAATGCTACATTGTTGACTCTACGAGTTCCACCAAAGCTGAAGAGAACAAGTCTTAGTGGCAGTGAGACTACGAAGGTGGAAGTGAAGCAGACTTAAAGAAAGACTGAACAGACTAAAGCTTCACTCAACAAGGATGAGAATGCCACTGAAGATGGCAGCCAAACGGAGAGCCAAGAAGGCCAAGAAGATAGCATTTAAGAAGGTGGCTGAGCATAAAGAAGATCAAAAGAGCCACTCTATATATCACCATGAAGAACCAGAAGCTGAACAAGAAAAGATGCAGAACCATGTTTGCATATCATTCAAGAAGGGTTCAAGGGATGCTAAGGGTCAGAAGAAGGTGACCCACAATGAAAAGAGTTAGCAGTCCTATGTGGTGCTGGTGCACAGCTGACAGCAAGTGTAGATGAGCTGAACAGACTGAAGATCAGCTGCACCATAGAAGAGGTCCAGACTCGAAGCAAAATGCTGAGGACCAAGCCTAGCTGCTAAGAACAAAGATGACCAAGCTTCAAGACATCTTAGCAGCAAAGCACAAACAACAACTACAACTACAACTACAAGTAGCCAGGGCCAAAGGGTCCTTATCCGAAGGGACTAAATGAGTTCCAAGCCGGAGGGCTTAAAGAGTTCTTAGTGAACTAGAGTTCCAAGCCAAAGGGCTTAAAGAGTTCAAAAGTGAACTGAAGTTCCAGGGCTGCTGGCCTTGAAGGAATCTTAGTGATTCAGGGTGCTGCCCATTCCTTAGTGGATTTCCTACGAAAGTGCAGAAGAGTGGATTAGGAGTCGAGTTGGCTCTGAACCACTTAAAACCCTTTGTGTCTTTTACATTCTGTCATTTACTTTATGTCTTTACATTATGTACTTAACTGCTATAACTGCTTTGTATGTACTAACCAGTTATAACTAAACTAACTCCAAGAACGATGTATCAATGTTTATCAATATATCAATGAAGAGGATATTTAACTTATTCCGCTGTGCTTGAAATGATTCTTATGTTTGTTATGTGCTAACTTCTTAGCAATACAAAATAAAATGGAAAAGAGTTTTAAAATGCAAAAGATCTATTCAACCCCCCTTCTAGATCTATTGTTGTGCCTACTGGGAACTAACAATTGGTATCAGAGCAGGTTCTCATGCTATTCAAAAGCTAATCGCTTTGAGTCTGATCCTAGGCACAAACATTGTTCTAAACTCAGTTTAGTAGTAAGTAACTTGTAAATGCAGATGAGCTCACACGTTAGACATAATGTGTACAGGTAGATGTGTATATACACCTGAAGCTGCTCAGATTGGTTCAGTTCTTAAATGCCATTACATCAAGACCAATCCTTGTCCATAGTCAATCTTGTAGTCTGAAGACCAGAGTTGGGAAGTCAAGAAGTATCTACAACAAAGAATCAAGCATCCTCCATTCTGAAAGATGAAAGGCCATACATGCTAAAAAGTGTTTATACAGAGGAGAAAGAAGATTCTCTCAACTATGATTTGGCCAAACAATAGTTGGATGTGAACCTTGAGGTTCAAGAGAGTTAAAGAACTAAAGATGCTAAGATCTTCCTAGCTTATCTCTTCAAGGCTATGACTGATTGATTGAAGGACAACTGGAGCAACAAGATGTCAAAAATAAATGTAAAGATATGCACATGAATGCCTAATCTCATTCTAGTAAGGTAAATGACTGTCAAGAAACTGACAGTGTAAAGGTATGGTTCCTCTATAATATAAATGTGTACATCATGTTGCATCACATTATGTACTATAATAGTATTCTATCAAGAGACCATACTCTACCCAAAAAGGGGAAGAGAGAAACTACATTGAGGTTGGAAACTTAATTGCTAACAAACTTTCTCTTCACCCAAGTTTTAGGTTGAAGATAACATCTTGAAAGAAGTCTAAAATAGGTCATAAGCATATCAAGATTTAATTAAGATTAAGTGGAGTAATCCTAGTTGAAAGGTTAGTATGTATGTACAAACCTATGTTCTAAGTTTTTGATAATACGTAGAGTATGATCAGTTCTAGAGGAGTATCTTGACGATTCTTAGAAACTGATCACCTCCATGAATTAACAAGATACAACTAAGTAATAGAGTTGATTCCTACTCTGCAGACTTTCAAAACCTGTGAACATAACCAAGCAAAGGGTGAAACCATCAAAGAAAAAGAGTATCTTATTAAAATGATTAATCTTACACATTCTCACCAGCATGCATGATAAATATCTTATCTAATCTGATACATGCGTAGATATGATCATTGATGCTAAAATTGATGAAAATTCTAGCATATGAGGAATAGGGGTTTTGAGAAAACTAACCTAGCAGGATTCAATCAAACTTGGGTACCAAAATAGAAATTATCTAAACCTGCAGGTACTTGGTCTACCCGACCACACTAAGGAATACTGAAGCAGACGGCTTCAGTCATAAAGATTCAAACAGTTGGAGGCTCAAGACATTTCAGCAATGTTCTTGTCAAAATCATTCTATGCCAAAACTTGTTCTTGAAGACTTATTGAGCTAACTTAAAAGAAGCTCACAAGATTGCTAATCTCCATACGGAAGATGGTCATTCATGCCGAGATTAACAAGATCCTCTATGTTTATCCACTCAAAGCATATCAACTCAGAGGAAATATCAAAGAAGCAGAACTCCACGAATGCAGCCTATCAAAGAGCCAAAAGAAAATTATAGTGTTCTCTACGATCAAGACTATACCAAGCCTGTGCAAGCCATCACACTACGATTGTGTCATAATGACCTTAATCGTAGTGCCTCTCTAATCAGGATCAAAGATTCCAGTTCTGATTAAGGAGGAAGAGCAAATTACTGAAGAAATGCTTATGGATGATGACTAGTTGATAGTCTAAAGGAATCCATCATCCATCCTTAGCTCATAGTGAAGATTCTAAGGAATGACTACAAGCAGCTGAAACATCCAGTCTGGTATCCAATGAAAGTGACTACGTTCGTAGTTCTGTCAACAATTGTGGAAGGAACAATCCTAAAGAAATCTCTCTTCATGATTCAAGGAAGCTTATACGAAGGAGTAAATTCTAGTCAGAAGGAGATCTTCAAGGCTGGCTTCTAATGAATATGAAAAAGATAAATTTATGCTTCAATGAAGAGATAGCATAATCTGTGGGGGAGCAGTGATCTGCTAAGAGCAGCAGCTCTAAAAGTGTCAAAGATGATTGATGAAACAAATTCTTCAGATCTCTCAAGCAGAAAAGATAGTAACTTGATTAACTCAGAAAGATCAAGTGAAAAGCTGAAGAAGCTGTGAACTTCAGGAAAAGAAAGAAGTCACGGAACAAAGAAGTTTTCCTTCACTACGATTGTAGAGTGATCACCAATCGTAAAGTCCAGACAAATTATAACACTGTCCTTTATCTCACAGGATTCGTTCTTTAAAATATTTTTCATCATCTTCAGTCTTAAATGGTGATACAAAAGAATATCTTTGGCCTGTAGTGCAAAGATGGATGATTATTTGATGAATATCTTTGGCCTGTAGTGCAACGATGAATGATTACCTGATGAATATCTTTGGCCCATAGTGCAAAGATGGACAGGTGTTGAGATGAACATGACCAACTGATGATAAAATTGAATATCTTTGGCTTGTAGTGCAAAGATGAATATTTGATTCAAGATATATATTGATTAATGTTACAGGGATAAAATATTGATTATGGATTTTTAAATCATAAAAGATAGTAGACATTATTTCCTACTTAACTCTTCTGATGCATTGTTACTTCCGCTGCAGTTGTTGATCTAAAACTTGTTGTCTATAATATTTTATCTGATTTGTTGAAGACTAACAAAAAAATTTTATTATTATCTTAGTCATAATATTCTTTACTGCTAGTTAAGCTCACCCTTTTATTCTATTGTCCTCTTCAGGAAATGAGAATGTTGTAAGGACTAGTCGGAGAACCGAATGATGGGCAGAGTTAAGAGAAGTAGTAGTCCTCACTATTTTTGTATAATAGTGTGAAAATAATTGTAATTATTGAGGACTGAATTTGAGTGTTTATATTTCGTATTATATACGATTTGTATTGACACTCACAGCTTGTATAGTTGTCCTGCTCACGACCTTTTGATATAAAAGTTTGTATTTGGATTCTGTACTATGTGTTTGACGACTCAGAATGGGTTGGGTTGATTGGACCTATTCTAGGGGCGTCACATTTAGTATCAGAGCTTAGGGATATAGTCTCTGGCGGAGATCGAGGAATAGAACTAGGAGGGGAGAGACGAATAAATCCTTCACTAGTGTGTCCTACCTAAGCTTATTATTGGTTAGTCGGAGCATAGGGTTAATATGTGATATGTTAATGCCTCGAATTTGGTTCGTCACGTTCTAACAATAATAACTAAAATCATACCATCACAGCGGATAATCTAGAATAATATACAATGATTTATTATATTTATTCCCCCAAGTCTCGCAACCTACAGTACTTAATAGATTACATAATAATATCAAATAAAGACTTATTACATAACCCTACTTAAGTTTAAACATATATCTGAATCAGTCTTAATAAATTATCATAGTTGTCATAATACAACACCAGAATGTCTAAAACATAAAGGGACTGGCTAGTCGGTAGCCTTGCCCTTATCGATGCCCGAAGGTCCGCCCTGCTTTGCCTTAACTGAAAAGTTTTTAGGGAAAGCAAGAATGAGCACAAATTGCCCAACAAGTAATATACGATAAGGGTGAAGAGTTTTATAACACGAGTTTGAAATATCAAGGTATAATCTCGCTGATAATCAAAAGTTTGAAGAATAACATCATGAACAACGAGTATCAACAATTCTCAAATCAAATCCTTGGAATATGAAACGATGGTTCATTATAGATCAACATATATATATGAATTCAAAGGCAATCAACGTATCCAACTAGATAAAATAATTTATACTGAGCAGTCACTAAGGACTATTGAACATCTACTAGAATTATCAATATTAAACTGATAACCCAAAAATAAGTATGATAGATGATCAGTCTACAATACTCTATGTTATGCATAACACCATAATAATTTTCACGCGTGTGTTGGGCTTCCAATAATATAAACACTCCCCTTACCATAAGGGTTGTTCAACTCAGTTTTCAAAGATTCTGCACCAGTCAATTGGTTTGGATAGCTTTTTAAATATGCATATAGTCTAGCCGAATCAAATGACATAGACACTTTCACAATATTTAAGAACAATATTAAGTTCAACATGAATAATAGCTTTCATAAGACAACAGTTTATTTAATAAGCATACTAACTCAATTTAAACAAGTAAGTAAGAAAACTTGCTTCCACAAGGATCTATTGCAAAGGTTAGGATACTTGCAATTAACAATACAAGAACGGGTTCAAGGAAACTTGCACAATAAAAGAGTGTAAGTCAGAGAACTTGCATCCAAAGAGATAAGGTTTAGATACTTGTTTACAATATCCGTTGAATAAAGGAATGCAAGGGTCTAGGATACTTGCCTTAGGCGTAGTCTATCCACGTAAAGTTAATTAACACTTTGGAATCCTATTTATAATATATTACATATATAGGATGTTCATTAGCTAAACACATTCGGTATACAAGCTTGATATGTGATTCAAGTATACACATATGGTTCTATGTAATTCTATAGGTACATCACTACATACTTGCACGTATACATAACCCAAAATCAGTATATAAGTTATTTACGAAATCAAGTACATAGTTATAACATGTATGGCATTATAGCAATTCATAATACTAATTTGATTATGACATTTATTATCCATGAACTTCTTTTTTACAAGTTAAACATCATTATGTTACATTGTCATTTCCTATAAACATATATTAGTAGAGATCAAACCCCATTTAGCAGTTTATGTAATATTCTAAGTCAATTAGCAAAGTCAGAAAATGAGCAGAATGCACAATTCCTGAAATCAGTCACGGCGCAGCTGCGCCCTGGTTAAGCCTAGGGGTGGCGCAGCTGCGCTGCCCTCTGGCCAGACTAGGGTTGGGCTGCTGCCTATTGTTTCTATCCATTTTATCAACATACAACGCAACATAGTATATATGCATGTTAACGGGTCATTCATGCTTACCAAGTCCATCTAAGTCCAACCTTTTATGAACTGATTCTAAGATTAACTCTTAAATAAATTACGGCCATATAATGTCAGGATATCACATAAGTTATCATGCTCGCCGTGTAAACATGTGGAATGGTCATATAATCTATCAATAGGCATGCTCACGTGTTCCTACATCATATATGTAACACTAGCATTGCTACTTGCGTGAAAACTTAATCGAACTCATGCTTGATTAACTTGCATTACATCTAACAAGTGTGTGTATATATATGATGCCTTAGTGATGTTAAAAGCACATTCAAGCATGCCGAAAATATCAGAATGCTATTACTCTAAGATCATGTAACTTTGCTTTTCAAGACCTTCAAGTTTATCTTTTAAAATCATTTCAAACTTGGACCATGAATGCTAGTGCGTATTCAATACCATAGACTAACATTTCATGTTAAATTAGACCATACGATAATGCTTGCAAAAATCAGAATACAACATGAATATAACATATCAAATTTCCTTTTAAAACTTTAAGTTTATTTCAAAAGCTATGTGTCTTTTCATCAATCATGTATACTAATCTAGTCAAACATGCTTACGTTAGGTCTATGTACTCATATATACAGGTTACTCATGTTCCCATGCTTATCTAAGTAGTATAAACACATTAATACTTAACAAGTTTTTAACAGAATCAGAAAATAAGTTTCAGAGCCTAGCGCAGCTGCGCTGCGCCCTAGTTCAATATCGGCGCAGCTGCGCCGGGTCTCGGCCAACACTGAACAGGCTTCTGCTTCGACAGAAGTCAAGGCAATTTCCAAATTTCCTTCACAAAAACAGTTTTAGACAGCCACATTGTATTTCTATCATACTTATAAGTCTATATAACAACAATGCAAGTATTCCTCAATTCAATTATCATCTAATTTCATATGATTAAGAATTTAAGAAATCTCAGGAACAAGAAATGAAGAACAAGAACTTGCTGTTATTATACCTCTGCTAAATTGCTTGGAGCTTACTGCTAAATCAACTTTTTTCTCAATTGAAATATATGCTCACTCTCTATTCTCTCTTACTTATGAATTCTCAGCATTTTGATTTGTGAAGAGGAGGGACTATATTTATAGAAGAAATATTATACAGACAAAGTTTTTCCCTCCCAAATCAAACTAATGGAAATGAGGATTGCATAATGGTTAATGAAGAGTAGTTGATTGGTTGTTGAATCCCATCATGATTCCCACTCCCCCAGTGATGTTTTGCTACAAGGCTATCTAAGTTTGCTGAAATTGAGAAGAAGGGTAGGCTTAGGCCTTGCAAGCTATACACGTGAGAATGAAGGGCCTCTCATTATGGGACAAGGAATTTGAAGCTCAGCAATTGGGCAAATGTAGTTTTAACACTTAGGTTATATTATATACACTTAAGTATATATATATACTTAGATAGAGACATAATGTAATTCCAATAAATAATTTTGCAATGTAGTAAATTTAATTTGCACATATATATAATCCATGTACATTTCATCATACCGAATATAATTCAAACGGGTATTATCCCAACTCTATTATTTCAATTATATTAAATTATTGAAGTATTCATTAATTATCAATTGTTTACAATATATTCATGAGGTACTAATTAAATGTTCACCCACTCACATTCACATAACCTCATGATGTATTCATATAACTTATTTAATCTTAATATATAGTTTCTATATATTGTATAGTCACACATAAGTGTCACATTGCATTTTACACGTCATATAATATATGTGTAACTACTATATATTATACATTTAATTATCGCTTACTTGCACAAAATAATTAATCGAGTAAATATAATCTTATTATATTTATAAATCATTTACTCGCTAATAGTCTATTACTCACAAAAATAATAAATTAACATATCGTTAATCAATCACCCATTAATATTATATTTCTCATAATAACAAATAATCAACATATTATCGATTAATTACTCATTGATAGTTATTTCTCATAATATCAATTAATTGGCAATGATATTAAATAAATTCTTCACTTATTTAATCACATTCTTTAATAGGTTATCACTTATAATAACAATTAATTAATATAACACTAATTAATCATTTGTCAATTCCTTCATCCTTTAAATTAATTAAATCATAATTCTCATTATCGCGCCACACAAGGCGTTCTTCGAACTTATCATAAACTCCATATTTTTCTCAAATATTATATATTCAATTTGAAATAATTGAGTTAACTCATCTCATAACACATAAATATTTATATTAAAATAAATATTCGACTTTCATTAATAATATTCAAATAAATATTTATGTCACTTATGCAAAAAAATTTCATTTAATAAATTCTAATTCTAATTTTTCGTTGGGTAAAATTAAAATATTCATTTATTAAATGTAACATTATATGACTTTTCTTAATCTTTAATTGTTTCAATTAATAACCCTCCGTTGAGTTGATTATTAATTTTAACAATAAAAGAGTCACGTATACATGCAAATTATTATGATCAAACTCATATTAATCAAGTTTAAAAATTAACATTATTTATAGTTTACATGTAATAATTTAAAAGCCCTAATAATATATCATATCATATTCTAGAATCTTAACTTAAGATATACAATTATGAATATGAATTGATTATAAAATAATAACATTAATTTTAACTTGAATACATGAGGGCATAAGAATATCATAATATTATCTAGACATAATAAGTAATAAATCTAACATATAATATTTTAATATTTATGTCCAGGATATCCGCCATAATATTATATTAAAAGAAACTTGCATTCTGTTATGAGGAATAAGAAACGTACTTAAGATTATATAATATATTGGTAATAAGTATTCTGTTCATATGGATATGCATGCACTGTTGATATGAATATTCATTATATATGAATATAGATGCAGAGTACTTACAGAAATTGTATTACGCATGATATAAATTATATATATATATATATATAATATTACGCATGATATGAATTATATATATAATTAATTTTCGAAATCATCAAAATCATGATTTTCGAAATCATCTGTATACGAAAGTTGATGTTGGGTTGCCCTAGATGCAGTATACAATATTCTAATAGACCCTGATAATAAGAGGGTCTACCATATCCATGATTAAAATAAATTAAAGTTATAATAGGAAAGGAAAAACCTTTTCTCTTCGAAACAACTTAATTAAATTATTCTACGACATTAAAATTTGTAGCATAACAACTGTGGGCAAAGAAATTGTGCCTTACTAGGGTTAGGGTTTCATGTTGGCTGAGGAGGAGAGAAATCCACGAAGAGCACGGAGTTGATTGATTGATCGAAGAGGGGAGAACGACCGGTGGGCGATTACTCCAATGACGCATGGCAGAACTCCTAGAATTCGAAAACCGTGTTAGGGTTATTGGGATTCCAAGAGCCTTCTTCTTGATTCCTTCCACTCCTAGAATCCGAAAACCTTGGTAGGGTTATTGGGATTCCAAGAGTCTTCTTGAGTGTTGACAGAGAATGTCAAGGTCCTTCGATCCTCCAAGAGTCCAAGTCCTGCGTCTGAAGAGAGGTCCCCTTCCCAATGGAATGGAAAGGGTATTTATGAGGTTTTCTGGTAAGTGGTCATGTGCCAGGCATATGCCTTCTGAAAAATTCCAAAAATACCCTTTAATCACCAGAGTAATGCCTAGATCGTCCTGTCCTTCTAGCCACCAATCCAATCCCTCAATCAATTCCCAAAACGAGCTGCCTCCACGAGCCTTCTGTCTCGGGACCCGTGGAGGCTTCTCTCGGGTCTCGCCTATTTATTTTCGGCTTTTTCGTCTTCATTTAATTAGGTCGTGGAACCCTAATTGTGCATTTAATTCAATTAGGGCATGTGAACCCTAATTTGCACTTGGGCCAACAAATGTCCCATGCGCGAGAGTTGCGTTTCCAAAGAGACGATCGTGCAAGAATATCTCAAGCTTTTGAATGGTTTTGCGGAACTCCACTTTATAGGTCTTGAAAACAAGGGTCCTAGAAGAGGGAACCCCTAGGGAGCCAAACCTTCGGATTAAACCATAAGGAGGCAAAACCTAGCAAGGCTCTTCCTTGGACATATTGGGAAATCTACTGCAAATCTTTCCATATATATAGCTTGCCCAATATTTGATTCCTTAATTTTTTTCCTGAAAATTAAACAAGGACGATCATCAAATATTAATTACCAAATAAGATTCAATCTAACAAAATCTTTATTTTGGTAAATCAAATCTTTCCTTTTTATTTAGGAATCAAATCGAATATTTCCAAATAAAATCTCATTTTATTTTAGAAATAAAACAAAATCTTTTCTTTTGGAAAATCAAATATTTCCTCTCTTTTTTCTATTTAGAAGGAAACCAAATATTTTTCAAAATCCTCTGCTTTTATTTGGGAACAAAATCAAATCGTTTTCATATTTTAAAAAGAATACATTTTTTTTTATTTTTTTTCTGAAAATTAAAACAAGGAAGATCATCAAATATTACCAAATAGAATTCAACCTAATAAAATATTTCTTTTTGGTAAATCAAATCTATCCTTTTTATTTAAGAATCAAATTAAATATTTTCAAATAAAATCTTATTTTATTTTAGAAATAAAATAAAATCTTTTTTTCAATTTTTTTTTGAAACAAGACCCTTGCTCATCATTTATTATTATTGTTATTTGGAAGGAAAAATCAATTTTTCAAAAACTCCCCTTGTTGGGAATAAAATCAAATCTTTTTTTTATATTTTAGAAAATAATATGTTTATATATTTCTATTTAGAAACAAGATCAAATCTATTTATCTTTTGAAAACCGGATTGAAGTTTTCCCTTAATTGGTGACTGCTTCTTTTTCTGGTGTAAGCACCCTTGAGAACATATATATGTATTCATATATATGCATCTTCCAAGCCATTCAAGCTTCACTTTTGTCTTACTTCATTTTGGATTTTCTCTCTTCTTACGAGCCAAGGAGATCATCAAGGGAGCAGCAAGGAGACGTTTTTCAATCCGAGCAAGAGGTAACAAAGAGGATTCCTCCCTATAGGGCCGAACCCTATGGGGGGACCCGAACCCTTGGGGCTCCATTCCTTCTTCTCGTCTTCGCTTTTCAATTTGCTTACTTGCATGTTTTCTTTCGAATTTCTCTTGACTTGCTTCCTCTATTTTGCTTTTCTGTTTCAGGCAATTGTAGTCTTTCTTTGTTTCTGAGCCCCATCACCTTGATCACATCTTGGTTTTTTCCCTCGGATATTATCAAAAAAAGGCTATAATTTTCGCGGGAAGGAAAGATTCGTTCCAAGCAATTGATTTGTGGAGCAATAGGACCTCAAAGGAATAGATGGAACAACCCCTAGGTGGTTGAACCCTATAAGGGCCGAACCCTAGAGTTTTTTTTTCAGGTACCTCCAATCTTTGTTTTGTATTTCGAGCCCCATTACCTTGATTATATCTTGATTTTTTCCCTCGGATCATAAAGAAAGATTGATGTTTTTGGACAAAAATGCAAAGGACCAAAATTTCCTGCAGCAGGACCAACTTCAATGGCCAAACCCTAGGGGGCTGAACCCTAGGGGGGCGAATCTTGGGGGGCGAACCCTAAGGAGAAATCTTAAACAAAATGAAGTCCGGGAGGAACGATCACTATTTTGGCCATAACTTTTAACTCGTTTGTAGTTTCGGGGCTTATAATATATCAAAACGAAGCTAACGACAAGACCTTCAAAAGCCATCGCCTTTAGCCATGACACACACCTGAAATTGCCCAAAAAGGGCTCCGAAGAATGATTTTTAGCCGTCTAAAGTTTTTTTTCAAAAACTTTCAGAATTTTTTTTTCTTGCGTAATTGTGATTTCTGACTTTTCCTAACACTGTATCTTCTTCTTTCTAGACATTTTTAGGCTTGAATCTCAGACTCCTTCTTTGCTATGGTAAGCACTTTTGAGTTTAAATGATTGCCTTGACACCCTTTCATTGCTTTTGAAGACCCTTATATTGAACTTTACTTGCTTGCAGGCCCTTTCAACTGAATGTTTCACAGCTCTGAAAACTACTCAGGCATCCCCCTTCGTCATTGATTGGGGGAGGGCTCCCTTCTTTGGTCCTCCTGACGTCTTCTGGGAGAAAGTTAAGAGATATGACTATAGAGATTTTCCTCCGCTAGAGAAAGAAGGCTTGTTTCTATATGCCGCAGCTAATGGAGGTTGAGACGACTTCCCTTATGCCGATCACATTCCCTGCATATGCATGGAGAAACAGGAGTACCCTTTAAGCCCTCTTTTCTTTCTGTCCGATTCATCTGGTTGCATTCAGGGATGGCAGGATTGGACTGACGAGATCCTAGGGAACGCTTATTATGTGGACATACTCAAGAGTGCTGGCATCCTTCGTTGTGTTCAGCTATGTAGAGACCTGCGTATCCAATAGGATCATAACGCCCTTACTATATTGATCTCACGATGGTGCTCCTCTACTTGCACATTTGTCACTGCCTGGGGGGGAATTCACCCCTACTCTGGAGGATGTCTATGTCATCT
This sequence comes from Panax stipuleanatus, assembly GCA_020205555.1. NCBI lineage: Eukaryota > Viridiplantae > Streptophyta > Magnoliopsida > Apiales > Araliaceae > Panax > Panax stipuleanatus. The sequence goes on from JAINUT010002582.1 coordinate 56,785, forward strand.
ACCAGTAAGTTTCTCACCTTTTGCCCTGCACATGAGTCATACCTTTGGTGGGACGATTGTGCAAAATATTTCAAGTGTTTCAGTCTTGCTTCAAGTTTCTGAACAATTCGCAGAGCTCGATTTTCCAAGCCTCAAAGACCAAAGTCCTAGGAGAGGGAACCTCTAGGGGGCAGAACCTTAGGGGGTGACTTCTAGAGGAGCTCTCCCTGGACATCGTGGAAAATCTTGTATCTTCTATCTTCTCTTCTTCAAAATCAAGGAGTCATCGAGGAGGCATCAAGTGGGCGTGCTTCCAATCAGGGTGAACAAAAGATGAAGAAGAATTTTCCCCTAGGTGGTCGAACTCTGGGAGGCGAACCCTAGGCGGCTTCATTTCGGGAAATTGATCAACAAGTAAGGAAAAGTCAAAGGTAAGAGGGGAGAGCCTCCCTAGGTGTTCGAGCCTTAGGGGCCTAACCATAGGAGACTTTGGCCTCTTCCTTCATTTTTCTATCTTTCTTCTTGGTTCCCCTGTATTCTGTACGATACATATTCATTGGGCTTCTTGCGAGATCATCTTGCGAGCCTTATTCTCGAAATGCATAGTCTTTCTCTCTATTCTTTGCGAGCAGAGGACTTAGATAGGCTTAGTTGTGAGGTTGATGATTTCTTGATCCTCCACGGGCCTTGATATGTCTCCCTTTCGTGCTAGGCTGGATCTCTTTACCTCCAGTTATCATGTCGTTGCACTTCGTTCGGAGGTCACTTCACGTCATTATGAAAATGACTTACTTTATGTAGAGCTTTAGGAGCTTCAAGATGTCATGGGTAAATTAAAGAACAAGTTTTTGGGAAATTGAGTCAGCTGCCCAAGACCTTGAGGAACTGATAGCCTCAAATACGAAGGCTCGGGATACCACCATTGTCAACTTGGATGCTTTAGCTATGCCCCCTCTTCCGTTCAACATGTCATGGTCTTTAGATCATGAACATTTGTAGTCTCTCGTTTCCTATTTTAGAAGTCTTATTTGCATGTATATTTCCGTTATCAGAATAAAGTTTCAACAATATTATTAATTGTCTTTAACATGAATTCTTTCTTAAACCCAATATTCAAACATTGAATCGTAAGTCATTCAAATTAATACTCCAAGACAAGAATATGAATAAAACGAGAGTAAACATGAATTTTGTTTAAAAACATATTTTTTTAATTTTTTGCAAACCAATCACTTGAATCAATACTCTTTTTTTTTCACAAATCAGAAAAATTATTCAAGTATAAGTGAAAGTTTGTCATTTTATTAATAATCAGATTGCTTTTAACGAAGAAGCATAACGTTCAGATTTTCATAATAAATCTTTGCTTTTGTCAGAAAAAGCATAACGTTCACCACTTTTAGAGATAAAGTGTAACTTTCGGGGTCGAGGGCTTATACTCAGGTGCCTCAATTACTTTTGAAGTTGAAAGTATAACTTTTCTGGTCCGAGGACTTATAGTCAGGTGCCTCGATTATTTTTAAAGTTGAAAGTATAACTTTTCCGGTTTGAGGACTTATAGTCAGGTGCCTCAATTACTTTTTATGATAAAGTATAACACTCGGGTGCCTCGTCACTTGGGTCGTCCAATTTCTTGGCAAGTGTACTCTACGAGGACTTGGAATCGGGTGCCTCGTCACTTGGGTCATCCAATTTCTTGGCAAGTGTACTCTACGAAGACTTGGCCACCATTTAGAGTGGACCACCATTTTGGGTGGATTTTTTCATAATTTTGTATCTACAGCTCAGAGATCTGTAGAGCCAGTATTTATGTTGTCCATCATCTTGTGTTAATGAAGCTTGTGTAGCAAAACTTCTCATGTCTTCGGATGATCATCCTAGATTTTTGAGAAAATCTTGATCAAGATACTGTTCGTGGCCTTTGTATGTCCATTAACTTTGGGTAGTAAGGTGGTGATTTATAGTGTTTCACCATGTATCTCTCCGTTAGATTCTTGACGTCCCTATTGATGGAAGGAGTTCATTTATCTGATAAGATGTTCGGACAATGGCTTGTTTAGCACGGTGTTCCCCTTTCCAATTCGATTTCCCCAGCTGCTAACTTCTCGTGATAGATCCTTCGCAGACTGTGATAGTCCATTGTGGAGTGTTCTGTGTGTTGATGGTACACACAGAAGTCTGGTCTCCTTTTCATTTCTTCCGTCACAACAAATCTAGGTCTGGGAGGTTCCAGCACTCCATGTTCAACCCATTGTTCATACAGGCCTCTGAATGCCTTCTCACTGCATGTGATGGCCTCTGGAACCGGCATTCTAGTATACTTGTCTCCTGCCTTTCCTCTGCTCTGTTCAAAATTTCTCTCGCTCTTATCCTTCTTGCCCCCATGTGGTTTTGACTGAGAATCTGCCAAAGCCACAGTTGCCGTCCTCTTGCCCTTCCATGTAACCGTCGCATAGTTAGTGGGCAATGTCATGATTCCTCCCAAGTCTTGTGCAAAAGATGAGAGGGTCGTAAATGAATCACAGGCCTTCGTAATGAGATAGGACTTGAAGGAGTCTAAAGCACCATTGTTGCAAATGCTGACCAAGTTCTTTTCCTCGATTGGCTCTGCACACTTCTGTGCCTGGGCCCTGAACCTGTCCACTTAATCTGACATCTCCTCACTCGGCTTCTGCTTGAATCGCATCAGCTCTACAATGGTTACCTGTTTCTGCACATAGAAAAAATTCTTAAAAAATTATAATTTTAGATTATCCCAATCATGGACTGATCTTTTCTCCAAATTGTAGTACCAACTGAAGGCACTAACTGTTAAAGTCTTGTTGAATTCCCTCATCAACAAGTTGTGGTTGTTTACTTCATCATATCCCAGCCACGGAGACATCGACTCCACGAACCTGGCAATGTGCTCCCGGGCATTTCCTTTCTCCCCGTTGTATTTTGGAAAGTGTGGGGGATGCTCAATATACCCTATTGGGTAAGGCTGCGTCCGAATGTGTGCCAGGTAAGGTGGAGTAAAGTATAACTCCGAAGGTCGAGATGTCTGCTTGCGAAGTTGATTAATCACGTCGATCATATCATCCTTCGTCATTTACTGGCTCGTGGCATGGATTCTCTGGGGTGCTATGATGTATTGCTGCAGTGGCGGGGTGAACGTCAAAGAGATCGGCTGGTGTACACTTGCATCGTGCCACGCTTGCGCTGGCGGCAGTTGTTGTCTCATTTACTGGACATGGCTTGGGATGGTCGGCACATGCACTTGTGAAAATATGGGGAAAATGGTCGGAATGATGTTCGTCTGAGGCTGGCTTGCTTCCAATATGGGCTGTGGCACTTCACCACTGTTCTGGAGTACCAATTTGATGATTGGAATCGACTGATTCTCCTTCAATGGAGATACAATCTGGTTCTCCTTGTTGTTGCTGCCATTGTGGTTGTCTTCCCCTCTTGCTTGTTCTTCCTGCGAATTGCCCGGGAACATGGTCTTGAAAGTGGGGATCTGCATCAACTACTGGCGGAAGTTCCCCATTTCCTCTTGCTTCCTCTGCATCTCCAGTATCATAGCCATCATCATCCCTTGTCCTTCCCGTGCTTCTTTCAACGACTTAAGCATCTTCAGTTACACAGCGTTTGTCTGCTCTCCGCTTGCATCCTCACCTTTCCTTCCTGTGCCGGTCTGCCTGACGTTCATTTGTTGTTGATTGGCCATGTATGGTGATGTTAAACTTTCTTCGGACGCGTCTTCGATAATTATTTGATCAAGATCCAGATTTGCGCCTTGGAAAGCTTGGTTTGCTTGCCTTGGAACTGGATCCGGTGAAGTAATGCTATTTGTCGGTGAAGCTCTTCCTGTAGTTCTCCCTCTTCGAGTTGTGGGCATACCCTTCACGAATTCTACACCTCCCCAGCAGAGTCGCCAATTTAATGTGGGCAAGAAAATCGTACCTTACTAGGGTTAGGTTTCGTGTTGGCTAAGGAGGAGAGAAATTCACGAAGAGCACGGAATTGATTGATTGATCGAAGAGGGGAGAACGACAGGTGGGCGATTACTCCAATGACGCGTGGCAGAACTCCTAGAATTCGAAAACCGTGTTAGGGTTATTGGGATTCCAAGAGCCTTTATCTTGAGTCCTTCCACTCCTAGAATCCGAAAACCTTGTTAGGGTTATTGGGATTACAAGAGTCTTCTTGAGTGTTGAGAGAGAATGTTCAGGTCCTTCGATCTTCCAAGAGTCCAAGTCCTGCATCTGAAGAGAGGTCCCCTTCCCAATAGAATGGAAGGGGTATTTATAGGGTTTTCTGGTAAGTGGTCATGTGCCAGGAACATGCCTTCTGGGAAATTCCAGAAATACCCTTTAATCACCACAGTAATGCCCAGATCGTCCTGTCCTTCTAGCCATCAATCCAATCCCTCAATCAATTCCCAAATCGAGCTGCCTCCACGAGCCTTCTGCCTCGGGACCCATGGAGGCTTCTCTCGGGTCTCGCCTATTTATTTCCGGCTTTTTCGTCTTCATTTAATTAGGTCGTGGAACCCTAATTGTGCATTTAATTCAATTAGGGCATATGAACCCTAATTTGCACTTGGGCCCACAACAACATAATTAATTTTTTCTATACAATAGCGTAACCATGCTCTTGATACCAGATGTTAAATAAATTATATCGGAACGTGCTATTGCATAGAATAAAATAATATCAATCATCATAATATTAAGTACTTCCATGAATTAAGAGAAAACATCTTGATGCGCGTAAGGGTGAAGATCTTCAATTGTCTCTCTCAATCTTAATGATGGGTGTATAGATGTTTATAAAGTTCTTGAGACGACAACTGGGACCAAACCCTAACTGTTTTATTTATTTAATAGTTAAGGGTCAAAATCGTCCATCAAGATTATGAAACCCTAGGGCCTATTATGCCAAATACTATTAGTAATATTATTTATGGGCCACATAATTAATTACCAAACTCATAAATAAAGTAATAAATTAATACAATATGTAAACTCAATAATTACATAAATAGTAGAGGCCACATAAGGAATAAAATATTCCAACAATGTTCTACAATGTCCCACTCATATGAATAGTAATGGGTCTCACACTCATGTAGGAATGATCTTTTGAAAATATTAAATTTTATTTGTTAAAATATCAATTTCCTAACAAATAAAAGTAAAGGAAAAATAAGGATGGAAATTTTGACTTATCTGCAGGAAAAATGGCAAATGGCAAATGGCAAAGAAAGGGGAGTCATTGCAGGCCTTGGCCTGTAAAAGTTCAAGACCAGAATCCACTTAAAAGATGAGTGGAAATTAAATACATGAAATATTCAATTTAGTCAAAGAATCAACACTAGTGCTCCATCAATAACGACTACCACTAAATCCTATATATAAATATATACACGACCAAATATATATTTGAATCCCCATAGGCCAAAAATGTTGTAAAACTTGGGCATTTAGATGGTATGTAACAAATGGGAAAGGCAAGCAAATGGCTTAGAAACCTCTTGACAGGGAAAAAGGAGGAGAAAGAGAAGATGAAATATTTAGATACTTCTTTTTCTTTTTCTTCAGAAAGCTTAGTGATTCCAACAGCATTTTTACCCAAAACTCTGAATGATAAGAAAAGGTGGAGCTTTGAAAGATCATCAGCAAGCCTACATATCAGCAATCACAAGAGCTCTAGATCCCTCGACGCCATTGCCACCACCCGACTAGTGTCACAGGCCTTACAGGGATATGAGACTCAGCAAAGCCATGGCGCAGCCGCCTTCGTGCCACCCGTTGCTACGGCCAAGTCAGCCACGGCGGTCCCCGTGCCACCAAGTGCAACCACTCAAATAGTGGTTACAGCTCCCCGAGCACTGGGCCGAGAACTTAGACCTCTTGAAGATGCTGCCGCCACCAAAATTCAAGCCTTCTTTCGTTCTTACTTGGTAAATATACACATCCTTTCTTCCTTAGGCTATGTTTATTTGCAGTAATGATGTATGAGATTGGACTGTTTAATACTTATCATTATTGCTTTAATTAATATCATTGAGCAATTTTTTCTTTACCTTAGTCATGAGAATCCATGAATCCTATATTTACTCCTATAAGGTCATTTGATATCCTATGTGGTACTATATAATCCCACCTTTCCCTTTGAAATTATATACTCTCTTATAAATGACCTTAGGAAAAAAAAAAGCCCAAAAAATTGAGAACTAAGGGGGTGTTTGATAAAAATTGAATGAATCTGAATCTGAATTTTTGAATCTGAATGAACCGAATCTGAATGAAAAAATTTGTTTGATAATTAACATGTCTGAAACATCTGAATGACATAATTTTATTATTTTACCCCTCTGAAAAAATTTAAAGTTGTTGTAAATTTATTTAATATTACTTAATATAATAGTTAATATATATTTTTTGATTTTTTGATTTTTTTAAAATTTTTCTACTTTATTCATCTGATCATTCAGGGGGAAAAAATCTGACTTAGCCATTCAGCTCAATCATCTGACCGATTCAGCCATTCAGACGATTTTTTTTCAAAACAAACGGATTTAATGACTGACTGATTCAGCCATTCAGCCATTCAGATGCATTGAATCATAAACAAACAGCCTCTAAGGAGTAGTTCAAGGGTAAAAAGTAATTAAGGATATTAAACTAGTTGAGATTGGACTATTAATATAGTAGAACTTCTTTAAATTGATACTCGGTAAATTAATAAACTCTCTAAGATAATATTTTTCTCCGATCCCGACTTGGGCCAGTTGAAAAATTAACAAATTTCGATAAGATAATATATTTTCAAAAAACCCCTATGTAAATATAGGGTCTCATTAATTAATATCATAAATTAATAATTATATAAACTTACACAAACGTAACTAAGACAATTTAGTGAATTATGATTCTAGAGTTGTTTGTTTTAGATGAAGAGCCATTGTTGGGTGTGGTTTCAAGAAATTTTCTATCTTGTTTTTATAGTATTTTCTATCACCATCATACATTGAATGTTTTTAGTAAAAATACAATGAATAATACTTAATTATTAAGAAACAATGAACATTATTTATTAGTTTTCATTAATATTATGTACAATGAATCTATGTTTTAGATTAATTCAATTAATATGATACATGAATTTTTCTAAGATACAATGCTTTTTGATGTAATCAAAATTGAACTTCAATCAATTACAAAAATCTCTTTAAATTAATAAATATTAATTTATCGGTTAATTAATATCTCTATAAAATAATAAAATATCTTGGTCCCAACCATATTAATTTATAGAGGTTTTACAGTACTTATCATTATTGCTTTAATATCATTAAGCAATTTTTTCTTCATCTTAGTCATGAGAATCCTTGAATCATATATTTACTCCTAAGATCATTTGATATCTTAAGTGGTACTACTATTTAACCCCACCTTTCCTCTTGAAATTATATACTCCCTTATAATTGACCTTAGGAAAAAAAAAAGTAGCCCAAAAGATTGTGGACTAAGGAGTAATTCAAGGGTAAAAAGTGATTGAAGATATTAAATTAGTTTAAATAGTCTAATCACATGCAACATAATTATAAATAAACATAACCTAATGATTAACGGATTGTTTGTGAATTTTATTTTAGGGAAAAAGAAAAGGAATAGAGGGAAGGGAAAATTAGACATTTTCTTTACTAAAATCATTTTAGAAAGAAAGCATCCAACATTACATCCCATCCCCTTCCCTTCCCTTCCCCGAAATAAAACTCACGAACACACCCAGAGTCTTCTTTTCACCACTCCATGGTACAAATGACACAAATTTGAGCAGACATAGGAAATGAAGATATGACAACGAACATAATTGCAAAGAAACATAGCCTAAGAGTTTTCTTTTCGCCACTCCATGTTCAACAAATAACACAAATTTAAGCAGACAGATACCAAACGAGTATATGGATCAATGGATGGGGTGTGCGTGTGTGTGGAAATTGGAATGATCATATACCAATCTTCTGGCAGGCAAGGAAAGCATTGAAAGCTTTAAGGGGACTCGTGAAGATACAAGCACTAGTAAGAGGCCATCTAGTGAGAAAGCAAACAAGTGACATGCTAAGATGCATGAACGCATTGATGTCAATTCAAGTTAGAGCACGGATTCAGAGAATCCAGATGACTGAGGAACCACCAGTCATCGTGAAAAGGAGAATAACTGACAGAGAATCAGCACAAGACAAGCAGCTAAGCCGAGGATACAGCGTGAGTTTCGATTTTCATCCGAACAAAGTTTCAAATTAATATACCAGCTAGTGTTTTTAACTTTAAGTGGTGTTATTGCATGTATGTAGGAACCAAATGATGTGAATCTCATAGAAACAAGGGGAGTTTTTCCAAGGAGCAAGACAGGCAATGTAAGTCAGCCACAAGCAGAAAATCAGGTTCTGATATACTCAAATTCATCACCACTGGCCGATACATGTTCAAGCCAATTTGACGAGTGTTCATATGATACACCCAAGAGGACTTCCCAACAGAAATATACCGTCCCTAAGTTCAACCACGAGACACCTCCAGTATGTTATCAAGATATCACGTCTCACGATTCGCAGTTTGGACCAAATTACATGGCGAATACAGAATCCTCAAAGGCAAAAGCTAGGTCACAAAGTGAACCCAAGCAACGACCCATGAAACAAAAGACTAGGCCAACGCCACCATTTGGAGGGGTGAATGTCACGCCAGATAATCAGACGCGTTATTTATCTTCAAATACCAAAAAGAATTACCAACAACCTTGGCTAATCAAGATCTACAGAGCTGCAAGGTCTAGCAAGGATATCGAGTGTATTTCAACCAGTATAGGGACCAACACTTCCTCCTACTGCCGAACTCTTGCTGCATATGAGGTAAGAATTGAGGCTTCCCAACAACAAGTATTTTGACTAACCATTTATTGAAAATTTGATACTCTAACTTCGTATATTTTTTTGACTTCAGCCTGCTGTGAATTTATACTAACAGCTCATATAGGGGATTTTATAAGAAAAGCTACATGCTTAGACATACTTTGATTCTGATGGGTAGCAAACAATGTAAGGGGGATTATATCTTACAAGACAAATGATTCTGATTGGCATCATTTATTTGTAAATGGAATGAGAGCTATATCTAGGCATATTTTATTGTCTTTTTTCATCTTCTGGTGTATTAATTGCTCTTTCTGAGCTGTTGTTGGTTAAGTCATCATGCCTGTTGTTCAACCTTCGTATGTTAATGATGTTAATGTTAATTATAATAATACTGAAATTCCTTGGCGAAATGAACCTGATCCTTATGAGACTGTATCCTACATTTAGTTAGATCCATCTCATCCACCCTACTTACATCCTAATGATTACCTTATTCAAGACCAAGAAAAGAAGTAATACTGGATTTTGGATAGGCCCTGAAAGCAAAGGAAAGTTGGAATGCCAGCAGGCGTCTATTATTGAATTCACTCAACCCAACGGTACCCATTTCGAGAATGTCTAGTGCCAAAGTCATTGAATAGGTAAATCGTCAATCCCTAAAACAGATTATGTAATGTATTTTATCTGGGTTACAGGCGGACATTTTACCAAAGGTTTCTAATCTATCCTTGTGTGATTCCTGTTGAAGAATATACTATATACTGGGGGGTTGGGTACAGGGAGAACGATTTCATGAGCAGATTGTATCAATTGAGCAAATATAGGTTCGATCAAGATTCATTTTTCCGGAGTACCAAAGAGGACAAGCATGACATCATTAATTCACTATAAACATAAAGTCCCAATGTATGGAACCCTCAACCTTCTGAACCAAATACTTCGAGTGTTTCTTGTTGAGTTTAAGGATGTAAATGAACCGAGTCGAGCTGAGTATTGAGTTGTTTAGATTTGGTTCATAAAATTTATCAAGTACTTCCTCCGTCCCAAAATAGCTGCTTAGTTTTGACTTTTTAAAGTCAAATTAACTATTTTTTAAAACTATTTTTTGTACGATTTTTGTCAGAATATAGGTGCAGAGGTTATAACAAAAAAATATATATTCAATTTACTAATAATACCAATTTTTATAATGTTAAAAAATATATTTATACATGCTTAATTATTAATTTTAAAAATAGTCAATTTGACTAAAAAAAGTCAAAACTGAACAGTTATTTTGGGACGGAGGGAGTATAAAATAAGATTTGATTGAAGCTCGTTTAGCTACCGAGTTGAGCACGATCTCGAATCGAGTCCGAGCAGTTTGAACTTTTCAAACAAATATGATTCGAGTATTAATAGAAAATTGTAATTTGAGGAGGTTCGAATAAATTATCGAACTTTAAAATTTGTTCATATTTGACTCAATTATATTTTGAGTCGAACTCGAATCGAACTTCTAGTCAATCGAGTACAGATCGAGTCTGAACTATTTATTCATTTTACAGTTGGGTTGTCCCTATATATATTTGACCAAATGAAGTAACCATGCAAATGGTGGTGACTAGCCATCTTTTCTCTTCAAGATTTTGCTATCTTTTGGTAGCTAATATGGGCAAAAGAGAAGGCCAAAATAAGAGGCCATGTGCTGGTGGAAGGAGAACATATATATATACGAGTGATGTGGCAAGCTTATTTTTTCCCCCTAATTTAAGGAAACTTGTTCCCGTGATTGTAGTATGAAAATATCATCAAGGTTGCCATATGAAACACCAATTCGAGAGCAACCAAGCCGGATAAGAGAGAGAGAGAAGAGAGAGAAAAATAAACAGTGCAGATAAAAAGACTTGTATTCTTTAACATTTTTTATAGTAGATTTTTAAGATCTCTCTATGATTTTTTTCAATTAAGTTTTCCACATAAAATTTATTATTTCATTTATTTTTGTATCTCATACGGTATTATGTTGTATAATCTCAGTGTGTGCTTGATTTAGCAACATTTCTAATTAACTCTTATCCACATCCATATAAAACTAACTACATCATTTATTAAAATAATTTTTATTAAAAATTGTTTTGTGATGAACGTTCTAAAAATATGGTATACTTTCTTTCAAAATATCAAATGTGCGATTCAAAATATTTTTCAATTGTTTACTTAAACTTCTATTGTACAACTTTGACTTATGATAGACAAATGAATAATATATCCTCTTATATGTATATACCATTTGGGCAACAATAATTAAGATCAACTAAAGGTTACGATCCACTATCAAGAATCATACTAGAATGTCTAGGATATACGAGTTAACAGGGGTGGATTTAGGATTTTTTTTCAGCAGGGTCAGATTATTCATAATATTAACTTTTATATTTACAAATTGTAATAAATATTTATAATCCAAACTAAAAAATGAATTTCAAATAAAAAATATTTAGATACAATTTAAAAACTTATTTCGATTACTTTTCATAGTTAAGTTTGAATGATTTCTCAAATGCTCAAAGCCTCAAACCAAATTTGCTTTCTATATTCAAATAAAACCATGAATTAATTTCAAAACATAAACTAGTTTTGTACTTCTAAGATTTTACAAAACTTTAAAACTAAGAAGATTTTTGTACTTGTATTTAGAATTGGTTTATGAAATTTATTTTGCCTTCTCCAAGTTTAACTCTTTCATTAATCTACCCCTTTAAATTTATTAATTTATATATCTGCCATGTCCCTATACCCATAAAATAAAAATTCCAGCAGGGACAGCTGCCTATAATATACATCCGCCCTTGTACGAGTAACTACAAAATAATTTATAGCAAAAAGATTATTCTAGGAAATGTCGCCTATTATAGCCACTGAGTGTCTTGATAATATGGTGTAATCTGGTTGAATATTCGATTGTTGTGACACAACATTTCAAAACAACTCAACCAGCTTTGATTATATTTCAATTATTTTTAACTATATCATTTTAGAAAGTTGATTCCATCATATTACGTTTTGGATAAATTTAATATTTACCAGTTAGGCAATTTGAAAACTCCTACCACTCTCTCCCATGAAAAGTCATGTTTTTGGTTTCGACTTCGTTTTTACGTGTCGTATCGAATCACAATCCAGTTAACGTTGGTTTAAATTATACATTTTAAGCTTAACTTTTTTTAAAATATGTTTCTCAAATATTATTGTAGCTTTAAGAGATTTAATATTGATAAAAATAACTCATTGAGAAAAAATCTCTTTTAACTATGTCCTAAGCAAATAATTAGTACTTTCTCCGTCCCAAAATAACTGCTCAGTTTTGACTTTTTTTAGTCAAATTGACTATTTTAAAAATTAATAATTAAGCATGTATAAATATATTTTTAACATTGTAAAAATTAGTATTAGTAGTAAATTGTATATACTTTTCTTTTGTTATAACCTCTGCACCTATATCCTGGCAAAAATTGTACAAAAAATAATTTTAAAAAATAGTCAATTTGACATTAAAAAGTCAAAACTAAGCAGTTATTTTGGGACGGAGGAAGTATGTGAAAAAAAAATAAGGAAGTCTTTCTGAACATGTTCCATAGTAGTAGTTGTACTTTAGTAAAAAAGGAAAATCAGAAAAGAAAAAAAACACAAAAAAACAAAAAAACAAAAAACAAAAAAACAAAACATTATTTCTTGCATTCATAATTGTACAAAATATAAAAGAATACAATTGTCTATACATAAAAGACAACCAGCCGAACAGAATTGCGACCATTTTTTTCCGAGGTACTATCTAGCAGGCTAGCTCCCCACCCTATACCTTTATACTATTTGTTGGAATTAAATCCAAAATGTAAAATAATGAGGTTTACAATTTTTTTCATGTAAAATTTAATTAGAATAAGAATAGATATTGCCTTCATATTTATCAACCAAATGGTTGACCACCTTAATATATTTGTCACCAAAATACTACTCACACCGAATAATAAAGTACTATTAAGACTTGGGTTGAGGCACAGGGTACGTATCTCTTTAAGACGATTCGCGCCTCTTTTCGGATAATAACTGGTGCACAAGGATATTGACACGTTGTTTCTATGTAACTACTCCCTAATCTGCACAGCTAATTAAGGGTGTAAACGAATCAAACTGAATCGAACTGAGAGTCGCTCGAATTCGACATAAAAAGTTTAATTGATACTCGAATTCAACTCGGATTTGAATTGTATTTGAAACACTCTACCCAGATTTGACTCGACTCGAATATTCATTACTCAAATTTGATCCAACTCGGATCAAATTATATTCAAACTACACGCGAACTTCTAATTCAAGCTCGAATTCGAGTATCCACATAATAACTAACTTTATAATTAATATAATTGCAAATTGAATTTATTATTTTACTTAGAAATGAGAAAATATATTTACTATTACACTTTACAAATATAAAATCTCAATTAAAATTAAAAACAAAACAAAATAATAATAATAATTAATAATTAATTATCCTAATTTGATTTAACTTTGTATATATTATAAGAGAATGTATCGAGTATCTAATTGAATATGTATCGAATAATAATCGAGAATTCGAGTAGTTTGAATCTTAAACGAGTCGAGTATAACCTTGTTCAGATTCTACTCGTATTTTTATTCAAACTATTTTTTCTACTCGAATTTGGATCATATTAATATTAATACGAGTTTTGCTCGTATTTTTTCGATTCGAATCCGAATAGTTTGCTTAAATTTACAACCTTATACACAACTAAGGAAACAAAAGTTTAACACAACACCATTCTTTGCCCACTTGTAAGTATAGAAGAAGAATATAAACATAGAGGGAATCATTATTTATTTATAGGTGTAGGAAAATTACCATTATGGAAATTTTTTAACTCATGTTCCATAATAATAGACCTAATAAAGTACTATGATAACTTACACTACAAGAGTTATGGACCAATAAAAAGATTTTTAAAAATGATTTGTAAAGGTCCTGCAAAGACAAAAAATTCTAATAGGCCATGGAATAGTTTTAATAGTGCTTGAAACGTTGGAAACTAAGAATTTTTTTTAGAGATTGACTTTGGCATTAGGATTCTCATTATGGATTCATGGAATAAAATAAAGTATAATATATATAATATTTATTGTTAACGTCAAGATTCGTCCACGCGTTCAATCACCAAACAACGTGTCAAATTCTACACAGAAACGAAATCACACATAGGAACTTGACTGCCTGAGCCGTCGGGAGATAGCTCCGGTATAAGAATAAGTACGGGCTGAAAACAAGTTAACAATGGAGGTGTATGGCTTTAGTGCTCAATGAAAACATTACCTGTGAATTATGGTGTAGCCTTGTATTTATAGTGATCACACCTCCATATAATTTCGTCCCCGAATTGAAATAGAATTCCTTAGCATAGTAGTTATCATACTAGGTTGAAAGTTAATCTCCTTAAAGATGGGAAATCGGATCCAATCCTGGCTGTTCCCATAAAAATAGGAAATTAAATAGAATTAGGGCTGAGATTCCTCAAAAGTTAAAACTCTCAATTAAAACACACCCCTGCGTCGGAAAATCCCTCCACGTGGACTGGACACCACCGAATCACTCGGGCCCTTAAAACCGTGTCGCAACATTGCTCCCACTTTCTTGTTACAATAAATATTTAACAAGAAAGTACAAAAAGCATCTTTAATTCTGGTACGAATACCAAAGGTCTCTCCTTCGCCCCACGTGCTGGTACCGGCCCCACATTCATCATTATTACGCTGTATTTTGGGAAACGTGTAGAGACACCCAGTCGTTTCAAAAGTCGCACACCCAAAAATCGACCGCCACACTTCCCTGTCCAGATTTCAAATCTTCCTTCAAAGCATCCAAGCACCTGCTTCCTTCTATTGCAACCTTTTCTGGCAAAGCTTCATAGGAATATTCATAACCCAAGACCATCAATGGCATATACCAACCCTAACCAAGTTACACCCATCACCTCTGCTACTGAGACCAACCCTACCACAATCGTTGTGACCCAAAATGTAGAAATCCAACAAATAGATGTTGTTAACACCATCACCCCCGCAGTCGTCTCCCAAAACCCGCCATCACCTCCCCTTGTAACCATCGACCCAGCAGATACTAGCCCCAGTAGAGGCTGCCGAAATGAAACTTCGTGAATAATACTCCTTAAAAAAGGCTTACACGCATGTCAACACCCGATCATTCATCCAATCTGACCAACTAGCTCACATACGCCATCAATATCAGATCCCTGACAACCACCAACTCCGTGCCCCAAAGCTGTTGGAGAAAATGTACTGGCGACCAAGAAGCGAATGGACCATCGTCCCCATTTGCGCACAGCTAGTGCCGAACTCATACATCCACTTGATATGCTTCATCGCCTTCTGCTACGAGTGTGGGGTCAAACTCAAACTTGATTTTTTCATCGCAATATTTAGCATAGGGATAACCAAGGAACCCAACTTCTGACAACGAAACAAACAACCAAGCTCACGCGTTTGGATGAAGCCCCCCGCCAACAACAAAGGATGGCATTCTCAATAGTTCTTCATCAAAGGGCCTGAGCTTTCTCTACTCCCAAGATGGTTCGACCCCCTCACACCCATCGTCGGGGTCGACGCTTTCCCCAAAGATCGGATAAACTACTCCCAAGCCTTCCGCAGTTAAATATCGAAGACGAAATGGTCAATGGATCTACTATCTGACCAAACCTGGCTATGTGACCACAAATGTAAGTCTCATTCTCATCATCCATACTCTGCGTAGAACACGTACACATTATTTACTAACCTCATCGGTTTTTTGTAAATTATGCAGTGGCCTTAATCAGATTAGAGGTCGTTATTGAGGTAGGCCAACCATCTCAAAAAGCTCCGACAACTAAAACCCCTCTGAACCAACCACTGAAGCGACAGAACCCTCCCCTAGCAAGACCAATCCCTCAAACCCCTTACCAATAACTCCTCCCAACTTCCCCCAGAACTCGAAGCCCTTATATTAGTAGAACCGATTTTATCCATACCGATGCCCCCATATCCCCAATCGACAAAGACGCCACAGGACTAACCACTGCAGAGAGAAGAATCTTATATAAGAAAAAATAATTGAGGAAGAAGAAAACTCAAAGCCAAACACCACCTACAGAACCAAACCAATCAACTACAGACGCCGAACCACTGAGACAAGCCACACCTAAACTCACAAAGAGAAAAGAAACATAACACTCCACTCCCAACCCCCCCTATAAAAAGACCCCACACCGAACCCCAACAAAATGCCTCCAGAACCAACACCTTCCTCATCAACACATCCACCACCAACCACCGATGTATTTTCCACCCCTGCCATCTGGCCCAAAGAACCTAAACATTAACCCTTCACTCTCCACAAGATCTCCCCTCTTTCCAACGAAAAGGAGAGATTCAAAGACTACACCCCCAAAAAACTCCTTTTCTAAAGTATCATATACCAGGGTCGGGTAAGTCTGAATATATATATATATATATTCTATTTTAATGAATTATTCCCTTCGTACTACTGACCAATCAATTTGTGCCTCAGACTTTGGCCACCTCTTCCCGATATCTTCATCATCTAGTTGAAACTCACTCTAGGGAGAAGGAGCTTGAACTCAAAATCGAATGCCTCCAGGCCTCGCTCGAGCAAGCCAGAACTGACCTGGAATCCGAGCAGAGTCACCATGCCAATTATATCTTTCATGCCAAAGAGCTCATGAAGAACTACACACCGTCAAAGATCAGTACTCAGAACTCAACGAGCATAAAAAGCTTCTTTCGGCTAAAAGTAATGGATTAAGGACAGAAAATGAAGCTCTTCAGAAAGCGGTGAAAGATCTTCAAAGCCACGCTAGGAACATACACGAGAAGATGAGAAACTGAGTGGAGTCGAGGAACAAGTTAGAGAGGGACTACGAGCGATTCATGCAAGAAGGCCACCTAACTGAAGCCCTCCAACATTAGGTTATCTCCGAATATAAAACGATTTATGAGCTAACTGAAGACATCGTCCGACAGTTCGGCGAGGGCTGTTAATACGCTAATAAACGAATGAGGGAAAAGATGAGGGCGGTCAGCCTCGATCTAAAGGTCCTCGACTCCTTTGATGAAGAAGATGAGACTGAAGGACCCCCCACCCCCCACCTCCTAACTAATCAATTATTTATCTTTTCTTCATATTATTTTTTAATGTAAAGAATCCTTGTACATATGATTGAAATGAATGAAATTTACCTAACTGAATCCAATTTTATTGATAAAGTAACATGATTACATAACTGTCAAAAATGAAATTATAAAACTCGTTGGTAATATCTACGAAGTCAACCGGCATGCCAATTATTTTTAATCTCCTTTCCATCCATCGCTCAAAGTTAGTTCGTACTTGGCTTCGGGACCTCAACTACTTCATAAGGACCTTCCTAATTAGGCATGATCTTGTCGACGTTCTGGGCAGTAGAGGCTTTAGCCTCGAAGTACCAAATCACCAACTTCGAACCTTCTCAATTTAACAACCCGGTTATAGTGTCGAGCAATTCTACGCTGATAAATTGCCAACCTCACCAGAACCGAATCCCGAACCTCCTCAAGTAAACCCAAGTTTAACCGAAGCCTTTCCTCATTGTATAACTCCTTATACTGACTAACCCGAAGCGAAGGCGACCCAATCTCTACAGGAATGAGGGCATCAGTACCATATGCCAACCTAAACGACAAATCTCTAGTCGTAGTCCAAGGGATTGTCTGATACGCCCATAAAACACTAAGTAACTATCCGGGCCACCGATCCTTGGCTTCATCCAACTTAATTTTGATCTCGTTAAGTAGATTCTGATTCGTTACTTCCACTTGGCCATTATACTGGGGGGGTGCACTACCGATGTCTTCTGATGATGATTGTTCATATCTCCCAAAAATTATTCAAAATTGACCCCGACAAATTGACGCCCATTGTCCGATACCAAAACCATTAGAACTCCGAACTGAAACACTAATGACTCCTTGAAAAATTTCAAACACTCCTGCTCTGTAATCGTAGGAAGAGGCTTGGCCTCTACCCACTTGGTCATGTAATCAATTGCCACAATTACAAAACTCAGTTGACCCTTGGCCTTCGACAGCGGGCCCAGGATATCGATCCCCCAAACAGCGAATGGAATCGAGGATAAGACCGAAGACAACTCCTTGGGCGGCTGACGTGTTATAGGACTGTTGAGCTGACATTTAGGGCACTTCTTCACATAATTCTCAACTTCTTTAAACATGGTCAGCCAGTAATAACCTTGTCTTAGCACCTTGTACTCCAACACATTATCCCCCATATGGTCACCGTAAATCCCTTTATACATATCCTGAAAAATGTAAGTTTCTTCAGACTGTACCAGACACTTCAGTAACAGCGAGGAAAAAGCTCTTTGATACAGATCCCCGTCTATTAAAACGAAATTCGAACTCCTATGCTTTATCTTTCTCGCTAATATCTAATCCAAAGGCAACTTTTTGTCTGCAAGATAATCTAATTAAAAGTGAGCCAATAGTTTGATCTCTCGACACATACAACCTCTGCCCGCTGAATGATTAGGGCGTCCCGAACCTCCAAATATACCAAACCGCTGAAGGAGTCGCTTTCGTGGTTGCCAACTTGGATAACGCATTGGCCACAATAATATCAGATCGATCCACCCCTTGAAAAGAATAAGAGCTAAAAGACTGTAGTCGATCCTTTACTTCGGCCAAATACTTCATTATCCTTGCCCCCCAAGCCTCATATTCTCTGGCAACTAGTTTGACCACCAATAGGGAATTGCTGAAGATGACGATGTTTCAAACCTCCAAACATTTGGTCAAACGTAACCTCGCCGGGATAGCTTCATACTCTGCCTCGTTATTGGAGGCCTTGAACCTGAAACTAATTGCTTAATAAACCTTAAACCCCTCGGGACTTGTTAGTATCACACCAGCCCCACTCACATCCGCAATTGAAGAACCATCGACATAAAGAGTCCACGAAGTCCATATCGATGGACCGTTTGTGATCAATCCTACCACTTCCTCTGTCTACACCAAATAATCTGGTCCAGAGAACGAACACTCAACAATAAAATCGGTCAAGGCCTGACCCTTTAAAGCTATTTGTAGTCAGTATTTCAAGGTGAACTGGCTCAACTCCAAAGCCCAAACAGTTAGTAGACCCGATACTTTCAGTTTGTATGAGACCCTCTTAAGGGGTTGATCCGTATAAACCACAATTGGCCTTCCCTAGAAATAATGTTGAAGCTTTCGATTGGCGATGATCAGAGCGTAGAAAATTTTTTCCAAGTTCAGATACCGAGTTTCCACGTATCAAAGAGCATGGCCGATGTAATATACTAAGAACTAATTTCCCCCCAACTCCTTCACCAATACTACCCCGACAGCCAGATAACTTACCGCCAAATACATATACAAAATATCTTTAGGGTTCGACTGCACTAACAACAGTGCTGAAGACAAATATTTCTTGATTCCCTGGAAAACATCTTCGCACTCGAAAGTCCATTAAAAAGATCTCTCATTCTTTGGGTCCTTCAAAGTGTCGAAGAATGGACGACATTGTTCAACAGACTTAAACATAAACCTTCGAAATGCAGCGATCCAACCCGTCGACCGCTGAACATCTTTAAAGGACTTAAGGGAGTTCATATCCCATATGGCCTTGATCTTATTCGAATGGGCCTTGATCCCCCTCTTGCTGACCAAATAACTAAGGAACTTGCTCGAACCAAGATCAAAGGTGCACTTGGTTGGGTTCAGACCTATGTTATACCTCGTAATGGTCTGGAAACATTCCTCCAAGTCATCCAGATGGTCATTGATCGCGGCGCTTTTGACAATCATATCGTCTACAGATACTTCCATGTTGTGACCAAGTTACTTTCCGAACACATAATACAAATGTCATCTTCCTGTATGCATATATCACCAGATAGGTAATAAATGCCATCTTTAGAATGTTCTCCTTATGCATAGAAACTTGATTGTATCCCAGAAAGGCGTCTAGAAAAATTAACATACTGTATCCAGAAGTGGCATCGATCAGTTGGTCTGTGTAAGGGAGTGGGTAACAATCCTTCGAGCAAGCCTTATTAAGATCGGTGTAATCAATGCACATCCTCCATTTTCCATTCTACTTCCTGGCCAACACCACATTCGCCAACCACTCTGGATAATCTATCCTAAAAATAAAGTCTACCGCTAGCAAATTAGTCACTTCATCATCGATGATATTCTGGCTTTCCTGGGCAAAAATCTCCTCTTCTGCCGGACTGGTTTCCTGGCAGGGTCAACACATAGCCGATGACCAAAGACCTTCTCAATGATCCCGGGCATGTCACTGGGTTGCAAGGCAAAAATTTCAGCGTACACCCTCAGCAGTTTTATTAGATGCGTCCGAAGGGGTTCATGTAGCCCTGTTCTGATCTTGACCAGCTTCTCCGTTCCTTGGGTTCAACTCCACGTCTTCTGTCTTTTCTTTTGGGAGCGCCATGGGTTCGGTAGCACTTTCTGTAAATGGCTCCACCTCGAGCCCCAAAGTCTGCCTCGGTTTGCTAACCCCAAATCCCAAAGAGATTAGGGTGTTCCGATAACCTCTTCTGGAGATATCCAAATCACCCTTAACTTCACCAACCCAGTTCGATGTAGGGAATTTTATTTTGAAGTAGGGTATAGAAAGCACAGCATGTAAAGCTATAAATGTTGGCCAACCTAAAATGGCGTTGTACGCCGAGTCCATATGTACCGCAAAAAACTTGACATTCACCTCAACTTGTTGAGGAGCCGTGCCAAAGATGACTGGTAGCTCGATGTTTTCGACTACGTGTACCGAATCATTACTGAACCTATATAACGGAGACTTCTGCCCGACTTCCATCATTCACCCCTCCAAATCCTTCATCTGGTATACATAGGTTTATAATATATCGACGAAAGACTCATTGGAAATTATAATCCTTTTCATATCTTTCGACCCGACTAGGTTAGTAATCATTAATGCCCCTTTATGAGGTTCGATCGACTCAGACTAGCAATCCTCGTCAGAGAAAGAAATAACAGCGCCAGGATATAGTAGATCCCTCTTGACGAGTTGTTTGGATACGGTTAAAACAGAATCCAACACTCCACGACGCTTGTTCCCGATTACTCTTCTAGTTGAACTGCCTGTGATAACATCCACCACCCATCAGGCCTGCTGACCTTGTTTTGTCTGCGGTTTTGCATTATGTTCCTAATCTGTACCACCTTGTCTCCTTCCCGAACCCTTCCGAACTGCGACGTAGTAAACTATATCACCTTTTTAAATGTTCTTCTCAATCAGATTTTTTAGATACGGAAAATCCTCAGTAGAGTGCCCCGAGGTCTGGTGGTAATCACAATCCCGATTATGGTTTCCCCTTCATGGTCGCATGTTAGCATAACATGGTTCAAAGTAAGGTTTGTCTCTAATCTCCTCCAATATCTTCGCCCGATCTGTATTAAGTGGGAGTGTAGACCTTGTTGACGTTTCGATTGGGAAGGGCGGTCGGGCACTTCCCGACCCCCCACTATTGAAATTCCTTTTTGATTGCGTCTCTAAACGATTATTTTTATTTCTATCACGATCCCTAGGCTTGTCTTGGACATGTTCACCTAGTCACCCGCTTCTGAAAAGTCCTTTGGGGGTTCGAACATTATGTCATTTATCAGCTTTTTTTATTTCACCACGTCCAATTCAGTTGTAAAGAATTTGAAAGCCTGAGGGGCATTCAAATCTGTCCCCGTACCAACTGCCTCTCAGAACCACCTCACGTATTGGCTCAATCTTTTCGTTCGAGTGCTGTTTGATTTGCATCAAAAAAGCTATTGGCCTTCCCCTCCTCTTGTTGCTTCCAAACCGAATTTGTCACATAGTTCTTTCCATAATACAATGGAGTTCGGCGGCTGGGATGTCATCCATTGTCGGACTCCCTTCCTCAGCGTCGTAATGAACATCTGGCACTTAGCAGCATCAAAATGATCGTAAAATTGCATGAGCCGATCGTATAATTGGGTATGGTCATAAGGATCTCTAGTGCCATTGTAACTCTCTATGGACAAAACCTTCTTAGTGGGATCGACCCGAACCTGATCGATCTCCGAAGTGATAGGCGACGCTAGATCAACCGGTATCTCATTTTCCTGGTTAACAGCGGCTAGAGTTTGTTCCAGTTCCGCTACTCTCCGTTCTAGGGAGTCGAATTCCTCATTCTGGGGGGATGGCTTGCGCCTATCCCGCATATGTTCTGGAGATGCTACCCGTCGTTTGTGTCCTGACCTCCCCCGATCTTCACTGTTGCCTTCTCAGGAGAGGCTTCTTCACCTACTCCTGTCATACCGAGAGCTATTCGAATAATGTGTCCTACACCAGCCCTCTGGCTTGGTTTCCCAATGATGATGCCTACTTGAGGAAACCTCCTCTTCGCCCACCAATGTGGCCAATTGGGCATCCAACTCCTTTTGTTGAAGGCGCAAAGCCTCCAATGCGTTCTTATTCTGCTACATCTTTCAGGTCATAATCAATTCACGTTTTTCCTGCCCATCTTGCACCCGATCTCGGTCTCCTTGTGAATATGTGCAGGACTGAGTGTCTGGGGCATGACTCTTAGGGTCGGGAGGCCTTTTGACTAGCTGAGAACAACTAACGTTGGGTTAGAGCCGTCTGGGCCTTCGTTGGACCCACAGAGTGGCTGCCAGGGCCACGCCTATCTGTGATGCAGTTGGTGGGTCCCAATTTATCTTTAATTGAACCCCTGGGTTGGGCAAAGGAGTTGGTCGAGGATTTCTCCCGTTCAGAAATAGTGTTCGCCTTACTTGTCGCCATAACTCCTGTTGAAATTGTGGGTGGTTAAGAAATCCATTTAACACTAATGGGCCCTCCTTCTAGCATCAATGTTAACGCCAAGATCTGTTCACCCGTCCAATCACCAAACAACGTGTCAAATTCTACACAGAAATGAAATCACACGTAGGAACTTGATGGCCTGAGCCATCGGGGGATAGCTCTGGTGTGAGAATAAGTATAGGCTAAAAATAGGTTAACAATAGAGGCGTATAGCTTTAGTGCTTAATGAAAACATGACATGTGAATTATAGTGTAACTTTGTATTTAAAGTGATCACATCTCTGTGTGAATTGCCTTCAGCAAGGTATGGCACTCAAGGTCTGAACCCGGGGAGAAATCTTTCTGACTAAAGAAGTGGCGAACCGCTTGCTTCCTCATAAAGTAAGGTGGATGGGGGGGAAGGGGGATCTCCCCCTTTCAAGTAAGCGAAAGGGGTTTGGGCATTAAGCAGTCCGATGATAACAAAGGGCATAAAGGGAGTGAGTAGGTGCAGTAGGAGGTCAGTTCTGGCAATTTCATCCCCGAATTGGAATAGAAATCCAACTCCTTTTGTTGAAGGCGCAGGGCCTCCATGGCGTCCTTATTCCGCTATATCTTTCAGGCTAGAATCAAATCTCGTTTGTCCCGCCCATCTTGCTCCCGATCTTAGTCTCCTTGTGAAAGTGAGCAGGACTGAGTGTCCGCGGCACGACTCTGAGAGCCGGCGACCTTTTGACTGGCTGAGAACAACTAACGTCGGGTTGGAGCCGTTTGGGCCTTCGTTGGACCCACAGAGTGGCTGTCAAGGCCAAGCCTAAGCCTATCTATGACGCGGTTGTTGGGTCCCAATCTATCTTTAACTGAACCCCTGGGTTGGGTAGAGGAGTTGGCCGAGGATTTCTCCTGTTCAGAACAGTGTTCGCCTTACTTGTCTCCATAACTCCTGTTGAAATTGTGGGTGATTGAGAAAACCAGTTAACACTAAAGGGCCCTCCTTCTAGCGTCAATGTTAACGCCAAAATTCATTCACGCGTCCAATCACCAAACAACGCATCAAATTCTGCACAGAAAAGAAATCACACGTAGGAACTTGATAGCCTGAGATGCCGAGGGATAGCTCTAGTGCGAGAATAAGTACAAGTTGAAAACATATTAACAATAGAGGCGTATAGCTTTAGTGCTCAATGAAAACATTACATGTGAATTATGGTGTAGTTTTGTATTTATATTGATCACACCTCAATATACTTTGGTCTCTGAATTGAATTAGAATTCCTTAGTATAACAGTTATCATAATAGGTTGAAAGTTAATCTTCTTAAAGATGGAAAGTCGGATCCAATCCTTAATGTTTCCATAAAAATAGAAAATTAAATAGAATCAGAACTGAGATTCCTCAAAAGGAAAAATTTCAAATTAAAATACACTTCTACGTGAACTGGACCCCGCCGAATCACTCGGGTCCTTAAAACCCTGTCCCAACATTTATCAATTTCCGGGACAAGTCAATTATGTGTAAATACATTGCTTTTTTGAGTTGAATACATTAAAAAGAGACTTGCATCCCTAGCGCTAACGAGAAAGTACAAAAACAGACCCCTATAGTAACAAGCATTGGGATCTAGTCTACTCTCAAAGGTTTGATACCTAACTAATGTATTTTGAGCCAACTCAACAACTCAGAAAAACAGTAAGATACCCAAGGAATGTTTGGTAAATTGTAAGAGAAAAGAGACAAACACCTTTTTAAATTCCTCCACCTGCCACGTAAACCAAACAGGCTTAAGACAAAACCAACAAACTCTTCATTGCATTTCTTCTTCGTTCTTCCATGTTCTCCTCCTTTAAGCAAAGAAACAAAGTATGATTATCAATTTTCAATTACAATTCAGTACTCGTTCAGATACCAACCAAGCGTATAGTTCGTTTGGAGTTGTAAATGTATTTGAGAATCGTGTTTTTCTACAAATAATTTATTTTATATGTATAAACATAATTTTAATTAGAGTTTAGAAGCATCACAACAGTTTTAGATAAGCATGCCAAGTGCACACGTGCATTTTGTAGCATTTGTGAAATACAGTTAAAAAGATACACTCGTATATGTTTTAATTCGTGTGATGTTTAATTATACTAACAGAAGAATTCGAGAGGAGATCTGATAAATTTAGGCATCACCCTCTCACTTCAAGTAATCTTCAACCCTTCCTCTTGGATTATGAATCTTTCCAAGAAACAAATTAAAATAAAATAATATATATATATATATATATAAAGAGTAGTTTCCCGTTCTTGCGGAAACTCTAATTTATCAAAAAAAAAATTATAGAGAAAATCCGATCAACATAATTCATTACATAAGAGTGTGAGAATATGAATATGTGAAATTTGTGAAAATTATAAATTTAATTTATAGTGAGTATATATTTGTTGTTTTTTGGCGGATTTAATCGTGTTGACTGTAAATTAGTCTTTTTGCCAATTTTTCTAATTTATTCGGCGAGAATGATGTAAAGGAGACTCAACTGGAGACTAAAGTGGTAAATCTAAACACTCCAATCCATCAAATAAAACATGAATTGTCAAACTAATTACATCATAACATATACATTTCTTTTTTATATTCATTTTTGAAAATTACAGCTCTTGTACTCTTGCTTTCTCTTAGCCGTCCCTAATTCATGTGGTATTCCTTGGCCAAACTACATAATTTTCCAACTAGTGTCGTTTTTCAAATTTCAATTTGAAATGCACTACAATCATGCATGCCAATACAAGTTATAAATCATGGGTCAATTCAAATTTAATTAGAACTATTGGGTTGATTAATTATTTTATAGGAATTGAGTTGGTTAAAGTTTAAAACTATATTTTTGAAATGAAAAATATGTTCAAACTGGATAACTATATTTTAAATCATTTTCATGTTCATTCTAATTTTAGAGAGAGAAAATGTAATCAGATTTTAGAAAAAGAAAGTGTAATCAGATTTTAGAGAGATGAAGTTTGAAGAACGTTAGAGATAAAACATTAGAGATAATGTGTGTATAAAAAATTTTAGAGAGAGAAACTCTAAAAAATTTAGAGAGAGAAAATTTAAAAATTTTAGAGTGTATAAAAAAATTTAGGGTGTGTATAAAAAAATTTTAAAGAGAGAAAGAATGTATAAAACATTTGAGATAGAAGGTGAAGGAATATAGAAATTAAATATCATAAATGATTTATTTAATTGGACCACAATAATGGTAAGCTTGAAATTTAAAATATGGGTTGACACATATTTGGACCATCACTATATGGTTCCAACCTACACAACCAATATTAAAAATTGGTAATGTTGTTTCTTAAATATAACCATAACCAAATTTTGTAAACCAAAACCAACCCATAACTATATTTTGTCAGGCCTAACACTACAAGAAAAAAGACTCATCTGCGACCGCTTATCAGCGACCAACTGCGATCGCTAATATCAATCTGCGACCGCCTCCGGTCGCTGATATTAGACGTAGTTTTTCTGGTCGCTAAATGTCCATTGGCGACCACCATCAGCGACCGACTTATCCGCCATTGCTATTAACGACGGATACGGTCGCCAGTTTTAGCCAAGCTGAGTCAGCCTTCAGAGTGACGTGGAGCCATGTGTCAGCGACTGACATTAGTGACTGCAGGCGGGGGCTAATAAGGGTAAAAAATTATATGAAGTTCTTGTCGTTGAAAGTTACTAGCGACCGCGTGCGGTCGCTGATACTAACATTAAAAAAATTGGATGTTTTGTGGATATCGCAAAAAAAAATATTGTTTTGTACCTGCTTTATATCCCAACAGACAGTAATATCTATAAATAAACCAACATCCATACAAATCCATTGATTTATCCATCCATTTATATATATGTATATATATATATAGATAAATTAATAAAACCAACACAGTAATATTAACAATATCCACACATACTGCTCATATATAAAAACATGTACCGTCCGAGTAAAATTTATATACAATTGTCAAAACATACATTTTAAACATGCATTCAATTATTCATTCGGTAAAAAAATAATTCAAATGCTGATTAACAAGAGAAGAGGGAATACAAATGTCTTTATGGAGCAATAATATCGTTCAAATGGGGCTGCACAAAAGAATAAAACATGTATTATTGAATGTAAAGTACTTAAGCTAAACATGCAAAGCTAAACATAAAACTAAAGTACATAACAAGATTATCTCATTGGGCTCATTCTAGTGATGTGCTGCTCTCTCCACTACATCTGCTAACTCATCATGACTCAATGACTGCAGATGTTCGCCAAGTGTAAAAAGAAGATTTCGATCCTGGCATATTGCTCTCACACAGTCAGCAGGAGTGTGCGGCGTCGAATGGCTCGAGGACTGAGTAGACTGACTCGCAAAGCTGTCTGGGCCACTGATAGTCGATCGTTGTTGTTGTCATTGGCCTTTGACATAGTTCTTCTTGACAATAGACACCCTCTCCCATAATTCTTGATCAATCGGCGGCCGCTGGGTTCCTTCAGGATAGCGCTCATTCAATAGGCTCTTATAAGTGTCATGTCAGTAGGTTAACAATTAAATAGTTAAAAATAAATATAAAATACTTAAGAATGACGTAAACATTTATAAACATATCAAAGTACCGCTATCTGGATAGCCTCAGGCAAACCATCGCGGGTGGCCACATATACATCCAGCTAATGGATAGGCTGGCCCTGAGACTAAGCTTCCTACAAAATATGCTCGTATATTAATATATAAACATGTGATATACAAAAACTAAAACTTAAACTTAAATTTTGCAAAATACGTACCCGTGAAGTAATATGCTACAACTGTGATATAATGTCACCTCTATATGTGCATTTTGCCTTCTCTCCTTCAGGTTCACCTGAGGCTCTGTTAGTGGTGGCAATCATGGGTCTTTTCACCCAGCTCTCAGCTGGCCAATACTCACACATCTTAACCCATATGGGTTGCGTGCACCACCATGGGCTATGCTCGTGCATGTGTACTCTTCCTGCCCTGGATGGTCGATC
This sequence comes from Panax stipuleanatus, assembly GCA_020205555.1. Classification (NCBI taxonomy): domain Eukaryota; kingdom Viridiplantae; phylum Streptophyta; class Magnoliopsida; order Apiales; family Araliaceae; genus Panax; species Panax stipuleanatus. Next base: position 84,676 of record JAINUT010002582.1, read on the forward strand.
AATGCATTATGCATAGCTTTCTGTCGTTCCTTGTTCAAGTTATCTTTTGTACGAGCGACACACTTTTGTCAAAATAATGTTTTTATTATTAATGCATGGCGTCTTCACATTTATACATTTTCTACAAATAAAACAACAATAATATTATTAAGACGGTGATAATATAATCCAACGCTACTAAACATTATTAGTTAATTCATTAATTATATCATTTGTCAGAATTTAAAAAAGATGCCTGAAATTCAGCCCAAACTGCATCCTTGTGGGCGAGAGGTGTGCTCGCCCACGTAATCACTAGCGTATGCTAGTTCTGTAAGCATAATTGTGAAATGCATTTCACAATCTTGCTATCTTGAAAATCACTACAATATACAACAATTTACATTAAATATAAGAAATTTTATTATAATATTTAAAGAAATCTACATTAATATATATCTACAACAATGGTAATATAAAATGCTTATATATAATCGCTAGATAAAGTATGTGAGAACCCGAATTTTCAGAATTTATTAAATAAGGATTTAATAAATAAAAATTCTTAAACCGTGAGATGGGTTCAAATAAGAATATATATATATATATATGTGATATGAGGTATGTAGTAATGTGTTACATAGGGTAATATGAACTATGTAATATATGCGAAATTTTTTTTGTGATTAATAAATATATTATTAATATATATTTGTTATTTATCGTAGAGACAATTGAATTGAGGTAAAAAAAGTGGATAAAATATCCTATCGATATTAAATAATTCATAGGACTATTTTATCATAGTAAGTTGGTGACATTAAATATCCTTAATGCATAATCACCATATTCTTGTGCATGTGTATTAATAACTAGTATGTTTATAATATAGGTTATTAATAGCACTTACGCTATCCGTGAATAGGTTTGGATAGTGAAGCATGAGTTAGTTAAGAAATTAACTAATAAGAATAAATATTGGTTAATTCATAGTTGATAGTTATATTATGGAGTAATATAATGTTAATATTGAACCTTAATGATATGGTGCGGTGTTTAATTTACTTAAGTAAATGAGTGAATTAATAAGTGTGTTGAATATGTAATTATAGTTGATACTTTTATATATATTACTTAGAATAATAATATGTGAGAAAGTCTAATGTACGAATAATATTAAATATGTATATATACGTTATTAAAGGGAGATGAAAATCATTATATCTTTAAAGGAATATTTAATATTTGAAGAAATTGTGTTGGGGACAATTTATAGAAAAGAAAGAGATATGATTTTTCTAATAAAGGATATTAAAATAGTTTCTAATGTTGAATTATTTTAATAAAAGAGGGAATGTTATTTTTTGAATAATAATATTACCTTATATGTTTTGGTATGATGTAATAAGTGTGATTAATTAATATGGTAAATACATTAAAATATATTTGCTATATATAAATAAATTGATGGAAATAAATTATAAAAAATAAACTTATTACCTATTTTCTATATATAATGTACAGGTGTCGTACATATAGTTATTTATTATATTAAGAATATTGTCTTGAGACAATAAGTAAATTATTTTCTAATAAAAAATGTCTTTATTTGGAGAAAACATAATATTTTATGTTATGGCTAAATACATAATTTCTAATGTATTTTCAAAAGGAGTTTAATTAATGAAAGAAAACTAAGTTATTTTAATATATTAAATAACTTAAGTTATTATTTGATCGTGAATATTATTATTGGAATAATTAATAGAGTATATATTAATTATTATAAGCGTAAAGGTTATACTTATTATAAATATAATTAATTGAAGTAGTTTAGCATTTTAATAGCTTGAGTTATTATATTAACGTAAAGGTTATATAGAATATTTGAATATTTCCATTCATGATATATTTATATATGTGAACCTTGTGATTTAATAGTTCTAATTATATTGAACATGTTGTAAGTAGTAAGTGATGAGAATAAGAATAAGCTTAAAGTAAGCTTGTGAAATATGCCTTGTGTGGCACGATAATAAATTCGGTAATGAATTGATTAATTCAAGGATGGAAGAATTATTAATTAAATAATTAATCTATATTAATTGTTATGGAAATTATAATTCCATTGATTTATGAGAAATAGATTAATTAATATTATTATTAATTAATAAGATAAGTAAATTATTTAATTCTATATGCAAGCATGCGAATAAAATGTATAGCGTATAGTACCTAACTATATATTATATGAAGTGTGAAGTGTAGTGCAACTATATTATATAGTGTGGTGCAACAATTATGTGACTATACTATATATAGGAACCATGTATCAAGACTAATTAAACTATGTGAGTTACATGAAATGTGGGTGTGACAATGTGTATATTAAGTATACAATAAAGTAATATATCATGAATATATAGTAAACAATTATTAAACTAATGAAATTTAATAATAGAGGAGACAATACACTGTGATGGTACCCGATAGAATTATATCGGTAAGATAAAATGTACATGGTTTATATGTTGAATATATATATCCCTACTTGTTACATTATAATATTAGTTATATATTGAAAGTACATTGTGACTCAAATTATAACCTAAGTATATGTTATGTGTATAATAATTTAAGTGTTGTGTGTTGCTAGAATGCTGAGTATGTGCATTGTCCCCTAATGAGAGGCACATTTCCTTCTCACGTGAACTCTAGAAGCTAGCTACTCTACCACTATTTCTCTCAAACTCAGCAATAATCTAGCTAATGAGTTTAAGGGGAGTGGGATTCATGATTGAATCCACCCACTCTCAACCACCATTCCTTAACCATTATACAAACTTGAAATTTATTGGTTTGATTTGGGAGATTTTGCATTTGTCTGGATATTGAGTTGCCTATAAATAGAGCCTTCTGTTCTTCTATTACACTTGCTGAGATTTTCTGATTAATTAAGAGTAGAGAGTAAGCATATATCAGTGGTAGAAGTCTGGAGAAGAAGGAAGCAATTAGCATAGGTATACCATTCTATGTTCTTCAATTCTTGAAAATGCTAAGTTCTTAATTATGCTTGCATTCCATGTTAAATTGATTGAATAATGGTTGATAGTTATTATCTAAGTTAGTAATCATGTTAGTAATACAATATGGCATGGTTAGAAGAGAATTCGTAGAGAAAATTTGTGAGTTGGGTTGCAGTCTGCCGAGCAGAAAGCTGCTCTGTTTCTGGCCGGCCACCTGCGCAGCTGCGCCAGTTTTGTACTGGCCAGCGGCGCAGCTGCGCCGGTACCAGACTTGAGTTGGCCAAGGCCCTGCGCAGCTGCGCCGGTTCCTGATCCCAGTTTCTGCAGATTTTGTTCCTGCTTGATGTCTGCTAAGTGATAGTTATTGAAAGAAATTAGGACAAGCATGCTGGTATGATTAATACATATATATGGACTTGTTAAACTAGTATGTGCATATTATATTCGAATTGCTTACGTGAACGATGAAGTTATAGTTTTGAAAATAAACTTAAGGTTTTATAAATGAATTTTGGCATATGTAAGTCATGTTTATATTCTGACTTTGAAGACATATTAGTATGGTTTAAGAATGCATGAAAGGCATGTTGATTTGCATACATATGTTTCATAGTATAACATAAGCATGCCGGACCTCGTTAGTAAACATTTCCAACGAGAATGTAAGTTTTGAAGGTGGATCTTGACATGTAAATACCATGTACGCATTTTGATTTTTGTGAGCATGTTTAGATGACTTAGAAATGCATATCGAACATGTCAACCTATATATAGATAGCATGAACATGTTAGGTCTTGTTAGTAAACTTCACTAATGAAAACATGAGCTGTGGTTGTGAATCTTGACATGTTATTGCGAGTTTCGTATTCTGAAAATTTTGGACATATGTGATAGCACACTTGGACTCTCTCATGTATCATACATGTATATACCCCATGACTACATGTCGTGAAACCAAGTTTAGCATAAACGAAGCATGTTTTCAAACTAATAACTATAATAGTTATATGTATGAAATATGAATATTCATGAACATGCCCAATATGAGTTATATGAATACTTTATGTGTTTAAAGAGCTAGCATGATGAACTTTGAGATGTTCATGACCTCGAGTGGCCTTAAATTGTTGAAATGTTGACTTAGGACCTATATCATGAAAGATTGAACTTAGAAAGGTTAGATAATCATGGGAGTGCCTTTTTATAGGTATACATGCTATGTAGGACCATATGTTAATACTTGAATCCGACTTCGACGGTTAATAGAGTATATTTGCTTTGTTATGGTCTTATGTGTTAGTAATGATATATGAGAATGATTAACTCAAAAGATGGACTACACTAGCTATATGTAAATAGATTAGTGGTAGACGGGCGTGTATATGTGAAGAATGGTAGTAAGTACGTAAGGTTAAAATATACTTATACGTACATAATTATTCTAAGAATACGATAAGAAAGTAAGACAAAGGTTCTAAGAACCAAGTTAGACAACAATGTAACCTTTACTATTACATTGAGAATGTGTGGATACATATAACTAATGAGTGTGATCTCTATGGTTAATATAATTGTGTAGGATACACAAAGTGCAAATAAGCTTTAAGCAGTTAAGTCGTAGTTATTAAACTACGAATCAGGCAAGTCTTTCAGTTCCTATTTGATATATGAATTCAGTAGCTGTTAGTTGAATTATATTATGCTGTGATAATGTGAACTTATATATAAACTGTATATGAGATATAAATGAGATTAAAAGTTGATCGTTGATGATATACTTGTTATGTGAAAGTAACATGCGTAGTAAATATAAATTGTTTATAAATGCATGAACTGAGTATGATGTTGTATGCTATGTGATGCATGAAAACTGTTAGAATTGTTGAGCTGTCGAGCTCACTCTTGCAAATAACCACTTTTGCATGTTAAGGATTCACGGTAAAGATTTCGTGCTTCTTGATTGATAAAGATAAATAGTATCGCAATGAAGAATACTTTTTAGATTATCGTTTGAACCCTGTTTAGGTTCTAAGAGTTGTACTTGATAATTCTATACGTTATTTAAAACTTGTCATACTGTAAAGATGTATTAGTTAATACATAGAGGATATCGAGTTGAGTTGTAAACCTTTATACGATAATTCGAATCATATTATATAGTTGATTCAAGAATTGTAATTGATTCAAAGTTATGGAATCAATAAGAAGAATTTATTCAAAGGATATTGAAAAGTTTAAATTATTTCGCATTTTAGTAACAGTGAATATGATGTAAAGACGAGATCTTGGATATAAATAGAATTTAGATTTTAAATTGTAATAAAGCAAGTTATATTCTTTTAGTATTGAATAAAAGATGTAATAGTTTGACGATAGTAGTATCGTGACTGCACTGGATCCGAGATTTCGAAGGAACGTGAATTTGGGGGCGTCACAAAGTACGTGCTGTCTGGAGGAGGTCTGATTTGTATAATAATCCGATCATCCGGATTAGCCAAGGCCTTCGGCACATGATTAGGCCCCCAACCCAAGTCGCGCTTTTTAGGCACTAGTTCAGAAGACATCCATAACTACAAAATTTCAGGATGCTATTATGAGTTATATGATATTACATATACAAATAAAATGAAAAATGATAGGTAATTGCATGAAATTATTAACTACGACAACTATAAATGAAAGATACATAAACATAACAAGGATATAACATACATGTATATATATAATTGTATGTGTAATACAAGTAAAACTAAACATACATTTTATTTTCTTAATCGATGTCTGAGTCAAAACCATTTTGTATAAGTATTGGAAATTCATAACCATCATCTTTTTCAGATTTTGTGTCAGTCAATAACTCTTCCTCCTCAGTATTAATATTATCTGGCACATGTATTGACTCAAAATCCAATTCATCAGGTTCATCTCCACCATCTAACTGGATTACTTTATTGTTGTCCTCCACATTTATTATAAAAGGTCTATGTAACATCTCCTCTTAGTAGAACTCCCCGTCTACTACTTGTACATGACTACGAGCGGGAGTATAAATTATAACTTGTCAATCTGCAGGTAGTCTATCCTTTTTTCGAATAGAAGTAGGAGTGTAGTATACTTGTACTATTTGAGTTGACAACACAAATGGTGTGTTGACGTATGTGGACCTATGGAGGTCAATATTGATGATTCCATGTCGATCAACACATATCCCCTTTTCTGAATCAAACCAACGACACTTGAACAAGTTAATTTGGCCCCTATAAGACCCTTGTACGACAACTCTATGATTTCCTTTAACTCCCCATAAAAGGCACGACCAAGCTCATTGTAACAATCTCCTTGAACACACACTCCAGTATTAAATGTTCTTTTACCGTGAGCATATGCCTTTGTATGAAATTCACATCCATTTATTTTGTAATCATTGCGGCTAACTTGGTACTTATCTGGGCCTATAGCTAGGACTTGTACATTTGGAGGATTCGTTCCTCATTAAGAGCCTACCAAAATTTAATTAAATTAAATGAATTCATAAATTAATGGAGTATATGTCGTACGTAATTAACTTAATTTACTTTATCTTTTAGCCAAAGTACAAATTTTTGATCACGATTGAGTTAAATATCTTTATTAGTTATGCCAGGCTGATTTGCTTTTAACTTGTCATCGTATAATCTATACAATTTTATAAACATTAACATATTTGAATGTATGAGATTGCAAGTTAAGATATATGTCCAATAAATATGAATTTTACATGTGTATCTCACAACTTCGTCAATTTTCTCGTAATTGAGAATAATGTAAGTATGTGCAACATGTAATTCTTGCTCAGAGAGGAATATGTGCTTCCCTTTTCCATAACCGCGACCCGAAAAACCAAATACAGAAATTAGTCCATTTAGTTCAACATTTCCCCCACAATCATGTCTCAAGACTAGATTGGCCTTTGTCAAGACTTCGTCAAAAAAATAGTCTGAGACAAACATAGATATCTCACGAAACTGTATGTCTCACATATCGACCCCTCGACGTAAGCTCTATTCATCACCTTCCTCTTAAGGTTTTCTATCACTCTCTCGAAAGGGTACATCCATCTATATTGAACTGGACCACCAACACGAGCTTCATAAGGTAGATGGACTTGCAAATGCTCCATGGAGTAAAAAAAATCAGGTGAGAATATTTTTTCAAGCTTAATCGTGATTTCAATGATGTTTTTCTCAAGTACAGACATGTCCTTTTCATTTAATGTTTTTGAACATATGTCCCTAAAGAAACGACTAAGAACAGTCAAAGCATTCCATATTGGTTTATCAAGTAGATTTTGAAATGTTATGGGCATGAGTCTCTCCATGAACACATGACAGTCATGACTCTTCATCCCTTGTAATTTTCCACCCGTAACACACCTTGCTATGTTTGACGCATATCCATCTAGTAGTTTCAGAGACATAATCTGTGTGCACACATCTTTAATCTGCTTTTTGGACAATGTGTACCTTGCATGCAGTTTGACCATCTTACCATTAGGAGATTCATAAAGTTCTAATTCAGGACACTTAAAAATATCTTTCATGTTCAACCATGCCTTATCGTTATCCTTCGTCTTGCCCGTAACACTCATCGCGGTGTTAAACACATTGTCGAACACATTCTTCTCAATATGCATCACATCTAGATTATGATGAATCAAATTTGTAGACCAATAAGGCAGTTCCCAAAAAATGCTTCTTCGAACCCAATTATGAGATTCACCAAACCCATTGATTATGTTTGAGGCAACACTCTTACCGAATGGGATGGCCGAAAATCTCATCACACGGTCACACATCTTCATCCCCGACAATCGCGGTACGTACAAGCATATCATTGTCTACTTTTCCTTTTCTAAAGTGTTCTCTATTTCTTTGAAACAGATGATTTACCGGCAAGAAACGATGATGACAGTCAAACCAACAAGGCTTTCGACCTTTTGATAAATTGAAAGACTTTGTATGCTCCATACAATATGGACAAACCAACTTCCCGTGTGTATTCCATCCAGCTAACATACCATAAGCAGGGAAGTAACACATTCAGGGTGACTATACGCATACTTTAGAAATATTTGACAACCAGTTCTAAATTCAGTTGTAGCACCTATCTGGGCACTTGACTTTCGTCGTCTCATTTAACTACGGTCTGAATAGAGGTCCATGATACCACGGTACCTATTTTCACAAGAATTATTATATTCCCCTTATTAGAGATTTACAATTCAGCCCAATGCCATTTGTGATGCTTATAAAAACATAAAGATGTATATGTACATATATCACATGAGTGTGCATTTTAAATGCTTATTCGAAAATGGAATGAGGATACATACCTCCACAAATTTACACAGCATGAGAGCGACTATCCAAAGGTATGATATATTGTTGTGGATCTTAAATTAGAATGAGGTATGGTCTTATGACATCCTACATATTTTAACTAACATCTACACCAACCTAAAGACAATAGATTCCTACGGGTGGATGCATGAATCATTGCATAATGCATGGTCTGCATATGCATTGTGACAAGTCTACATCATTTTTTTTGCATATACGTATGTATAATATAAATATACATCTTTGTTTAGTTACCCGACCAACGAAAAATCTCGTCAGAGTCTCCCCTATAACATGGAATATCCACATACACGAGGGCATGCATATATGGTCATTTGTAGGCACCCAAGATACAACCCAAGAGAAATATATAAATTCCCAATATAATAAAACCAAAACAATAACGAATGGATGCCAAAGCATTAAAAATTACTAGAAAATTAAAAAATTGCTTTTCATTACTAAACTAATATTTTATATATCCCTATGAATCTATCTTTGTGTCTATGAATCTGTCTTTGTTGCAATATGTTTGAATTTTGTTGATTATACATATATTATTTTAGTCTCATATTTTATTTTAACATTTAAAGTTCTTTGGTCGAATTCTTAATCATCGTTATTTCAAATTATTGGTACCTCAAAGCACTTGAGGAGGTGATCATTCGTGTACTTTCCTCAACATTTTCTATCAAAGGTTTGTGGCACAAGGTTTCACTGGTGTTTGGGATGGTAAGTTGTAATAACCTTGTAGTTGATATTTTATCAGTTGACAGTCGTTACTATTGTTTATCTACAACTCTACATTAGTTTTAAATTGTTCAAAGTGATACTCCAAGTATCTCTTAATTTGCTAGAGTAGTATATGATAATGTTGTTGCTATTCAAGCTTTTTATAAATGTCTTAATAAAAAACAATGCTTCTATTATTTATTTTTATTATTCTTTTTACCATGTACTTCCATCTTTGTGATTTATTTTAATTTACTTAATGAACCTAGTAGATATTTGGCCTTCAGGTTCCGTTATCATCTTATTGTTTGTAGCATTCTTTTGATCATGACATATTACGAAGCACTATTTAAAGAAACAAAAAATACTATGATCTTGGATACAAAAGAAATTGTGATATATAATATATAACAACTAAAAGCATGTTTGGGGTAGTACAGTCGCGGCTTAGAAGAAGCACTTGCATTTTTGAAAAACTTTTATGAGTGTTTGGTAACACTACAAAAAGTACTTTTAGAAAGACAATTTTTCAGTCAACCCTACTCTTAAGAAAAGATAATCTTGGTGCTCATCAAATTACTTTTACTTCAAGCTTTAAGAATTTACATAGGTAAACTTAAAACAATTCTTTAAAAAGTTTTTTAATAATTGTTTTACCAAAAACAACTTCTCTTGTCAAGGAAAACACTAGAAACTAGTATTCTTCTACAAATCAAAAATGACATCATCAATGTGACTAATCAGTAACCATGATTAGTTTAAACTATGATGAAAATGATTCCAAAACTATATAAGATGTTGTATAGCAGAAGCAAATACATATAGTACTATATCAATTAGTTAATTGTATAATGAAAAATTAATATCACTCATCAGTTTTCGATTACCCAGCAAAGCAAAGAAAAGTAGGGGAAAAGATCCAAAACAATAAAATTCATAATAGAATGATCTTTTAATTATTTAAGAACACAAAATTGATCATATATATACTAAAAATAAAGCAGAAAACCCATCTAACAACCCAATTAAGTCGCAATGCAAAAGTAAACTGGAAAATGAGAAGAAAGTTCTTACCTTAGGTCGGTGGGGTGCAGGCGTGGACGGTGGGTGGCGGTCATGCAGGCGGTCGGTGGGGTGGCGACGCCGCGCTCTCTTCTCCTTTCTCCCTCTCTTCTCTCTTCTCCTTCTGTTCTCCCTCTATTCTCCCACTCTTCTCCTTCTTCTCTCTTCTTCTTCGATTCGACTAAGAGTTGGGTCTGTTCGTGTGTCTAGAATTAAAATACATCAGCAATCGCTAATAACGACCGCTTGCGATCGCTGTTAATAATCTGTCCGCCAACTATTGTGCCAAATTTCTGGCAACAAAATTAAAACAACGACCGCATGCGGTCACAGATATCAACTAGCAACTAGATGGCAGTGCGGTCGCGAATAGCGGTCGCTATTAATAGCATTATGCGGTCGCTGAAAGTATTGGTCGCTGTTGGATCATTTTCTTGTAGTGTAACTACAATGGATTCTCATTATGAAGTATACAAGTATAATATTAATTAATTCACATTATTAATGAGAAAGTATACTAATTAATTAAATTTTACAAAAATCGAAAAAAATCTCATACAATGTAAAAAATAAATGTCCCAACGAAAAAATTAATTTAGATAAGTGTAAAAATAGAACAACCAAAGGTTGTCGATGAGATCTTAGTTTAGTGGTTAAAACTGAGTTACTTTGACCTTTTGGTCTCAATTATATTGTATTGTCTAAAAAAAGATTTAGATGATATCAAAAGTATCGATTAGACATGCACAATAAGTCGGCCTGGGCCTGCCAAGCCTTGGCTTTGACCAGGTCATGTCGTTGACTAAGGTCAAACTATATTTTTTTGCAGGTCTAGCCAAACCAGATTTATGTTTTTAAAAAACGGTCTTTTCAAACCTTCCAGCCTAGGCCTGATCGATTCAAACCTTGACCAGACCGGACTTTGACCAAACCGAGTTCAGACCGAACCAAGATCAAGCCACTGGTCTTTTGTGCATCCCTGGTATCGATTAAAAATTGAAAAAGGCTTTTAATTAGTGGGACAAAAGTAACTAGTTAGGGTCTAAAATATTATTTGGAACAATCTGCATGTTTTAGTCTTAATTAGGCACACAAATTTGAGCAAAGGTTACTTTAAGACCCTTAATTTGTCTCATTGTTGAGACAATTAATTGGCACCCTTGTAATAAATGATTAATATTTGACAATCAAATGGTTGAATTTGCCTCATCAGAGACATAAAGAAAAAAAATTATAACTTGTGACAGGATTAGTAAATTACTAAGGTAGTGTTTGGGTCGTCAAATCAAAGTAATAGTTTCGTAATACAATAAGTTATTACATTGGTTTGACATATTTTTTATTTAGTTCACGTATTATATGTAAAAGCTCATTACAGCGTAATACGATTATGTTAATATGCATATTTTTCATTATGCCCAATAGATGTGTTAATAACTACAATTAATATGACATTTTGATTTAAAATTTAAGTAACTCATTTCATTCAATCATATAATTTAGTAAATCAAACACAATTTTAAACTTAATGCAATAAGAGTTCTGCTATGTATTGTGAAAAATTTATGTCAAATTATAATTGCAAAACTTATCAGTACATAGAATTAGTAGGAATTATAGAGGACCCCACTTATTACACATCTCTCTAAAAAAATTACCACTAATACTTATCTAGTAACTGACAATCAAAAAATCGACGTAATATATATCATTTTTCATGTAATAATATTACAATTATTATACAAATATCAAAAAACAAACTAAATAAATATATTATAATAACTTATTAACATTACATTATAATTTTATTATATTACTAATTACATAGACTATTACATCAAATTTCTATTCAGCAAATCAAACTTCACCTAAGTGTATTACCACAACATAAATATATACATAGGAGCCCAGTAAATGGTGGCTAGAGACTTTTTAACAGACACCAAATCTTTTACTCCGCTTATAATAAAATTTAATATTTATTTTTTAAAAATAAAGTGTTGAACAAGTTTAATTTGTATAATTAATTTAAATAAATGAGTCTAATCGTATTAAATGTATTAGCCTGTTAATATAATGTATGGAACTTAGTTAAATTTATTTTAAATGTATCAACTTTTTTATGATATAAAAATTGTTTATATTCATTAATAATTCTTTTATATATTTTTTTGAAATTCCCACTTTTAAGAATACAATATAATTTCATAATCAAATACATTATCACTATTACAATTAAGGTTGTAAACGAACAGGATTGTCCGGCCCGGCTCGACTAAGTCTGACTCGAGCTTTTTAACGAGCCGAGCTCGAACAAGACTTTTAGCTCGTTGTGTTAAATGAGTCGAGCTCGAACAGTGTAGTGTTCGACTCAAACCCGATTCGTTTAGGCCCGACTCGAGTCTGGCTCGAGCTCAACTCGTTTAAACTCAACTCATTTAATAATTATTTAATTAAAGTTTTATTTTATTTATATAAAATATATAATACACCTTTTATTTATATATCTATTTTTTCCAAAAAAGGTGAAAAAGAAAATTTAAAATTTTAAAAAATAAACGAGTCGGGCTTAGGCTCAAGCTCGACTCGGCTCGCTTAAGCCCGGCTCGAACTCGAGCCCGGCTCGTTTATAAGAGAGTCGATTTCGTACATAAAATTTCAAACTCATTTAAAGCCCGACCTGACTCATTTAACTTTTAGATGGGCTCAACTCAGCTCGTTTAGAGCCCTAATTACAATATCAAGAACCAATTAAATATCACTAAAGTAGGAAGAAATTAACTCACAATCAAACAAACCCCACATAAAGAGGTAACAAGCTTCACATAAAGGAAGAATTAAACTCACCTAAGTGAAAATCAAACTTGAGACCTAGACGTCACACGTAACCACTAGTCTACGGCCTTATCGGATTTTAGGGTTAATTAATGTTTTTTGTTACTATACTAGGGGTCGATTTTCATTCAAGTTACTAATTTTTTTTTGTTACAAAAATATTACTATACTAAAAAAATGTTACAAACTAATCATTAATTAGCATTTTGTCCAAAAAATTGACGAAAGTGTTGAATAGAGTAACGTTTAACAACTGTCATGTGAGTTACTTGAATATGTGTCAGGTGAGTTCCTGTTACGTGGATGGTTAGTTGATTTTTTTTTTATTGTATTAAGGGTCGATTTTTATTTTTGTTACTGAATCTTTTTTTAAAAGACATTATTATGCTAAAAAATATTACAAATTAGTAATTACTTAACATTGTTTAATTGATGTGTGAGTTATTTATTAATGATATGGCACAGGGTTAATTGATGCTTTGATTACTGTATTATGAGTCAATTTTCAATTTTGTTACTAAATCTTTTTTTGTAACAATGACACTACTATACTTCAAAAAATATTACAAACTAGTCATTACTTAATATTCTTTCTAAAATATTGACGGTAGTACTGAATAGACTAAGATTTAATAGCTGTCATGTGGGGTACTTAAATATGTGACAGGTGGAACCTTGTTACGTGAAAGGTTAATTGATGTTTTGATTACTGTATTAGGAGTCGATTTTCATTTTGGTTACTAAATTTTTTTTTTATTAAAAAGACATTATTATACTTAAAAAAATATTACAAACTAATCATTACTTAATATTTTGTCCAAAAAATTAACGCAAATGCTAAAGCGTGAATATCTCGTAAGCAAAAAAAGCTTATGTGTAACTTACTTATTGGTGATGTGATGCTTTTGCCATGTGTAATATCATGTGTATTATCGCATGCGAAGAAGAAACGAACCAGATATTCGTGACCAAGATAAAACGTAGCAAGAATCTTAGTAAAATTGTGCCTTTTTTTCTTTTCTGATTTCTACGGCAAAATTATGTGTCACATCACCAATAACTAACTAACACTTTAATTAAGTAATGTTAGGTAATGATTGTAAGACCCCGAATTTTATGAAATAAAAGTATTCAATATTTTTATAATTATTATTCTATTCAGTAAATGGTTAAATTGATAAAAGGTTAAAGTTAAGAGTGATATGTGCAAATTTTACAAAGTAAACAAGTTGTCATAAAATATTCGTTGTGTCGGAGAATATTCGTTTGGTCGAGGAATATTCTTTTTGTCGGGAAATATTCGTACGACGGCGCAGTCATTGGTGGACCCCACAACGGAATAACTGTCGAATATAGAAAGTGACATAAGTAACATTTTTATAAAAATAACAACAAAATTTTTATCGTTAAACTATTGAAATACCCGGTGGTTAAAAATATAATAATACGCGTTGTTGCACAGTAGCACACGGTATTGCACAGTAATTTCTAATTATTGATTATTACGTAAGAAGTCACTTATTCAATAATTGTTACAGTAATTACTGTTTAGTATTTTATATTATTGATTTAATAATTGCTACATTGATAATTGCATATTATTTTATATTATTGATTCAATAATTGTCACAGTAACCACTACACAGTATTTCACATTATTAAATCAATAATTGTCACATATATTATTGGAATGATATTATTAGATAGCATTATTGACAATGTCTAGAAAGTTCTGTCGAGGAAAGTGGTTAGGTTATATAATTGCGCGCCAATGAAGAGAAATTTTTATTGAAAAACCCCTTCTTTCCTAGTAACGACCTGGTTGTCATTATTGTGATTCTGTAATATTATTTGTAAATAATAATTAATTATTGATAAAAATGATAAGGAAATATTTATTCAATGTGGATATAAATGGAGGAATTTTAAACAAAAGAGACAATTATTGAAAATTGATATTTTATTTTTTCTGATAAAATAATTCATTCAAATATATTATTATAATATTACATTATAAGTGTATAATGTGATAATATAATAATATAATTTTATAATTTAAATGATAATATTTTTACAATAAAGTCACGATATATGAATAAAATGAGGAGAAATAGAGCAAATTAGATCTGAATTATTTTTGGGGTTATAAATGATTTTGATATTTAAAACGTATGTGGTGGGTGGAATTTTGCAATTTGGTTTGCTTTTTCAAAGAAGGCTGATGTCCTTTAGTTTGTTTTTCAAAGAAAGAAATTTAAATTTCATCCGTATGTAAATTTGGGTCATTTTTCGTTCGGAATTTGGAAAATCTTTCTTCTACAAAGTTGTAGAGAATTAAATTTCATATAGAATGAACATAAGGTTCGTATTTTTCTGATAAATGGGATATTTATTATGAATTATTGAAATTTCTGAATATTTTTTAAATTTAAAACATGTGCAGGCCCCACTTGTCCTTTTGGGTTGTAAAATGCTGATTTTTGGTGGAGGCTTTGAAATGTTTGGTGTGCTGGAGAAGTTGTCAAAAGTGGTGTGCTCCGTAGGTGAGTTTAGTCAACATTGGTGTTCTGGCATTTTTCTATAAATAGGGTGCTTAGTTAGAAATGAAAATCACACCAGAATTAAAAAAATTTCTCTCTATAATATTGAGCGTATTTCTTGTAAGTATAAAGATATTTTGAGTGTTGATAGCAGTGCAAGATTTTCGCAACATAATATCCGATATTCCAGTCAAAACTACTCTCCTACTAAGATAAGGGATATTATTTTTTTGTAAGAGATGTTATTGTGGTAAAGGATGTTATTCTTCTTATAAAGGATATTATTTTCTCGTAAAGAATGTTGTTTCCATTCAATATTTGTAAGGAATATTATTTTCTTCCATACTCTATAGTATGTAAGTAATAATATTTCATTTCAGATTCTTAAATTTGAACTTACTATGATAAGTATTGCTTCTATAATTCCTGAAATTATTAGAAATTTCTTGAGTTTTGCGTTTCATCTAATATTATTTCACTGAAATATTGGTATGAACTTTATTATGAAAGGTTTACCTTTTCATGTCGGGATACTATTCATTCAAGTACTATTCACGAGTTACTATTCATGAGTTACTATTCACGAATTACTATTTATGAGTTACTATTCACGAGTTACTATTCATGAATTACTATTCATTCGAGTACTAATCACGAGTTATTATTCATGTGATACTATTCACGAGTTACTATTCATGGGATACTATTCACGATAAAAATTAGTTTATTTTTCTGTCTAAATTATCTTTGATTTATGAATCTTACTCTTGAAATTGGATCAATGTTTTTATCATATTGTTCTTACTATGTCTATTCATCATATATAACATTTTTATAATCATGATGATGGAAGTTCTCTTTGACTTGAGTGTAAAGATGGATAGATTATTGGTATGACCATGACTATGGGTTCTCTTTGGCCAGTAGTGCAAAGATGAATTGTTGACTGGTATGATCATGACCATTGATTTTATAATTAAATATCTTTAGCTTAAGTACAAAGGTGAATTGATCAACATGGTTATAAATATTGCTACTATAAATTCTGAAATGATTAGATATTCCTTTGAGACTTGAGTTTCATCTAATATCATTTCACTTAAATTTTTATTTACCCAAATTTTTTTTATTAAATTTTAATCGTTATCTTTGAAATATGAAACTTGAATATCTTTGGCCCGTAGTGCAAAGATGAACAGGTGTTTGGCATGATCATGATCATTATTATTGAGTATCTTTGGCCCGTAGTGTAAAGATGGACAAGTGTTTGGCATGATCATGACCATTGATGTTACTGTAAGATCCCAAATTTTATAAAATAAAGTATTTAATTTTTTATAATTATTATCCTATTCAGTAAATGGTTAAATTGATAAAAGGTTCATGTTAAGGGTGATATGTGCAAATTTAACAAAGTAAGCAAGTTGTCATAAAATATTCGTTTGGTCGAAGAATATTCTTTTTGTCGGAGAATACTCGTATGCCAATGCAGTCATTGGTGAACCCCACAACGGAATGAATGTCGGATATAGAAAGCGACATAAGTAATTTTTTTATAAAAATAACGATAAAACTATTACCGTTAAACTGTTGAAATACCCGGTGATGAAAGTACAGTAATACGCATTGCTGCATAGTGATACACGGTATTGCACAGTATTTCGAATTATTGATTCTTATGTAAAAAGTCACTCAGTATTCAATAATTGCTACAGTAGTTGCTGCATAGTATCTCATATTATTTATTCAATTATTATCACAGTATCATCTGCACAATACTTTAAAATATTAAATTAATAATTGACACAACACAGTTACTCATATTATTATTATTATTAGCATTATTGACAATGTGACGCCCTCAAAATAGGTTCAATATTCAACCCATTTTGAATCGCCAAATACACTCAACAAAATTCAAATACAATTTTTCATATCACACGGTCGTACAAAATACGACCACACAACTGTGAGTGTCAATACAGACATGTAAAAAATATTAACATTTAAACTAAGTCCTCATTACATTTATTATCACACTATTTTAAATATAAAAAAAATAGTGAGGACTTCTACAGCTCTAACTCGGACCATCACTCCATTCTCCGACTAGTACCCGCGATATTCTCATTTTCTGAAGAGAACAATAGAAGAAAAGGGTGCGCTCAACTAGCCCAGTAAAGAATATTATGACTAATATAATGAAAAATAAATTATCGTTAGCCTTCAATAAATCAGATAAAATATTATGGACAACAAGTTTAGATCAATATTCGTAGCGAAAATAATAATTCATTAGAAGAGTTAAGTAGAGAATGATGTCTACTATCTTCTTTGATTTAAAAGTCCATCATCAATATTTTATCCATGTAACATCAATCAATATATATCTCGAATCAAATATCCATCTTTGCACTACGGGCCAAAGATATTCATTTGTATCATCAGTTGGTCATATTCATCTCAACACCTGTCTATCTTTGCACTACGAGCCAAAGATATTCATCAGGTAATCATTCATCTTTGCACTACAGGCCAAAAATATTCATCACGTAATTATTCATCTTTGCACTACAGGTCAAAGATATTCAGTTATATCACCATTTAGAACTGAAGATGATAAAAAATAATACGAATAACGGATCCAGTGAGATAAAGGACAAAAATTAGAGGATTTATCCAGAGTTTCAGAATGAAGATCAAAACCTGGATCCAATCAAAGATGTTTTGGAAGAAAAAAAATATTTTTTTTATCGTGAATAATATCCCGTGAATAGTAACTCGTGAATAGTAACTCGACATGAAAAAATAAAAATTTCACAAGAAAGTTCAGACCAATATTCTAGTGAAATAATATTAGATGAAGCGCAAAACTCAAGTAATATCTGATCATTTCAAGAATTATAGAAGCAATACTTACCGTAGTAAGTTTAGAGTTAAGAATCTGAAATGAAATAATATACGAAACTGCAATTGAATTTTCACCCGTCTGGCGGTAGTCCGCTCAGACAGATTATTTCCACAATTTAATAACAACTGAATACGAAGGGTTATTCACCAGGCATGCGGTAGTCCGCGTAGACAAGTTATTCCCACAGAATAATAAAGAATAGAATAACAACAGCATTTCACCATACATGCGGTAGTCCGCGTAGACAGATTATTCCAACAGAACAATAAAGAATGGAATAACAACCCTTACGAGTATTGAAAGAAAATAACTATCTTCATGAATACAAAATAAATAATACCCCTTACCTTAAAATTTAGAGACTGTACTAGCGTAATAGCAGAATACACTTCTTCTTTCTCTCTTATTATCTCTATACTTTCTCTCTCTATAGCTTTAGTGAATTGGTAAGAAATAATGAAGAAATGAGCTTCTATTTATAAGCTCGCCAGAGTAAGGGTAAAATAGTCTTTTCGCCATAATTTATGACATCATCGCTTACATTGTCGATCTATGACATCATTGCTTACCTCATTGCTCCGATGACATCATTGCTTACCTCATCGCTCCGATGACATCATTGTTTGCATCATAAGAGTTCAAATTTAATTTGCACTCTTCCACCTCGTTTAACTTTTATACCATGAATTTACTATAATAATGTTACCATTCAAATTATAAAAATTATACTATTATATAATCACATCATACTACTATAATGTAATATTATAATAATATATTTGAATGAATTATTTTATCGGACAAGATAAAATACCAATTTTTAACAAATGTCACATGTTAAAAAAAATTTCGTTTAAATCCACATTGAATAAATATTTCCTTATCATATATATCAAAAATTAATTATTCATAAATAATATTACAGAACTATAATATTGACAACCTGGTCGTTTCTAGGAAAGAGGGGGCCTTCCGATAAGGATTTCTCCTTACTGGCGCGCAATTAATCAACCCCTTTCATAGACAGAACTTCCTTAGACATTGTCAATAATGCTATCTAATAATATTATTCAAATAATATGAATTATTGATTTGATAATTTAAAATAATGTGCAGTGACAATTATTGAATCAATAATATAAAATAGAAAAGTAGCACTTATTGATATAAAATATCAACGTAGCAAATATTGAACCAATAAAATATTATGCAATTATTGAATCAATAATATAAAATATTGAACAGTAATTACTGTAACAATAATTGAGTAAGTGATTTCCTACGTAAGAATCAATAATTCAAAATACTGTGCAATACCGTGTGCTACCGTGCAACACCGCGTATTACTGTATTTTAACGACTGGATATTTCACCAGTACTAACGGTAATAGTTTTGCCATTATTTTTATAAAAAGGTTATTTCTGTTGCTTTCTATATCCGACATTCATTCCGTTGTGGGGTCCACCAATGACTGCGCCGTCGTACGAATATTCTCCGACAAAAAGAATATTCCTCAACCAAACGAATATTCTCCGACACAACGAATATTTTATAAACACTTGCCTACTTTGTAAACTTTGCACATTTCACCCATAACTTATCACATTTATCAAATCAACACCTTACTATTTCAAAATAATATATTAAGAAAATTAAATCTTATTCATAAAATTTGGGGTCTTACATATAGACCATCGTTCTATTTCCTTATTATCCCCGCTCGACCCAGCTACACTTTTATTACCTAAAAAGAATTATGAAGCAAAAGGGTGTGCACAAATAGCCCAGTAAAGAATATTATGACTAAAGATAATTAAATTATCAATAGTCTTCATCAGTAATGAATCAGATCTTTAGAATCTTAGTCCTCAACAGTGAAAAATCTGATAGAATACAATAGACAACAAGTTTTAGATCAACAACTGCAGCGGAACAGGCAATCCATTAGAAGAGTCAAGTAGAACATAATGTCTACTATCTTCTCCATATTAAAATTCCACCAACAATATTTTGTCCCTGTAACATCAATCAACAATTCCTCTCCACAATCATGTAAATAGTTCATGATCATAATTATGTTGATAAATTCCTCTTCGCACCCAAGACGAAGATAATTTTTATCACCTGTCTTTATCTGAAACACCAAAGATCATGGTTCTACCAAATCATAGTTTTTTTTCATAATCATGCTAATAAATTAATCTTTGCACTCAGGCCAAAAATTTTCATTTGTAACATCAATGGTCATGATTATATTAGTTTACAGTTTAGTCATAATCATGTTTGTCAATTCATCTTTGCACTACGGGCCAAAGATAATTAACAGTAACATAAAGGTCATAATCATGCCAAACACCTGTCCATCTTTGCACTATGGGCCAAGATATTCATCAATCAACAGTTCATCTTTACACTACGGGCCAAAGATATTCATCAATCAACAGTTCATCTTTGCACCACTGGCCAAAGATATTCATCAATCAACAGTTCATCTTTGCACTACGGGCCAAAGATATTCAAGTTTCATATTTCGAAGATAACAATTAAAATTTAATAAGAAGATTTAGGTAATTAAAAATCCAAGTGAAATGATATTAGATGAAATACAAATCTTAAAGAAATTTCTAATCATTTCAGAATTTATAAAAGCAATACTTATAACCATGTTGATCAATTCACCTTTGCACTTAAGCTAAAGATATTCAATTATAAAATCAATTGTCATAATCATACTAATCAACAATTCATCTTTGCACCCCTGGCCGAAGGGAACTCATAGTCATGATCATACCAATAATTTACCCATCTTTACACTCAAGTCAAAGAGAACTTTCATCACCATGATTATAAAATATGATCAAGGATAAGTATTATAGATTGATAATTCAATTTATCCAGAATTCAAGAATATCCAAATTATCGACATGAAGATAAAAACATGGATCCAATCAAAGATAAGAATAAATTCAGTGAGATCAAGGACAAATATTAGAGAATTATAGTTCCATTTATCCAGAATTCAAGAATATCCAAATTATCGACATGAAGATAAAAACATGTATCCAATCAAAGATAATTTGGACAGTAAAAAAAATCATGAATAGTAACCCGTGAATAGTAACCTGTGAATAGTATCCCATTATGAAAAGATTAAAATTTTCATAAGAAGTTCAGACCAATATTCTAGTGAAATAATATTTAATACGAGTACAAAAGAATATACGAAACTGTAAATGGATTTTCACCCGTAATGCGGTAATCCGAATAGACAGATCATTTTCACGATTTAATAAAATGAATACGAAGGGTTAATCACCATGCATGCGGTAGTCTGCGTAGACAGGTTATTCCCACAGATTAATAAGGAATAAAATGAATACGATAGGTTATTCACCAGGCATGCGGTAATCCGCGTAGACAGGTTATTCTCACAGATTAATAAATAATGAATACGAAGGATTATTCACCATGCATGCGGTAATTCGCGTAGACAGGTTATTCCCACAGCTTAATAAGGAATAGAATAACAACCCTTACGAGTATTAAAATAAAATAACACCCTTTACCAATACGAAATAAATAATACCCCTTACGAGAAAAACCATATCCCTTACCTCAGTAGGAGATTAAATACTGAAATAGTAACAGGATACTCTTCTTTTTTCTCTTTTATTCTCTCTCTATAGCTTGATTATAACTTTTCTCTTCAAGAATGGTGAGAAATGAATGAAATTAACTTGCTATTTATAGGCTAGAAAAAAGTTGATTAATTACACTTTAGTACCTCCATCTTTGCCTTAATTTTTAATTTAGTCCCTCAAGTTTATAAATCTTGCACCTCCACCCCTGCAACAACCCACCAACTATTTATTATCCATCAATAAGTGGGTCCCACATGTTAACCACCCATTAATCGCTTATTTATCCGATTAATTCTCTGTTTGGTCAATTTAACATCCGAAAATCAACTATTATCGAAATAAATGTCTATTTCCACTAACATTAATATTTCCAACACAACGAAAATATTTTTATCAATCATTTATCATTATAATAAACAATATTGACAACCAAATCGTTCCCAAGAAAGAGAGGGCTTTCCGATAAGGATTTCTCCTTACTGGCGCGCAATTAAATAACCTAACATCTTTTCTCGACAGAACTTTCTAGACATTGTCTATAAGACCTCAAATTTTATGAATAAGATTTAATTTTCTTAATATATTATTTTGAAATAGTAAGGTGTTGATTTGATAAATGTGATAAGTTATGGGTGAAATGTGCAAAGTTTACAAAGTAAGCAAATGGTTATAAAATATTCGTTGTGTCGAAGAATATTCGTTTGGTCGAGGAATATTCTTTTTGTCGGAGAATATTCGTACGACGGCTCAGTCATTGGTGAACCCCACAACGGAATGAATGTCGGATATAGAAAGCGACAGAAATAACCTTTTTATAAAAATAACGGCAAAACTATTACCGTTAGTACTGTTGAAATACCCGGTGGTTAAAATACAGTAATACGCGGTGTTGCACGGTAGCACACGGTATTGCACAGTATTTTGAATTATTGATTCTTACGTAGGAAAACACTTACTCAATTATTGTTACAGTAATTACTGTTCAATATTTTATATTATTGATTCAATAATTGCATAATATTTTATTGGTTCAATATTTGCTACGTTGATATTTTATATCAATAAGTGTTACTTTGCTATTTTATACTATTGATTCAATAATTGTCATTGCACATTATTTCAAATTATCAAATCAATAATTCATATTATTTGAATAATATTATTAGATAGCATTATTGGCAATGTCTAAGGAAGTTCTGTCTAAGAAAGGGGTTTATTAATTGCGCGCCAGTAAGGAGAAATCCTTATCGGAAGGCCCCCTCTTTCCTGGGAACGACATGGTTGTCAATATTGTAGTTCTGTAATATTATTTATGAATAATTAATTTTTGATATATATGATAAGGAAATATTTATTCAATGTGGATTTAAACGGAGAAATTTTTAACATGTGACATTTGTTAAAAATTGGTATTTTATCTTGTCCAATAAAATAATTTATTCAAATATATTATTATAATATTACATTATAGTAGTATGATGTGATTATATAATAGTATGAATTTTATAATTTGAATGGTAACATTATTATAGTAAATTCATGGTATAAAATTTAAACGAGGTGGAAGAGTGCAAATTAAATTTAAACTCTTATGATGCAAACAATGATGTCATCGGAGCGATGAGGTAAGCAATGATGTCATAGATCGATGATGTAAGCGATGATGTCATAAATTATAACGAAAAGACTATTTTACCCTTACTCTGTCGAGCCTATAAATAGAAGCTCATTTCTTCATTATTTCTCACCAATTCACTAAAGCTATAGAGATAGAAAGTATAGAGAGAATAAGAGAGAAAGAAGAAGAATATTCTGCTATTACGCTAGTACAGTCTCCAAATTTTATGGTAAGGGGTATTATTTCTTTTGTATTCATGAAGAGAGTTATTTTCTTTCAATACTCGTAAGGGTTGTTATTCCATTCTTTATTATTTTGTTGGAATAACCTGTCTACGCGGACTACCATATGCATGGTGAAATCCTGTTGTTATTATATTCTTTATTATTCTGTGGGAATAACTTGTCTACGCGGACTACCGCATGCCTAGTGCATAACCCGTCGTATTCAGTTGTTTTTAAATTGTGAAAATAATCTGTCTGAGCGGACTACTGCCAGACGGGAGAAAATTCAATTACAGTTTCGTATATTGTTTCATTTCAGATTCTTAACTCTAAACTTACTACGGTAAGTATTGCTTCTATAATTCCTGAAATGATCAGATATTACTTGAGTTTTGCTCTTCATCTAATATTATTTCACTGGAATATTGGTCTGAACTTTCTTGTGAATTCATGTCGAGTTACTATTCACAAGTTACTATTCACAGGGTACTATTCAAGGTAAAAAATTTTTTTTCTTCCAAATCATCTTTGATTGGATCCAGGTTTTGATCTTCATTCTTGAACTCTGGATAAATTCTCTAATATTTGTCCTTTATCTCACTGAATCCGTTATTCATATTATTTTTCATCATCCTCAGTTCTAAATGGTGATATAACTGAATATCTTTGGCCTGTAGTGCAAAGATGAATAATTATGTGATGAATATCTTTGGCCTGTAGTGCAAAGATGAATGATTATCTGATGAATATCTTTGGCCCGTAGTGCAAAGATGGACAGGTGTTGAGATGAACATGACCAACTGATGATACAAATGAAAATCTTTGGCCCTTAGTGCAAAGATGGATATTTGATTCGAGATGTATATTGATTGATGTTACAGGGATAAAATATTGATGATGGACTTTTAAATCAAAGAAGATAGTAGACTTCATTCTCTACTTAACTCTTCTAATGAATTATTATTTTCGCTGCGAATATTGATCTAAAACTTGTTGTCCATAATATTTTATCTGATTTATTGAAGGCTAACGATAATTTGATTTTCATTATATTAGTCATAATATTCTTTACTGGGCTAGTTGAGTTCATCCTTTTCTTCCATTGTTCACTTCAGGAAATGAGAATATCGCTGGTACTAGTCGGGGAATGGAGTGATGGTCCGAGTTAGAGCTGTAGAAGTCTTCACTATTTTTTTTATTTAAAATAGTATGATAATAAATGTAATGAGGACTTAGTTTGAATGTTAATATTTTTTACATGTCTGTATTGACACTCACAGTTTTGTGGTCGTATTTTGCACGACCGTGTGATATGAAAGATTGTATTTGAATTTTGTTGAGTGTATTTGGCGACTCAAAATGGGTTGAGTATTGAACCTATTTTGGGGGCGTCACAGTTAGTATCAGAGCGTAGGGATATGATCTCTGGCGGAGATCTGTGAATAGAACTAGGAGGGGAGAGACGAGTAAAACCTTCGCTAGTGTGTCCTACCTAAGCTTAATTGTTATTTAATTGGTCGGTTGGAACATAGGGTTAATATGTGATATGTTAAGTTGTTTGATTAACCCTTGTTTTGTGACAGTATTTGAGAATGATAGCTGAAAATTTAAACAATGGAGTAAATGAGACCGTTGAGACACCTTTAATCACCAACGAGGAGAACGTACAACACGAAGGCTATATTCCTCCTGTAAACAACCCTACCGAAGAAATGAAAAATGACGGGATGTTTAGAAGATTTTTGCAGTTCATGCAAAACCAGACGAGGGAGACTCGTGTTCATAATACTGGTGGAAATAACAACTCGCGGCTTGTCACTGCCAAGCAGTTTAAAGAGTTGGGACCACCAGAGTTTCAGGGAAAGCCAGATCCAATCAAGGCAGAAAATTAGATTAAGAAAATTACCAAGATATTTGATGTCTTGGGATGCACGAAGGAACAGAAGGTTCCATTTGCCACCTTTATGTTCCATGGAGAAGCAGATTACTGGTGGAAATCTGTGAAGCGTACCCAGCCTGCTGCACTTAAGATGACTTGGGGGGCGTTCCAAAAACTATTCAATGACAAGTACTTTCCAAAAAGTATTCGTCACATGAAAGAGGTAGAGTTCATCAGACTAGAACAGAACAACATGACTGTGTCCCAGTACGAGGCTAAATTCGCGGAGTTATCCCGGTTTGCACCTCATTTGGTGGAGAATGAGGAACGTATGACGCGGATGTTTCTGAGAGGTTTGAAACCCGAGATTCGTTAATACCTCATTTCTCATAAATTTTCTCTATATTCGGATATAGTGAACAGGGCCCAGTTATTAGAACGAGATAATGATTATGTTCAACCAAGGGATAACAACCAAGGTCGTACCGGTGGCAGCAATCATCGAAACAATGACAACCAGCAGGGAGGAAAGTATCATGCCAGAAGCGGTAACCACACCGGTGGTAATCGTGGCCATGATAATAGAAGAAGTGAGTCGGGGGGAGATTTCAAGAAGAGAAGGTACAATAATGAGAACGTGAAAGCATCGACAGCAGCACCAACATCAACTGTTTCTAGGGGAGGAGAACGACCGCCGGTCGTATGCTATAAATGCGGGCAAGAGGGACACATCAACCCCAACTGCACACAACAATCCAAGTTGTGTTATAACTGTGGAAAGGAAGGGCACATAGCTCGAGTGTGTCCTGTAGCGAAACCAAGTCCAGCAGGGATGATGACTCCAAAGGCTATCCCTGACAAGTCAAAGTCAGTGATTCCTGGAAGAGCTTTTGTCGTGACTGCCCAATAAGCAAG
This sequence comes from Panax stipuleanatus, assembly GCA_020205555.1. Lineage (NCBI taxonomy): Eukaryota > Viridiplantae > Streptophyta > Magnoliopsida > Apiales > Araliaceae > Panax > Panax stipuleanatus. Next base: position 111,418 of record JAINUT010002582.1, read on the forward strand.
GAACCCGAACAAGTTTATTACGGGTAAGCTGATAATAAACTCTTGCGAAGTTTACACTTTATTAGATATTGGTGCTACGCATTATTTTATTTCACCTGCTTGTGCTCAACGTTTGAACTTGACACCTGAGAAATTAGACTTTGACTTATCTGTTGAAACTCCGTTGGGAGAAACCTTCGTTACATCTACAGTTTACAAATCTTGCTCGATTCAAATTGGTACCCTCACCCTACTTGTTGATCTTATATCGTTGAAAATACTTGCATTTGATGTGATTTTAGGAATTGACTAGTTGACCACTTATCATGCCAAAATTGATTGTTTTCGTAAGGTTGTTAATTTTTATATTCCTAACCAACCTATTGTGCGAATTCAAACAACCAAACCACTAAAATCAATCAATGTTATTTCAAGTCATAAAGTTATTCGTTTATTGAAAAATGGATGTCAAGCTTTCTTAGCCCATGTCACTGATCTAAACCAGAATACGTCATGTTTGAATGATAGTTCTGTTGTTAATGAGTTTCCTGATGTATTTCCCAAAGAACTTTCCGGTCTACCCCCAGAACGTGAAGTTGAATTATTTATTGACCTTGAACCCGGTACAAAACCCATTTCTAAAACCTCATATCGAATGGCTCCTATAGAACTTCAGGAGTTAAAGGTCCAACTACAGGAGTTGTTAGACATCGGTTTTATACGTCTTAGTACATCTCCTTGGAGTGCTCCTGTTTTATTCGTAAAGAAGAAAGACAGGAGTATGCGACTTTGTATTGACTATCGGGAGTTGAACCATGTCACCATCAAGAATAGGTATCCGTTACCTCGTATTGATGACCTGTTCGACCAGTTGCAAGGTGCACAATTCTTTTCAAAGATCGATCTTCGTTCTGGATATCATCAGCTGAAGATTAAAACTGAGGATATTCCGAAGACTACTTTCAGAACTCGATACGGGCATTATGAATTCTTAGTCATGTCTTTTGGATTGACTAATGCTCCTGCTGCCTTCATAGATATGATGAACCGTGTATTCATAGAATATTTGGATCAGTTCGTGGTTGTCTTTATTGATGACATCCTTATCTATTCCAAAAGCCGTGAAGATCATGAGCACCACTTGAAGCTAGTACTTCAAAGGCTTCGTGAAAACAAGCTATATGCCAAGCTGAAGAAATGCGAGTTCTGGCTTGAGGAGGTAGCATTCCTTGGGCACGTGGTATCAAAACGTGGAGTATCTGTTGACCTGGCGAAGATTGAAGCAATACAAAGTTGGGAGCAACCGAAGTCGGTGACCGAAGTACGTAGCTTTCTGGGCTTAGCTGGTTATTATCGGAGATTCGTGGAAGGATTTTCTTGAATCGCTACTCCATTAACTCAGCTGACTTGGAAAGATACAAAATTCGTATGAAACGAGGAATGCGAGAAGAGCTTTCAAGAGCTCAAGAGGAGACTCATTTCGGCACCTGTTCTGACGATACCATCTGGTTCGGATGGATTTGTCATTTACAGCAATGCTTCGGGCAAAGGGTTAGGATGTGTTCTCATGCAACATGGGAAAGCCATAGCCTATGCCTCGCGACAACTCAAGGAATATGGGAGGAATTATCCTACTCATGATCTAGAGTTAGCAGCAGTCGTTTTCGCGTTGAAGATCTGGAGACACTACCTATATGGGGAGAAAGTGGAGATCTATACGGATCATAAGAGCCTCAAGTATTTCTTCACCCGGAAGGAACTCAACATGCGACAATGAAGTTGGCTTGAGCTGTTGAAAGATTACGATCATACCATCCAATACCATCCTGGAAAAGCGAACGTGGTTGCTGACGCGTTGAGTAGAAGATCATATACGAAAATGAATGCGATGCTTTCAAGGCCTATTTTGTGTGATTTACAAAAGATGGAGATAGAGTTCAAGACTCCGGGGACCCATGCGATGATATCAAGTATACGCGTAGAACCAGCTTTGATTGATAAAGTTAAAGTTACTCAATCTATAGACCCGGAGCTGATAAATATGAGGAAGAAGGTGCTATTCCAGAAGCAAGGATTGATGAAGAAGGAATACTTCGAGTCAACCCCAGACTTTGTGTTCCTGACGATTCTGATTTGAAGTATAGAATCATGATGGAGGCACACAACACACCGTTTGCAATCCATCCTGGAAGTACCAAAATGTATCGTGATCTTCGACATATATTTTAGTGGAGCAATATGAAGAGAGAGATCGCGGAGTTCATCTCGAGGTGTTTAACGTGTCAACGTGTCAAGGCGGAGCATCAAATGCCAAAGGGTCCATTGCAACCACTTGAGATTCCAAAGTGGAGGTGGGAACACATTACCATGGATTTCGTTACGGGTCTTCCCAAGGTTTCTCAAGGCATAGATGCAATTTGGGTTATTGTTGATAGATTAACCAAGTCTACTTATTTCTTGCCTATACGAGAGACTTATTCCCTTGAACGTCTTGCACGTATGTACGTGAATGAGATTGTGAGATTGCATGGCATGTCAGTATCCATAGTTTCAGATCGTGACCCAAGATTCACTTCACGATTTTGGGTCAGCTTGCAGAAAGCTATGGGCACGGATTTACGATTCAGTTCGGCATATCATCCACAAACGGACGGGCAATCGAAAAGGACTATCCAAACTCTTGAAGATCTATTGAGACTCTGTGTTCTAGACTTCAAAGGGAGTTGGGATAAGTACCTACCATTAGTGGAATTCTCCTACAACAACAGTTATCAGGCAAGTATAAGCATGGCTCCATTCGAGGCGTTGTATGGACGAAAATGTCATTCTCCAGTATGCTGGGACGAGGTGTGTGAAGTAACATTGTTGGGACCGGAGTTAGTACGTATGACTACGGAAAAGATTCAAATGATCCGGCAACGTATACAAACTGCACAAGATCGACAAAAGAGTTATGCTGATCTTCATCGAAAGGACGTGGAATTTAAAGTTGGGGATCATGTATTGTTATGTGTTGCTCCGTGGAAAGGAGTTACAAGATTCGGGAAGAGAGAAAAGCTAAATCCACGATTCATTGGTCCATTTGAAATCCTTGACCGAGTAGAAAATGTGGCCTATAGACTCGCCTTACCTCCAAACATGTCTCGTGTTCATAACGTTTTTCACATATCTGTGCTTCGTAAATATGTGAAAGATCCAAACCACATTATTGAGTTAGAACCAGACGAGATAACCGAAGATTTAACATACGAGGAGGTACCTGTTAAGATTTTGGATAGGAAGGAATATGTCCTACGCTCAAAGGTTATACCTTAAGTTAAAGTTTTGTGGAGGAACCATGATATCGAGGAAATAACCTGGAAGTTAGAATCGGAAATGAAAACGAGGTATCCTTACCTTTTCGACATACTAGGTACGTACATCAATTTCGAGGACGAAATTTCATAAAGAGGGAAGGTTGTAAGACCCCAAATTTTATGAATAAGATTTAATTTTCTTAATATATTATTTTAAAATAGTAAGGTGTTGATTTGATAAATGTGATAAGTTATGGGTGAAATGTGCAAAGTTTACAATGTAAGCAAGTGGTTATAAAATATTCGTTGTGTCGGAGAATATTCGTTTGGTCGAGGAATATTCTTTTTGTCGGAGAATATACGTACGACGGCGCAGTCATTGGTGAACCCCACAACGGAATGAATGTCGGATATAGAAAGCGACAAAAATAACCTTTTTATAAAAATAACGGTAAAACTATTACCGTTAGTACTGTTGAAATACTCGGTGGTTAAAATACAGTAATACGCGGTGTTGCACGGTAGCACACGGTATTGCACAGTATTTTGAATTATTGATTCTTACGTAGGAAGGCACTTACTCAATTATTGTTACAGTAATTACTGTTCAATATTTTATATTATTGATTCAATAATTGCATAATATTTTATTGGTTCAATATTTGCTACGTTGATATTTTATATCAATAAGTGCTACTTTGCTATTTTATATTATTGATTCAATAATTGTCATTGCACATTATTTCAAATTATCAAATCCATAATTCATATTATTTGAATAATATTATTAGATAGCATTATTGGCAATGTCTAAAAAAGTTCTGTCTAGGAAAGGGGTTGATTAATTGCGCGTCAGTAAGGAGAAATCCTTATCGGAAGGCCCCCTCTTTCCTGGGAACGATCTGGTTGTCAATATTGTAGTTCTGTAATATTATTTATGAATAATTAATTTTTGATATATATGATAAAGAAATATTTATTCAATGTGGATTTAAACGGAAATTTTTTTAACATGTGACATTTGTTGAAAATTGGTATTTTATCTTGTACGATAAAATAATTCATTCAAATATATTATTATAATATTACATTAGAGTAGTATGATGTGATTATATAATAGTATGATTTTTATAATTTTAATGGTAACATTATTATAGTAAATTCATGGTATAAAAGTTAAACGATGTGGAAGAGTGAAAATTAAATTTGAACTCTTATGATGCAAACAATGATGTCATCGGAGCGATGAGGTAAGCAATGATGTCATCGGAGCGATGAGGTAAACAATGATTTCATAGATCGATGATATAAGCGATGATGTCATAAATTATGGCGAAAAGACTATTTTACCCTTACTCTGCCGAGCCTATAAATAGAAGCTCATTTCTTCATTATTTCTCACCAATTCACTAAAGCTATAGAGAGAGAAAGTATAGAGAGAATAAGAGAGAAAGAAGAAGAGTATTCTGCTATTACGTTAGTACAGTCTTCAAATTTTAAAGTAAGGGGTATTATTTTTTTTTGTATTCATGAAGAGAGTTATTTTCTTTCAATACTCGTAAGGGTTGTTATTTCATTCTTTATTATTCTGTTGGAATAACCTGTCTACGTGGTCTACCGCATGCATGGTAAAATCCTGTTATTATTCTATTCTTTATTATTCTGTGAGAATAACCTGTCTACGCGGACTACCGTATGCCTGGTGAATAACCCATCGTATTCAGTTGTTATTAAATTGTGGAAATAATCTGTCTGAGCGGACTACTGCCAGACGGGTGAAAATTCAATTGCAGTTTCGTATATTGTTTCATTTCAGATTCTTAACTCTAAACTTACTACGGTAAGTATTGCTTCTATAATTCCTGAAATGATCAGATATTACTTGAGTTTTGCGCTTCATCTAATATTATTTCACTGGAATATTGGTCTGAACTTTCTTGTGAAATTTTTATCTTTTCATGTTGAGTTACTATTCACGGGATACTATTCAAGGTAAAAAAAATATTTTTTTTTCTTTCAAATCATCTTTGATTGGATCCAAGTTTTGATCTTCATTCTTGAACTCTGGATAAATTCTCTAATATTTGTCCTTTATCTCACTGGATCCGTTTTTCGTATTATTTTTTATCATCCTCAGTTCTAAATAGTGATATAACTGAATATCTTTAGCCTGTAGTACAAAGATGAATAATTACGTGATGAATATCTTTGGCATGTAGTGCAAAGATGAATGATTATCTGATGAATATCTTTGGCCCGTAGTGCAAAGATGGACAGGTATTGAGATGAACATGACCAACTGATGATACAAATGAATATCTTTGGTCCGTAGTGCAAAGATGGATATTTGATTCGAGATGTATATTGATTGATGTTACAGGGATAAAATATTGATGATGGACTTTTAAATCAAAGAAGATAGTAGACATCATTCTCTACTTAACTCTTCTAATGAATTATTATTTTCGCTGCGAATATTGATCTAAAACTTGTTGTCCATAATATTTTATCTGATTTATTGAAGGCTAACGATAATTTATTTTTCATTATATTAGTCATAATATTCTTTACTGGGCTAGTTGAGCTCACCCTTTTCTTCTATTGTTCTCTTCAGGAAATGAGAATATCGCGGGTACTAGTCGGAGAATGGAGTGATGGTCCGAGTTAGAGCTGTAGAAGTCCTTACTATTTTTTTTATTTAAAATAGTGTGAAAATAAATGTAATGAGGACTTAGTTTGAATGTTAATATTTTTTACATGTCTGTATTGACACTCACAGTTGTGTGGTCGTATTTTGCACGACCGTGTGATATGAAAGATTGTATTTGAATTTTGTTGAGTGTATTTGACGACTCAAAATGGATTGAGTATTGAACCTATTTTGGGGGCGTTACACTATAACTGTTGAAGTTTCCCATAAAACAGTATGAGAATAATTGTATTGAGGTTTTAAAATGTGTGTGTCGTATTTTATATGTCATTTAACTGTTGATTTTGGTGACCCGACTTAGGTGAGGTGAACCCGACTTTGGAAGGATGTGTTATTACTATCATACAAGATGTCTAACCACATACAATTTCATGTTATTATAAGACATGGTTGTGCGCATCCACTTACTGATTATATCTATGAGCACTACTGTAATACCCGTGAATTTTTATATATTATTAAATAAATATATTAATGGAAACGAGAATTTATTTGAATATAAATGATTTTGTGTTATGAGAATGATTAATTCAATTATATAAAATTGAATAATTATAATAATTGAGAAATTATGGAGTTTGCGATAAACTCGTTGGGAGCCTTGTGTGGCACAGTGACGTAATCTGAGAATGATTATATTAGTTTAAGCAAACAGTTAATCTATATTAATTGTAAAATATTAATTAATTATTGTGGAATATTAACTGTGATTGATTAATAATATGTGATTATTATTATTGCAAGAAATATAATAATAATAATGAGCAACGTGTTTATAAATATAATAAGATTTATATTAAAGTGATAATTAATCATATACGGGTTAATTAAATTTTATGGAGATTAACAATTATATTGATTGAAATATATAAGCTACATGTTTATGCCTATGTGACAATATGTAGGTACATTAAAATAGTACATCATGAATATATGATAAACAATTATTGATTAGTAGAATTTAATAATAAAGGATACAGTGCGATGTGATTATATCCGAGAAAATTATACCAGTATGATAAAAATGTACCTGGATTATATGTGTATAAGTCACACTTACTACATTATGTGAATTATAGTGTGACGTTTCAATTAAAGACATATGTGCAAAATATATAAATATATATATATATATATATATATATGTGTAGATAGCCTAAGTATTTAATACATATGTGTATAATGATTTAAGTGTAGTATAGAAGACTGAGTTTGTTTTGCTGGGAGAGTCACTATCTCCTTCACGTGAAATACACAAGCTATCCTACTCCCCTATTCTTCCTTAAACTCAGTAACATAGGCTAGCAAATGATGAAGAAGGGTGTGGCTATCATGATGGATTTCAACCACCATTACCAACCCCCTAATAACCTCCCTGCAATTCAAATTTCTGTTAGTTTGAAATGGTAGGCAATAACATTGTCTGGATTATAAGTTCTTCTATAAATATAACCCATCCTCTTCCTAATTCATTTGCTGAGAATTTTGGGCTAAGTAAGTTGAGAGTTATATATATATATATATATATATATATATATATATATATATATCAGTGTCCTTGAGTAGCAGTAAGTTCAGATTCTAGCAGAAGGTATATTACAGTTTCTTTGTTATTCATTTTCGTTTTCTGTCAAAAGTTCAAATTCTTGATTATGCCAAATTGGTTCGTAATTGGTTTGTAGAACCCTTATATTGTTGTTATATGAACATACATACATGATGAAACCACTATATAGCTTTCTTGACTTTCATTTCCATTTTTGCTCTGCAATTTCTGTAAAACCATCAAATTCATGAAATTGGTTGGAGTTCATGAAATTGGGAATTGATAAATGGCGATTGACTGTTATATAAGCATATATATATGTGTGTGTGTTACTAAGTAAAAGAAGTATAATAGCATCTGGGTATGTTGAAATCGACGAAATGGGAAGTTTGGGGACGGTTTTGGCTGCAGCGAACTGAGTCTGCAATGCGGCGCCGCAGCACCGATGCACAGCGTTAGCTGCGCGCTGCAGCGCCACAACGCGTCAGTACCAGCGTCTCCCACGCCGCAGCGCCAATCCCAGGGCATTATGCCCGCGCCGCAGCGCCACTCGCGCCGCCGCGCCAGATTGTGCCTGTTGTTGCTGCGCCGCAGCGCCGGTCTATGTGTGCAGTTTTCTGCATTCTGCAACAAAACTGTTATGTACTAATTGTTTGATTTTTGTTTAAATAAGCATGGAAGCATGATTAATACATATATATAAACCTAATGAGGTAATGTAAGCATGTTTTAGTATATTAGCATGCATGGTTAACCAAACGACATATAGTTTGGAAACGAACTTAAAGTTTCCTAAACGAACGTTAACATATATGAAGCATGTTAATATTCTGATTTTTCAAGGCATGTCGGTATGAGGTAGAGATGCATAAAAGACATATTAACTTATGTATATATGGCTCGTAGTATGACAAAAGCATGTTAGACCTCACTATTGAACATATCTAACAAAAATACAAGTTTTGAAGGTTGATATTGACATGTAAAGACCATGTATACATTCTGACTTTTCGAGCATGTTTATAGGGCCTTGAAATGCATGAAAAGCATGTTAACTTATATATATAGGTTTCATAAGGAAGCATGGACATGATAGACCTTATTAATGAACTAAACTAACAAAGTATAAGCTTTGAACGTAAACTTTGGTATGTTATGACGAGAGTTAGAATCTGATAATTTGGACACATGTGATAGTACTCTTAGACTCATTCATGTGTCATGCATGTATATATACCATGATTAGTTGTCGTGATTAAAGTTTAGCATAAACGAAGCATGTTTTCAAGATAATAACAATGCTAGCTACATATATGCGATACGAGTACTCATGAGCATGCCTAACACAAGTTATATGAAAATCTTATGTGTTTAAAAAGCGAGCATGTTAGACCATATGAGTTCGTGTCTTTGAATGGCTTTAAGTATTAACTTAAGAACCTATACCATGTACGATTGGATTTGAAAAAGTTATACAAGCATGAAAGTATCCTTTAAATATGAATACATGCTACGTGATATTATAGAATGTTACTTGAACCCGATTTTGACGGTTAACTTAAGGGGATGCCGTAACTTGCTAAAATGAAATATATTTAGCATTGATTGCGATCTTATAAGATATGAGAATGTGTTTAAACTCTAAAGGAGGAACGTTAAGGATAGAAATTATATTCTATATAACTGTGTAGTTAGGTAAAACCTAGCTTATGTGTTGATCGTATATTCGAAGATAAAATGTGAAGTTTAATTACATGACTAATGAATATCATATATATACGTAACTGTATTACGATAGGAATTCGAAAGTGTTGATTTGCTTTCGTGGATAAACTACGCTAAAGGCAAGTTCTCTTACTTACACTCTTTTAAAGTGCAAGTATCCTAACCGACACATTTACTTTATGCAAGGAAATCTATGATTGTGCAAGTTTCCTAACTTACACTCTTTTACTGTGCAAGTATTCTATCCTTGTATATTGCGAACTAGTTTTCTACTTAATCGGTTGAATTGAATTAGCATACTTGAACTCTTATTTCATTAAAGCTATTATTCATGTTGAACTTAGTATTGTTCTTGAATATTGTGAAAGTGTCTATGTCATTTGATTCGGCTAGACTTATATTATTGGAAAGCAACCCAAACTAATTGATTGGTGCGGGATCTTGTATTTGACTGAGAAGAACAACCTTCTTTGAAGGGAATATATAATTGTCGGAGGACCGACGTGCACACTTGAGTATGATTGATTGTTATGAATAACGAGGGTACTTTAGGCTGATCACCTGCTGTATCTGTTTTTGTTGGATTTTCAGTTTATTACTGTCAATTCTAGTAGAAGTTCATAGTCCTTAGTGACTGCTCAGTATTCAATTATTTAAAATCTTGAATTGACGTATTATTGAATCATATTGATATTATTCTGTCCTTAGTGACTGTTATTGAGAACTGTTGATATTCTTGTTATCCTTGAACTATCAAACCTTGTTATACCTTTTCGAGAATTGGGAATCTTATTACTCACCCTTATTATATATTACTTGCTGGGTAATTTGTGCTCATTCTTGCTTTCCCTAAAACATTTCAGTTAAGGCAGAGCATGGCGAACCTTCGGGCGTTGATAAGGGCAAGGGCAAGGCTACCAATTAGCTTGTCTCTTATATGTTTTAAATATTTTAATGTTGTATTAAGATGATGTAGTAAGACTAGTTTTGATTATGTTTAAGCTTAAGTTAGGTTATGTAATAAGTCGTTAATTGATATTATTATGTAATCTATTAAGTACTGTAGGTTGCGAGACTTGGGGGAATAATTATAATAAATCATTGTAAATTATTCTAGAATAGATTTTCCGCTGTGATCGTGTGATATTTAGTTATTATTATCGTAATGTATTACCATGAGCACGTGATGAACCGAATTCGAGAGACCAAGTGGCGGTCCTGGAATTTGGGGGCGTCACAACTACCCATATAATCTTGGAGTATGGTTGAAATATAATCCTCAGTTTGAGAAAACTGAGATAATTATATGGCAAGAGAATACCCACCATTGGAATGAGCATGATAATAATCTTCTCGTTCTTCTTTGGGGTCTATTGGGTTAACCAAGGGTAATTCTCAAGTCCTATGATATCTATTATAACTTAGAAGCATGGCCTCTAATGTACGAAGGTTTTCTTGAGCATTTTTCAAACATTTTAATTTCTAAAACAGTTATTGACTGTACTTTTATGTAACGTATCATTTATAAGGAGTGTGAGTATTGTTATTCACAGTTTATGTGTGGTCGTATTGTGTACGACAATTAGATATAAAAAATTTGTATTTGAATTCTGTACCATGTATTTCTTGGCGACTCAGAATAGGTGGATTGTATATTGAACCTATTTTGGGGGCGTCACAATTACTAGTTTGCAACATTTTTTTTAGTATAGTAATGTCTTTGTAAAAAAAAAAAGATTCATTAACCAAAATAAAAAGCGATCCCTAATATAGTAACAAAAATATCAATTAACCCTACACGTAATATGGATCCACCTGCCACGTATTCGAGTACCCCGCATGACGGTTGTTCAACGTTAGTCTATTTAACACTTGCGTCAATTTTTTGAGTGAAATGTTAAGTAATGACTAGTTTGTAATATTTTTTGAGTACAATATTGTCTTTGTAATCAAAAAAAAGATTCAGTAACCTGAATGAAAATCAACCCCAAGTACAGTAATTTAAACATCAATTAACCCATGTGGAACATGATAATGCTATAGAAATCAAAAAAAGGGAAAAAATAGAAAAGGAAATGTTAAGAACTTCCTTTAATTTGTTGGATAAAATGTTAAGTAATAATTAATTTGTAACTTTTTTTTGAGTATTATAGTATTTTTATAACAAAAAAAGAATCAGTAATTAAAATAAAAATTGACTCATAGTACAATAACCAAAATATCAATTAACCTTCTATGTAACATGGTCTCACCTGCCACATATTCAACTATCTCACATGATAACTGTTAAATGTTAGTCTATTAAACACTTCCGTCAACTTTTTAGACGAAATTTTAAGTAATGACTAGTTTGTAATATTTTTTAAATAGTAATGTCTTTATAATAAAAAAAACAATAATCAAAATGAAAATCAGCCCTTAATACAATAATCAAAACATCAAACTCTAGATTGATCAACAAATTATTCTATAAATATTTTACAAACTGCTGATGTGGCATACTCCACCTCAGTATATTGATCAACAAATTGCTTCAATGTATTCTTCGGCTCCACGTAAAAAATTGAGGTGGAGTATATAACATCAGCAGTTTGTAAAATATTTGTAGAATAGTTTGTGTCTGTAATATTATTCTTTATATAAAATTATTACATAGAGAATTAATATTTTCACAAGTAAATTTGATAATTTCATAATATCCTATCTCATATGAGGTGAACCTTATTTCTTATTTATATAAAAAAATATATAAAATTATCAAATTTATTTATAAAAATATCAATTCTCATTATATATTGTGTTTGCGATATGATACGTCTTCCATTACCAAGTTTTGCCCCTAGCAATCATAATGTTACCATCAAACATCATTTAAAAACTCACGAAATCAACTTGATTTGTCCCATTCCAATTCAAAGGCGGGTCCCTGTTCTTCATTTATTTCCCACATCTCTTATCATATAAAATGTGAAGCAATAAACTCAACCTTTATGATCTTCCTTTTGTGGGGCTTTTGTTTGTATTCTTGGAAACATTATATCTCCACCTTCCTTTAAAACAAAGAAAAAGTTGCCACGACTGCGAGCTTTTAAACTTTTTAAATACCCCGGATCAAATTAAATCTTGGGTCCCAATTCTCTACTCGTTCGCCACGTGGCTCAATGTTTGTAATTGGCCAATCAATAAGTAACTGACGAGTGATGATAATACCCACTTCTGCCTAGAAACGGCAAAGTGGACTACGCACTAGTATAGGCCTGCATCACTGGATTAGTGTAGCATATTCTAGGAGCAATCCTACTATTACGTCATTTAAATCACATAAAATTTACATACACATATATATTTACGAACCTTGCATATCACGCGGAACTCACAGTATATATGTATGTATATGTGAGTATTATGTGACCCAAAATTATGTGATAATAGCTTTATTTATATTCTCAGGAGTGATTAAGTTAACTTTGATTAATTGATCAATACAGTATCAACACGCAAATCGAATGCTAATTTTTCTCTGTGTGTCAATACTATATTGATCAATTGATCAACTTACTGCTACTATAAAATTAACTTCATAAAAATTAGATCCCATATTCTCCCTCTCCCTTTCTCTCTTCTCTTTCGTTATTTATTTCCTTTCTTTTTGCCCCTTTTCCATTTCTATGAGATAATATTAGTAAAAAATCTAAACAATACAAAGATACATAATAAAAATGTTTAGAAACTGTAATATTTAATTAAATTCATTTAGGAAGAATCTCACTTTAATATTATGTCAATTGTATTTGAGGCACAAAAATTAAGAGTCACTTAATGTTATCCTCAAAGTAAAAAGTAAAAAAGACATTACGGGCAGACTAATTACCCACAAAGTAAAAAGTAAATAAGACATTATGGGCAGATTATGTCAAAAGTAAAAAAGTATTATTGCAGCCCTTTGAGCAGACTACATATATATACATAGCTGACACACACAGACTGCTCTATTCTCACATGCCTATTCTGCAACTACGTATACGGAACAAACAACACCAAAAAGACATTTATACCCGCTAACTCTCATTTTTTGATTCTGTCAATTTTACCGATAAAAATCAAAATCAATTTAACATTTTGATCCGGTTTAAATGAAAAAAAATTATTTTTTGTCAAAATTCGATTTAATCGAACCGGTGGTTCAACCGATAAAATATGTTATTGATTTAATGATCTGATTTTTTTGTAAGAAATTTTTTTAATATTAAAATTAATCACTTTTAGTAATATTATAATTTAATTTTAATATGTTTTAATTCATAAAAAATAAAATTTTTAAAAAAATTATTAATTATTAATAATATATATTTTTATATAATAGTATTATCATTGGGTCTCATGACCTATTTATCCGATACTTTTTCCGGTCTGGGTAAGAGAGAGAACCTTGCTGTGCGCTAATAAAAGCCTGCTTCTTTTTCTTCTCCATTCTGAACAACTTATGTGTGTCTCTCTCTGTTACACAAAAGCTCATTTTCTCTCTCCACGTTTTTCTTTAGAAAACTCGTCTTCGAAAAGCTTTTCCTATTCTGGCTCTTCCAACCATGGAATCTTTCAGCCTTCTCAAGTATTGGAAAGGTGGCGGTGGGGGTGGTAGTGGAGCCGGCATACCATTCGCCGGAGACCCTGTTGCTAGTGTACAAACCACTACTACTACCGTCAGTGATCAGCCGTCGGAGTCCGACGAAGGATCGTTTTTTGACTTGGAATTCACAGTTCCTGACGAGAACAACGGCAATGTCGAGGGTGAAATTGACGACATTATTTGTGTAGAGGAAAATGAGGAAAAAAAGGATGAGAGTACAGAGTCTGATGATGATCAATCCGATGGTGAGAATGATACAGAGGTGAAATTCACGTTTTCATCGGCTTCTAGCGGCGATGGCGTTGATCCGAACGTTTCTCTTTCTCCCTCCGATGATCTGTTCTTCAAGGGTCGGCTTGTTCCTCTATCCGAACCTAATTCCAAGCCTGGTTCTCTCTTAAAATCTGCCACAAAATCCACCAAATTTCGCGTTCTGATGTTGAAATTGAAGAAATCAACAAAATCAAACGTATCTGAAAAGGTAAAACCCGACGAATCTGCTCCAGAAAACCCAAAACAACATACAGAAAAAGAAAAGGAGAAAAAAAAGCAGAGCAAATTACAGGGGAAGTTTTTCTCTGTAAAATTCAAAGTTGAAGTAGTGCCGATTATGTCTTTGTTTACAAAAGATAATAGCTCGAAAATTGTAAATAACAAAACACAGAAGAAAAACAACGACAAATTAGGTCAAGATGAGAGGGGATTTTCAACAGAGGCGTTACAGAAGTACTTGAAGAAGGTAAAGCCTCTTTATGTTCGCGTCTCAAAGCGATACGGAGAGAGGCTAGGGTTTCCAGGACATTTGAGCTTATCAGGAGTTACAAAATCGCCTCCAGCGGCGAATAGTAAGGTAGAAGCACCGAAGGTTAGCGAAGCGCCACGGCGGCGTAATGTGAGGACTCATAAGCAGGTAAGTTTACCTGCTAGGCTGCGTGTAGTGCGTAAGCATTTAGGAAAGAGCAAATCGGCGTCGTCGGCGGTGGCGGCGTCACCGCCGGGGCCGGTGGTCTCAAAACGTCGCGATGATTCGTTGCTGCAACAACAGGATGGGATTCAAAGCGCTATTATGCATTGCAAGAGATCTTTCAAAGCCTGTAGAGGTACATTAATTATTTGTTTAATTACCTGAACTAATCTCAATTTTTGATCTTGATTTTTCAATAACCAGATTGATCATTTGAATTTATGCTTTTGTGAATAACAGATTCAGAGTCATCAGGTTTATCGCGGTCAGTGAGTGGTCAATTACAAGAAAAATCCGTAAATTTATCAACAGCTGATTCTTCGATTTCAGAGGATAAATCAAAAGGAGAGTTGAATTTGAAGGCCTAGCGTTCATGAGGTGGATCTTTGAATGTTTGAATGGAAAAGTCACAATGTTGGGTGTTTTTGATTAAACAAAAGAAATGACTAGAAAATGAGTTATCAATCATGACTGGTGATTTGTTTTCTTTCAAAACATTACTACCTCCGTCCCGTCCATAATAAGTGTTTTTTTAGTTTAAATTATATATATCAATACACAAGTTAAAATGATAAAAATACCTTTAATATATTTTCTTTATTTTGTTTGAGATTTTTTTATTGTCTTTTGGTCTCTCTTTCTCTTTCTTCAACCTTTCAACTTCTCAATAAATATGCAATAAATACTATTGGTTGCATAGGGGCACATATGAAAAAATATTATAAACATTGTATTGAAATTTTAACACATTACTTATTTTGAAAAAAAATATTAAGCCTAAAAAAATATTTATTGTCAAAGAGAGATGGTATATTAAAATAGTAGTGAGAGAAATATAGGGAGAGAGAAATGGTAGCACTGGTCTTTCTCTGAAAATGAAAGATGAATTATATAGATTTGTTCATTTCTCGAGTGATATTCTTCTCCATAGTTAGCATTATTAATTGGAATTTCTTAACATGTGTTCTAAAAAAAATATGATAAGCACACGGTTTAAAAAAATATTTTTTTAAATTGTATATATATTTCTTTAAATTTGGTGTAAATACAGAAATCAAAAGAATATGTATACAATTCAAGTGAATATTCTCTTGAATTGTGTGCTTAACATGTGCCCTTAGAGCACATGTTAAGAGGACCCTTGCTAATTTACTAGTCCTTCCATTTCTTAATATAGGTCGTTTTAGAGTTGTGTTCAAGTATTAAGTAAATGATTATAAAGCATTAAATATAATATGGAGTATCAATTGTCTATATTGCTCTTATATTAGAATAAGAGAGTATTATTTATTGGACAAAGAATAATGAGAGAAGCAAAGTTATATTTAATACTTGGAGTAATATTAAAAATTAAGCAATTAACTTATACTACATCCGTCCCATAATAAGTGTTTTTTTAGCTTAAATCACACATACCAATACACAAGTTAAAATGACAAAAATACCCTTAATATATTTTCTTTGTTTTGTTTGAGCTGATTTTTTTTATTGCCTTTGGTCTCTTTTTCTCTTTCTTCAACCTTTCAACTTTCCAATAAATACGCAATAAATACTATTGGATGCATAAGGGCACATATGAAAAAATATTGTAAAAATTGGAAAAATAAAATTTTAAATATGAACAATTTTGTTATTTTATCATCTTTCTTAATTTGCACAAAGTCAACCAAGACTTTTATCCTGAGACGTTGAGAGTATTAATGTATTAAAAAAGTACTTCATCAGTTCCTTTTTATTTGTCTTTTTAGATAATAAAATTTGTTCAATTTTATTTATCGTCTGTAGTTTTCAAAGAAGTATTAATGACATAGTTTACCATATTATCTCTATACTAAATATTAATTTGTTTATCTTTTATCTTTTTCAATGAATTGTAAACGGCAATGTTGAGATTTTATACTCGTTTTACTCAATTAAATAAAGTATTAATTTTATTTCTTATTCTTTGTGTTTTTTTCTTCTAAAACGTCAATTAAAAAGGAACGGAGGGAGTACATACAATATTTTTTTCAAAAAAAAAAAAGAAAGGAAAAATAGAAAAACATAATTGACACAAAATCATCTTAATTTTAAATTTAAAAATCCCTAAAATTAATTTTTTTAAAAGTCAATAATAATGTTATATTTAGGAAAGAAGGTAATAATATTATATGACCTTAAAGTGTAATTATGAATTTAAGATGTGTGTATTTGAACCCTTTTAATTTTTGTTGTATAGTACTCCCTCCATTTTATATTATCTGGCACAAAAGAATATACAAATTTTTTAAGGACAACAATTAATAGTTATGTTTTAAAAGAAAAATGATATTATTATCTTTTATTGGTAAAAGAAGAGAGAAAAAAATAGTAGTTGTTTGATGTATTAAATATCCTTAAAAAGAGAATATAAATATGGTTATTATAAAAAAAATTAAGATTTTCCTAGATATATATAGATTATAATTATTTTAAAATATAAAAAATAAGCTATAATGTGAGTGTGATAGAATGGGGGGAGTATTTTGTTATGCTTGTGTTTATGTTACTTTATGTTGGTGTTGAATGACAGCATCTTTTGAGCTTGGGAAAGATTTGATTGCTTTTTCCAATAAATAAAAGAAAATAAAAGGAGGGAAAAAGAAGCTTGGAAAGACGGAGGGAATGGTCAAAGGTGTCTTTGGTGGTCAGGAAAGGAGAAAAAGTTAATGGACTTGTCACAAATTTTATTATAGTCGATTTTTATAATTTTTTATTGTATTAATTATAACAAATGTTATTTTAATTAAAATAATAAAAAAATTCAAACTTATCCATGTAATATATATTATAATCAATGAAATAAAAAGTTGCATTCTTTTCATTGTTTTTTACTTGTCGTTTTAGAAAAAAATACAAAAATTAAGAAATGCAATTAATGCTTTGTTTAATTGATCAAAATAATTATAAAATCTCAATACTAAAATTATATCATTAATATTTTTTCAAAATCTATAAATGACAAGTAAATAAAATAAATTTTACTCTTTAAAACGATAATTAAAAAAAAAGGGAGTATGGTAAAATATATACATTTCCAATTGAAAAAGTGGGACAAAACACATAGTAATAATAGGAATGGAAAATGGAGATTTGAGTTTGTTGGGATAAAATGGGACTGGTTAACATGAAATTAATTTTTGTCAATTGACCAATATAATGTCGACACGCAGAGCGGGAGATGATCTCTCTGTCTGCGTGTCAGTATTGTATTGGTCAATTGATCAACTTACCATGATGGTAACCATACCAGGATAAAATCATGGTCTAAAAGTATTTCCAACAGCCTCTTCAACCATTTTGTGTACTCAAATAAATGAGCTACATCAGAAAAATTATCTTCAACGGCCTCTCCAACCTTTTTGCAAAAAACAAAAAATAGTTTTATAACTGAAGGAGTCCAAAAAAGCTTGGACAACAATACATAGTCTGAACTTTGTTGCATATCCACATTAATAGAAGAAAATATTTAAACATCAAAACAGAGAAATCTAAATAAAAGCATCAATGAAACAAAATCTAAAAAAGAGCGAGAACTGCTGTATCACACCATTGAGCATCAACCTCTTGAATGTTTTGCACTGCAACCCTCGAACAGACTTTAGCGTTGATTGAAGATTTCATTATTGCGATACAACGATATGATCCACATAGTCGCCAATTACTCAAATAATTTTCTTTTTCTTCCTCAAATCTTTGACAAAATAATTCCACTTGAGGTTACTGCTGCTTGAACCGCTGCCCTTAACAATACTTGCTGCAAATTTTTTGTTTTAAAACTCTTCCTCAACTGCTGCGTTGCACTGAAGTTATCTACATATGCATTAGACAAACTCAAGCATCTACTAATTCATCTGCTGCGTTGCACTGTTCTTAAATGAAGCTGACTCCATTACTTTTTCACAAGCATTTAGCCACTTGAAATATTTATATTTTATCATCATCACCACCTCTTTTCAGCATACATAGTCCCCATTAAAAATCATCTGATTTCTTGCTAACCAAATGGACCAAAGTGTAGCTGCACCAATAACCTTACCCACATGTCTAAGATTTTTTCCCATATAATTCCATTGGACTAACAAACGATCAATTGAGTTTGGTTGCACCCAACTTAATCCTAACCAGTTAAACACACCACACCAACCATGTCCATTTACAATACAGCAAAGTGTGAGAACAACAGAGAATCTACTCTTCATCAAACTGCATTCTTCTTTTTACCAAAAAACTCTTTACTAGGATACATTCTTGTATTGCTAATCACATAAAAATCTGAACTTTAGACGGAGTATCTTTTTTCCATACCCATTTGTACCATTTAACATTAGACAATTTTTTTGATTCCTCCATCAACTGAGTACATTTTTTAACTGTAAACTGGCCTTTAAGATCCCCACAAAATATTACTTTATCCTCTTTAATACTATCTAGTTTCACACCATTAATCATGTTTCTTAATTCAACCATGTCCCTCTCCTCCCATTCTCTAAGCTGCCTTCTGAAAGTCATCAACCACATTCCTGACCCATCTTCTCCCTCTGCATATATCTCAGCTAATTTACATTCTTTATTTATTGACAGAGAGAATAACTTTCTAAATTTAGAACTAAATACATTTTCTCCACACCACCTATCTGTCCAGAATCTAATGCACTTATCATCACCTACAACCCACTCCCAATTGTTTTTCCCAATAATGGAACATAACGCACTTTGATCTGATATAGATAAAATATTCTTCTACACAGTAGACCTCTGCCTATAACTTACTGAAGGTGAATTCTCCATTAACATAAAATCCCCACTTCATTTGTATTTGTAACAAATTAATTTTCTCCACAAACCATCCTTATCATTATTAAATTTCTACCACCATTTATTTAACAATGCCAAAAAAATTTCTTTTAATGACACCACCCCAAGTCCACCTTTTCTTTTACTTCTGCTAACTCATTTTCTTTTTTCAGAACTGGTAAGTTGACATTGTCTCTTCAAAACATTTATTTTATTTTGGAAGAATTAAAATCATATGAAAAAGACTAAAAATATTTATTTTGCTTGATGAGTTTGATGTACTGTTCATTTTAAAAAATGAATGTTATTAATTATTTTAAATGTTATCAATTATTATTGTTTTAAGTCAAATACTGCATTAATGAAATTGAAGAGATTGATAAGTCATAAAATATTAAAACAATAAATAATATTCTTTAAATTGCCACTTAAGTCGATAAATTTTTATTTAAAGAATTTTTTTTATTAGTAGTGTTGGAGATGATCTGAGGTGTGTATCCATTCATCTGGAAATTTGGACAAATGAAAGGCATTGATATTGATGAAGATCTGGGAATTTGGACAAATGAAAAGCGTTGATATTGATCAAGTGTGGCAGATTCAGGCTGTCTCCTTTTGGCGGACTTGGGCCCCATAAAAACGCTGCTGCTACAACAAACAAACTTGCTCATTCTCATTAGTCATTTCGATCGTGACGCTTTGTCCTATTTGTTTGACTACTTCCGTCTCCTTTTCGAATTATTATTAAAACTGAAATTAATAATAATTCTCTTTCAAAAATAAAGAAAATTCTCTTTAAAATTATACAAAAACGTGTAATATGTACTTCTAATTTTATTTATTTATTTATACTTTGTGTTTTGGTTAAATATATTTTACCTAAAGTATAAATGTTTTTATTTTATCAAAAGTGTTTTTCAACAAAAGTATCTTGTTGTTGAAAGTACTCTCTTCGTCTCATAATATATTATGTTTTAGAATTATGCATAAAAAATTAAAAAAATAATTGTATAACAATAAATATAATATTAATTATCTATAATACCCTTAAATTCTCATAATTATCATACTTATTTAATACTCTTTCTCATACGTAACATTTTTTTATGAGGGTAATTTTGAAAATATTATAATTAATTCTCCTAAATTATATAAAATAATTAATAATTAAAAAAAATAAAATCATTTAAAACGTCATATATTATAGAATGGAGGGAGTATTTTTGAATCATCACTATCATATTTAATTTAGAAATTATTTTTACACTATTATAGTTTAAACTATTTTTAAGTCACTGAAATTAAACGAGTTTTGAATCATTGTGAATTACTTATTTCGAACCAAAATTCGTTCTATAATTAGATATACATATATTTTTAGATTGTAAAATAGTATGAAAATTTAATATATTATTATTAGTTATCGCAGTTGGGTTATGATAGTAGTAAATGTCTAGAGTATTAATAATAATAATAAAACTAATGAATTACTCATTATAGTTGACACGTTTTATTGATTACATTACTAAATTTTTAATTTTTTAAATTATCCAATAAATTAATTATTATTTTGAAATTGGTCAATTCCGTTAAAAAAATTAAACGGATGTTAATTTTTATCGACAAAACTAATGAATTACCCAATGTAGTTGACACCTTTTATTGATTATGTTAGGAATATACATGTGAATGTTATTCCTATTTATATAAGATTTGATTATGAACTTAATGAATTCATATGCAAATATGTCTGCATTGATGAAAGCTGTAAAGTCCTTAATAGATGATAGACAATATGTACAATGACTTAGACTGAAAAGATCAAATGTGTTAGGTTGATCCTACATAAATGAACAACTTTGTGAAGTTTTTCAAAAGATTACAATGTACAAGGACTATGAGTAGAAAGATCAAGCTTGTTAAGTTGATCTTATAAAATGTAATAGATAAGCTTGTCTAATCGTGGAGCACTGCATCGGCAATCGAAGTCAGCTGAGAGAGTAAAGGTAGAATCGTAGTCTATCAAGGCAGAATCGTAGTCTATCAAGGCAGAACCGTAGTCTGTAAAGATAGCCGCTCTCGAAATCCCAGTCTGCCAAGAAGGCCACTTCAAGATTGTGGAAACAACCTGCCGAGCGCCTGTCGAGCTAAGTTAAGAATCGTAGGCTTCACTTGAAGACGTGGAGTCTGCAGATCATAACCGAGGCAGAAATCGTAGTCGGACAGATCAGTCATGTGATGCCTCCAGAATAGGTTCAATCAACCTAACCCATTATGAGTTGCCAAACACATGGTACATAATCCAAATACAAACTTTTATATCAAAAGATCGTGAGCAGGACGACCATACAAACTGTGAGTGTCAATACAAATCGTATATAATACGAAATATAAACACTCAAATTCAGTTCTCAATAGTTACAATTATTTTCACACTATTATACAAAAATAGTGAGAACTACTACTGCTCTAACTCTGTCCATCACTCTGTTCCCCGACTAGTCCTTGCAACATTCTCATTTCCTGAAGAGAATAATAGATGAAAAGGGTGAGCTCAACTAGCCCAGTAAAGAATATTATGACTAAGATAATGCAGAATAATTTATTGTTAGTCTTCAACAAATCAGATAAAATATTATGGACAACAAGTTTTAGATCAACAACTGCAGCAGAATTAACAATGCATCAGAAGAGTTAAGTAGGAAATAATGTCTACTATCTTCTATGATTTAAAAGTCCATAATTAATATTTTATCCCTGTAACATCAATCAATATATATCTTGAATCAAATATTCATCTTTGCACTACGGGCCAAAGAAATTCATGTGTATCACCAGTTGGTCATGTTCATCTCAACACCTGTCCAACTTTGCACTACGGGCCAAAGATATTCATCAGGTAATCATTCATCTTTGCACTACAGGCCAAAGATATTCATCAAATAATCATCCATTTTTGCACTATAGACCAAAGATATTCTTTTGTATCACCATTTAAGACTGAAGATGATAAAAATATTTTAAAAAACGAATCCAGTGAGATAAAGGACAAAAATTAGGGATTCGTAATTTAATTTATCAAAGTTCAAGAATACTCCATAATAATCAATTGTGAAGCAAAATTCAAGAATGAAGATCAAAACTTGGATCCAATCAAAGATAGGAACCATAATAGCCAGTTTGGAATAAAAATTTTAATTTTTGTGTGAATAGTACCGTATTCGTGAATAGTGCCGTATACGTGAATAGTGCCGTATACGTGAATAGTAACTCCAATATGAAAAGGTACAAATTTTATAATAAAATTCATATCAATATTTCGGTGTCATGATATTGAAAGAAATAACATTATTTTTTTAAAAATATAATATCCCTTACATCAAAAGAACAGTACTTCTGATTGAAATATCGGATATAATGCTGAAGGAAACTTGAATTGTATAGCAACACTCAAAGTATCGAAATACTCACAAAAATACGCTCGATATTATAGAGAAAGAATTTCTGATTCTGGTGTGATTTTCAATTCTAACCTAAGCATCCTATTTATAGGAAAGTGCCAGCACATCAGGATTGACAAACCTGTCACCGGTGGCTTCACCCTTTGAAATTTGCAACGCACACCACACTTGAATTGAAATTTCAGCATTTAACAAACAAAAGACAAGAGTGGGGCCCACCATATGTTTTAAAAAATATTTTCTTCCGAAACTTTAATAATTCAAAATAAATAGCCCTTTTATCAAAAAAATACGAATCTTATGTCCATTCCATATGAAGTTTAATTCTCTACAACTTTGTAGAAGAAATTTTTTCTAAATTCTAAACGAAAAATGACCCAAATTTACATACGGATGATTTTTCCACATCTCCATTTTGACAAAATACATATACTGATAAAAACAACCATCAACACTAATCCCTTCATTTATATCCACATTGAATAAATATTTTCTTATCATATATATCAACAATTAATTATTCACAAATAATATTATAGAACTACAATATTGACAACTAGGTCGTTCCCAGGAAAAAAGGGGGCTTTTCGATAAGGATTTCTCCTTACTGGCACGCAATTAGGTGACCAAACCCCTTTCCTAGACAGAACTTCCTTAGATATTGTCAATAATGCTATCAAATAATATTATTCAAATAATATGAATTATTAATTTGATAATGGAAAATACTGTACAGTGGTTACTATGACAATTATTGAATCAATAATATAAAATATTGAACAGTAATTACTGTAATAATTATTGAGTAAGTGACTTCTTACGTAAGAACCAATAATTTGAAATACTGTGCAACATCCTGTGCTACTGTACAATACCGGGTGCTACTGTGCAACAACGCGTATTACTGTTCTTTTATCACTAGGTATTTCAACAGTTTTAACGGTAAAAATTTCGCCGTTATTTTAAAAAAAATATATTTTTGTCGTTTTCTTCATCTGATAGTTTTTCGTTATGGGGCCCACAAATGGCTGCGTCGTCGTACGAATATTTTCCGACAACAAGAATATTCCACGACTAAACGAATATTCCCTGACACAATGAATATTTTATTACCACTTGCTAACTTTAAAAAATTTGCACATATCTCTCATAACTATAACATTATATTAATTCAACACCTTACTGTTTCAAAACAATATATAAAGAAAATTAAATCTTTATTCATAAAAGTTGGGGTCTTACAACCTCCCCTCCTTATGAAATTTCGTCCTCGAAATTGACGTATGTACCTTGTGTTTCGAAAAGGTGAGGATACCTAGCTTTCATTTTCGATCCTAACACCCAGGTCATTTCCTCAATAGCATGGTTCCTCCA
The DNA here is from genome assembly GCA_020205555.1 of Panax stipuleanatus. Lineage (NCBI taxonomy): Eukaryota > Viridiplantae > Streptophyta > Magnoliopsida > Apiales > Araliaceae > Panax > Panax stipuleanatus. Next base: position 135,915 of record JAINUT010002582.1, read on the forward strand.
CAAAACTTTGACTTGTAGGATAACCTTTGTGCGTAGGACATGCTCCTTCCTATCCAAGATCTTGACGGTACCTCCTCATACGTTAAATCTTCGGCTATCTCGTCTGGTTCTAACTCAATAATGTGGTTTGGGTCTTTCACATATTTACGTAGCACGGATATGTGAAACACGTTATGAACACGAGACATGCTTGGAGGTAAAGCGAGTCTATAAGCCACATTTCCTACTCGGTCAAGAATCTCAAATGGAACAATAAATCGTGGGTTGAGCTTTCCTCTCTTTTCGAATCTTGTAACTCCTTTCCACGGAGCAACACGTAACAGTACATGATCCCCAACATTAAATTCCACGTCTTTTCGATGAAGATCCGCATAACTCTTTTGTCGATCATGTGCCGTTTGTATACGTTGTCGGATCATTTAGATTTTTTTCGTGGTCATACGTACTAACTCCGGTCCCAGCAATGTTGCTTCACCCACCTCATCCCAACATACTGGAGAACGACACCTTCGTCCATACAACGCCTCGAATGGAGCCACGCCTATACTTGCCTAATAACTGTTGTTGTAGGAGAATTCCACCAATGGTAGGTACTTATCCCAACTCCATTTGAAGTCTAGAACACAGAGTCTCAATAGATCTTCAAGAGTTTGAATAGTCCTTTCGGATTGCCCATCCGTTTGAGGATGATATGCCGAACTGAATCGTAAATCCCTGCCCATAGCTTTCTGCAAATTGACCCAAAATCGTGAAGTGAATCTTGGGCCACAATCCGAAACTATGGATACTGGCATGCTATACAACCTCACAATCTCATTTATGTACATACGAGTAAGATGTTCAAGTGAATAAGTCTCTCGTATAGGCAAGAAATGAGCAGACTTGGTTAATCTATCCATAATAACCCAAATCGCATCTATGCCTTGAGAAACATTAGGAAGACCCATAACGAAATCCATGGTAATGTGCTCCCACTTCTATTCTGGAATCTCAAGTGGTTGCAATGGACCCTTCGACACTTGATGCTCCACCTTTACACGTTGACAAGTTAAACACCTCGAGATAAACTCAGCTATCTCTCTCATCATATTGCTCCACCAAAATGTATGTCGAAGATCACGATACATTTTGGTACTCCCAGGATGGATTGTAAACGGTGTGTTGTGTGCCTCCATCAGGATTTTATACTTCAATTCAGAATCGTTAGGAACACAAAGTCTAGAGTTGACTCGAAGTATTCATTCTTCATCGATTCTTGCTTCTAGAATAGCACCTTCTTGAACTTTCTTCTTCATCTTTATCAGCTCCGGGTCTGTAGCTTGAGCAGCTTTAACTTTATCAATCAAAGCTGGTTCTACGCGTATACTTGACATCATCATGTGGGTCCCTAGAGTCTTGAACTCTATCTCCATCTTTTGTAAGTCACACATAATAGGCCTTTGTGTTGACAGCATCGCACTCGTTCCCGCATATGATCTTCTACTTAACGTGTCAGCTACCACATTCGCTTTACCAGGATGCTATTGGATCGTATGGTCATAATCTTTCAACAGCTCAAGCCAACGTCGTTGCCGTATGTTGAGTTTCTTTTAAGTGAAGAAATATTTAAAGCTCTTATGATCCGTATAGATCTCCACTTTCTCTCCATACAGGTAGTGTCTCCAGATTTTTAACGCGAAAACGACTGCTGCTAACTTTAGATCATGAGTAGGATAATTCCTCTCATATTCCTTGAGTTGTCGCGTAGCATAGGCTATGACTTTCCCATATTGCATGAGAACACATCCTAACCCTTTGTCCGAAGCATCGCTGTAGATAAAAAATCCATCCGAACCAGATGGTATTGTTAGAACAGGTGCTGAGATAAGTCTCATCTTGAGCTCTTGGAAGCTCTTCTCGCATTTCTCGCTCCATACGAATTTTGTATCTTTCCGAGTCAGCTGAGTTAGAGTAGCGATTCGAGAAAATCCTTTCACGAATCTCCGATAACAACCAGCTAAGCCCAAAAAGCTACGAACTTCGGTCACCGACTTCGGTTGCTCCCAACTTTGTATTGCTTCAATCTTCGCTGGGTCAACAGATACTCCATGTTTTGACACCACGTGCCCAAGGAATGCTACCTCCTCAAGCCAGAACTCGTATTTCTCTAACTTGGCATATAACTTGTTATCACGAAGTCTTTGAAGTACCAGCTTCAAGTGGTGCTCATGATCTTCACAGATTTTGGAATAGATGAGGATGTCATCAATAAAGACAACAACGAACTGATCCAAATATTCCATAAATACACAGTTCATCATATCCATGAAAGTAGCAGGAGCATTAGTCAATCCAAAAGACATGACTAAGAATTCATAATGCCCGTACCGAGTTCTGAAGGCAGTCTTCGGAATATCCTCAGTTTTAATCTTCAGCTTATGATATCCAGAACGAAGATCGATCTTTGAAAAGAATTGTGCACCTTGAAACTGGTCGAACAGGTCATCAATACGAGGTAGTGGATACCTATTCTTGATGGTGACATGGTTCAACTCCCGATAGTCAATACAAAGTCGCATACTCCCGTCTTTCTTCTTTACGAATAAAATAGGAGCACCCCAAGGAGACGTACTAGGACAATAAAACCGATATCTAACAACTCCTGTAGTTAGACCTTTAACTCCTGAAGTTCAATAGGAGCCATTCGATATGGGATTTTAAAAATAGGTTTTGTACCGGCTTCAAGGTCAATAAAAAATTCAACTTCACATTCTGGGGGTAGATCGAGAAGTTCTTTGGGAAATACATTAGGAAACTCATTAACAACAGAAATATTATTCAAATATGACGTATCCTGGTTTAGATCAGTGACATGGGCTAAGAAAGCTTGACATCCGTTTTTCAATAAACGAATAGCTTTATGACTTAAAATGATATTGATTGATTTTAGTGGTTTGGTTGTTTGAATATTCATAACAGATTGATTAGGAATATGAAAATTAACAACCTTACGAAAATAATCAATTATGGCATGATAAGTGGTTAACCAGTCAATTCCTAAAATCACGTCAAATGCAAGTATTTTCAAAGATATAAGATCAACAGGTAGGGTGAGGGTACCAATTTGAATCAAGCAGGATTTGTAAATTGTAGATGTAACAAAGGTTTCTCCCAACGGAGTTTCAACATATAAGTCAAAGTCTAATTTCTCAGATGTCAAGTTCAAATATTGAGCACAAGCAGGTGAAATAAAAGAATGGGTAGCACCGGTATCTAATAAGGTATAAACTTCGCAAAAGTTTATGATTAGCTTATCTGTGATCACCTCGTTTGGGTTCCTCGCGTTTTGGGCAGTCACGACAAACGCTCTTCCAGGAACCACCGACTTCGACTTGTCCGGGACAGCCTTTGGAGGCACCATCCTCGCTGGACTTGGTTTTGCTACAGGACACTCCCGAGCTATATGACCTTCCTTTCCACAGTTATAGCACACGTTAAATTTTTGTGGGCAGTTTGGGCTGATGTGTCCCTCTTTCCTGCATTTATAACATACGACCGGTGGTCGTTTTTCTCCCCTAGAAACAGTTGATACTGGTGCTGACGTCTTCACGTTGTCATTATTGTACCTTCTCTTTTTGAAATCTCCCCTGACTCACTTCTTTTATTATCATGGCCATGATTACCACCAGAGTGGTTACCGCTTCTGTCATGATATTTTCCTCCCCGTTGGTTGTCATTGCTCTGATGACTGCTGCCACCGGTATGACCCTGGTTGTGGTCCCTTGGTTGAACAGACTCATTATCCCGCTCTAATAATTGAGCCATGTTCACAACATCGGAATATAGAGAATTTTTTTGAGAAATGAGGTATTGACGAATTTTGGGTTTTAAACCTCTCAGAAACATCCACGTCATATGTTCCTCATTTTCCACCAAATGAGATGCAAACCAGGATAACTCCGCGAACTTAGCCTCGTACTGGGACACAATTATGTTGTTCTGTTCCAGTCTGATAAACTCTATCTCTTTCATATGACGAATACTTTCAGAAAAGTACTTATCATTGAACAGTTTCTAGAACGCTTCCCAAGACATCTTGAGTGCGGCAGGCTGGGTACGCTTCACAGATTCCCACCAGTAATCTGCTTCTCCACGGAACATAATGGTGGCGAATGAAACCTTCTGTTCCTCCGTGCATCCCAAGACATCAAATATCTTGGTAATTTGCTTAACCCACGTTTTCGCCTTAAACGGATCCGGCTTTCCCAAAAACTCTGGTGGTCCCAACTCTTTGAACTGCTTGGCAGTGACAAGCCGCGAGTTGTTATTATCTCCACCTGTATTTTGCACCCGAGTCTCCCTCGTCTGGTTTTGCATGAACTGCAAAAAGCTTCTAAACATCCCATTATTCATCGTTTGATCGGTGGGGTTGTTTACAGTAGGAATATTGCCTTCCTGTTGCACGTTTTCCTGATTGGTGATTAAAGGTGTCTCAACGGTCTCATTCACTCCATTGTTAACATTCTTAGCTGCCATTCTCAAATACTGCCATAAAATAAGGGTTAATTAAACAAATTAACATATCACATATTAACCCTATACTCCGACCGACTAATTAAATACCACATAAGCTTAGGTAGGACATACTAGTGAAGAATTTACTCGTCTCTCCCCTCCTAGTTTTATTCCCCCGATCTCCACCAGAGACCATATCCCTAAGCTCTGATACCAACTGTGACGCCCCCAGAATAGGTCCAATCAACCCAACCCATTCTGAGTCGCCAAACACATGGTACAGAATCTAAATACAAACTTTTATATTAAAAGGTCGTGAGCAGGACGACCATACAAGCTGTGAGTGTCAATACAAATCGTATATAATACGAAATATAAACACTCAAATTCAGTCCTCAATAGTTACAATTATTTTCACACTACTATACAAAAATAGTGAGGACTACTACTGCTCTAACTCTGCCCATCACTTTGTTCCTCGATTAGTCCCTGCAATATTCTTATTTCTTGAAGAGGACAATAGATGAAAAGGGTGAGCTCAACTAGCCCAGTAAAGAATATTATGACTAAGATAATGCATAATAATTTATCGTTAGTCTTCAACAAATCAGATAAAATATTATGGACAACAAGTTTTAGATCAACAACTGCAGCGGAATTAACAATGCATCAGAAGAGTTAAGTAGGAAATAATGTCTACTATCTTCTATGATTTAAAAGTCCATAATCAATATTTTATCCCTGTAATATCAATTAATATATATCTTGAATCAAATATTCATCTTTGCACTACGGACCAAAGATATTCATTTGTATCACCAGTTGGTCATGTTCATCTCAACACCTGTCCATCTTTGTACTACGGTCCAAAGATATTCATCAGGTGATCATTCATCTTTGCACTACAGGCCAAAGATATTCATCAAATAATCATCCACCTTTGCATTACAGGCCAAAGATATTCTTTTGTATCACCATTTAAGACTGAATATGATGAAAAATATTTTAAAGAACGAATCCAGTGAGATAAAGAACAAAAATTAGGGATTCGTAATTTAGTTTATCCAAGTTCAAGAATACTTCATAATAATCAATTGTGGAGAAAAATTCAATAATGAAGATCAAAACTTGGATCCAATCAAAGATAGGAACCATAATAGCCAGCTTGGACAAAGAAAAGAAAATTTAATTTCTCTGTGAATAGTACCGCATTCGTGAATAGTGCCGTATACGTGAATAGTGCCGTATACGTGAATAGTGTCGTATATGTAAATAGTAACCCCAATATGAAAAGATAAAAATTTCATTTTAATACTTTTTGTTTTATTCAATCATAGTTCATCATAAGAATTGATCAAACACAACCGTTAGATTAAGTCAACATTAATATGCAATCTTCAGATCAAATAAAGTGATCTAGCTCATTTCACTTCATTTTTCTCTCGTCCTTTCCAAATCTCTCCCCTATATCTAAAACAACTCTCAACTTCATTTCTCTCTCTCTTCCCTGCCTATTTTTAAACTTAGATCTGGTCATTGTTGTGCTTAGATTCTAGTTATGTATGATGGGTTTGCAGATTTCTTTTTCCTTTTTGCTAGTTAGTCTGTAGATTTATTTGTTTATTTCTCTATTTTTCTTGTTACTTGTGTATATGATATGACTTAATTTTGTAGATTACAATTTGAATACTTGAGATTTGATTACAATTTCAGATTCTAGTTGTGTATGACTTTTGTGAGAAAAGAAACATTATAATGTGTTTGTCCTATTAAAATAATAAATAGCCCGCGGGCTGTCCTAGCCCAACTCGGGCCACGGACCTCATATTTTGAGCCCAAAAAAATTTGGGCCATTTTGGCCCGACCCAAATTTGGCTCGACCCATAAATGGCCCGACCCGTTTGCCAGGTCTATGAGCCTCCCACAAAATATGCTCTCATATAAATATATAAACATGTGATATTCTACAAACTATGACTGTAAACATAAAAAAAAACATAACAAGCTTGCTATTCATACGAACCCTGGCATCAATATGTTGCAACTGTGATATACTGTTGCCCCTATAGGTGCCTTTTGCCTTGTCACCTTCAGGTGCGCTGAGGCTTTGTTCGAGGCGACAATCTTGCATCTCTATACCCAGCTCTTAGCTTTCCATTGGTCACACATCTCAGCCCATATGGGCTGCGCACATCACCAGGGGCTATGCTCATGCATGTACTGCTCACCCTGTCCTGGATGGTCGACCTCTGCATTATGCAAAGCTTTCTGTCGTTCCTTATTCAAATTATCTTTGGTTCGAACAATGCACTTTTGCCTGAACAATGTGTGAATAACTGATGCATGTGCGTCGTCCCATTTATACCTTTTCTGTAAATAAAATAACAATAATAATATTAAAACGGTGATATTAATATAAACCAACACTACTTAAAAAAATTTAGTTCATTAATTATATTATATGTCAAAATTAGAAAAATATACCTGAAATTTAGCCCAAACTACATCCTTGTGGGCGAGAGGTGTGCTCGCCCACGTAATCAGTGGCGTAGGCTAGTTCTGTAAGAATAATTGTGAAATCCATTTCACAATCTTGCTATCTTGAAAATAACTACAATATACCAAAATTTATATTAAAGATAAGTATTTTTATTATAATATTTAAAGTAATTTACATTAGTATATATCTACAACAATAGTAATATACAATGCTTATATATTAATGATGTTTAACATACGTTATGTCCGGATGAGGACAAATCTATATGATAATCTGATCATCCGAATTAGCTTTGCCCTTCGACACATGATTAGAACCCCAACTCAAGCCGCGCTTTCTTTGCGCTGCTTCAAAAGACTTCTACAAATAAAAATTTTAGGATGTTATTATGAGTTATATGATATTATATATACAAATAAAATGGAAATAATGACAGTTAATTGTATAAAATAGTTAACTACGACAACTATAAATGAAAGGTACATAAACATGAAAAGAATATAGAGAACATATATATGTGTAATTGTATGTAATACAAGTAAAACTAAACATATATTTTAATGAAAATCACTGTATGAGTCAGAATCATTTTGTATACGTATTGGAGATTCATAACCATAATTTTCTTCAGATTCAGTGTCATTGTCAGTCAATAACTCTTCCTCCTTAGTATCAATGTCATCTAGCACGGGTACTGACTCGGGATCCAATTCATTAGGTTCATCTAACTGGATTAGTTTATTGTTGACCTCTATATTTATTATAGGAGGGTTATGTAACATCTCCTCTTGGTAGAACTCCCCGTCTACTACTTGGACACGACTGCGAGCGAAAGTATGAATTATAACTTGTCAATCTGCAGGCGGTCTATCACTTTTCCTAACAGGACTAGGAGTGTAGTATACTTGTACTATTTAAGTTGTTAACACAAATGGTGTGTCGACGTACGTGGACCTATGGAGGTCAATATCGAGGATTCCATGTCGATCGACACGTATCCCTTTTTTTGAATCAAACCAATGACACTTGAACAAGTTAATCTGACTCCCATAAGTACCCTTGTATGACAACTCTATGATTTCCTACAACCCTCCATAAAAGGCACGACCAAGCTCATTGTAACAATCTCCTTGAACACACACTCCAGTGTTAGTTGTTCTTTTACCGCGAGCATATATATTTGTATGAAATTCACATCCATTTATTTTATATCCATTGCGGTTGACTTGGTCTCTGTCTGGGCCCATACCTAGGACTTGTACATTTGGAGAAATCGTTCCCTCATTAAGAGCCTACAAATTTTTTATTAAATTAAATAAATTCATAAATTAATACTATATATGTCGTGCTTAATTAAATTAACTTACTTTGTCCTTCAGCTACTGAGTTGAATATCTTTATCAGTGATGTCGGCCTGATTTGCTTTAAACTAGTCATCATATGATCTATACAATTTTATAAACATTAACATATAAATATATGAGATTGCAGGTTAAGTTATAGGTCCAATAAATATGAATTTTACATGTATACCTCACAAGTTCGTCAATCTCCTCGCAATTGAGAAGAATGTAATTCTTGCTTATAGAGGAATATGTGCTTCCCTTATCCATAAGCGCGATCCTGTAGACCAAATATAAAAATCCGATCATTTAGTTCAACGTTACCCCCATCATCATATTTCGGGACTCGATTGTCCTTTGTAAAAATTTCGTCGGGAAAATAGTCTGCGAAAACGTAGATATCTCATCAAGATTCGCCAGACCCATTGATTATGTTTGATGCAACAATCTTACCAAATGGGATGACCGACAATCTCATCACACGGTCACGCATCTCCGTCCCCGACAATCACGGTGCTTGCATATCATTGTCTACTTTTCCTTTCTTGAAGTATTCTCTATTTCTTCGAAACAAGTGTTCTACCAAAAAGAAATGACGATGATAGTCAAACTAGCAAGGCTTTCAACCTTTTGATAGATTGAAAGACTTTGTATGCTATATACAATATTGACAAGCCAACTTTCCATGTGTAATCCATCCAGTTAACATACTATAGCAGGAATGTCACTTATAGTCCACATAATTGTTGCCTTAAGGTTGAAATTTGTTTTCGTGAAAATATCCACTCCATCTTCCCATAATACCTTTAAATCATCTATAAGTGGTCTCAAGTAAACATCTAGGTTCTTTCCAGGACTCTTGGGACCAGGAATCACGAGTGAAAGAAACAAGTATGGTTGTTTCATATACATCCAAGGGGGCAAGTTGTACGAAGTAACAATCACAGGCCAGCAGGAGTACGGAACAACGTAGTGGCCGAACGGGTTGACACCATCAGTAGACAATCCAAGGCTTACATTTCTAAGTTCCAATGCAAACTTAGGATATGATAAGTTGAAATCTTTCCAAGCCTGCCCATCTACAGGATGCCAAGTCATATGTTCAGCTGTTCTTGAAGACATGTACAATCTTTTTAGCCGACGTGTAATTGGAAAATACCTTAAAATATTAAAAGGTATATTTGTCTTTTTTGTAGTCACACCCTCTTTATTATGCACTTTGTCTTTTGTTCATTTTCCTTATAAAATAACATGCAATCATTCGGACATGCATCGATCTTTTGGTATCCAAGACCCAACTTCTTCACCATTTTCTTACAATAAAAGTAATTATCAGACAATTTTTCATTGTCAGGAAACATACTCTTAATGGCCTTCAAGAGCAACTCAAAACACTCATTTCTCATGTTGTGATCAGCCTTGATGTTAAGTAATGTCGCCACTGCAGATAATGTAGTGTGATTGGTGCAACTGTTGTTCGAAATTGGTATAGACCATTTACTCGCAAGTATACGTGGTCAACAAGTAATAAAGTGAAAAGTAGAGTGTCGATCTCACGAGGATTATGCTAATAATATTAAGCCAAGTACTAACTTTGTATCAATTCAATCTTATTTAATCAATTGATTAAAGATTGTAAAACTAAATTATCAACAAGGATTAAAAATCAGATTGAAGATTACAATTTCCCCCAATGTCTCGTCTAAATATTATTAAATTGATTATTTAGAATTGCCAACAAAAAATACTAATAGTTTATATAATCATTTTCCAAATAATTATATAACATATCTATTATTATTAATTTCACTATATTCCTACGAGAAACAATAATAACAAATTCATTAAGTATCATCTTCCACACGTTGCTTGCGGTCTACAGGTATTATCATATCCCGTCTACAATTTAACATTCACTCCGAGGAAGAATTACTAATCACAAGTTATCATATTCAGATCTAAACTTATAATCCATCATCCAATTTCATAAAAGTTGTCACAATAATTGCTAGATAGACAATCATTTATGAAGCACAAAACATGATAAACGATTCAAATATAATCAATAATAAACAACAACGACAATAAATTAATTTAAACTAAACATTGGGTTCAATTGGAATCTCAATAAAAAGCTAAGTCATAGTGTAGGAATAAAACATTATCAATAAATCAAGTAACATCTTAGATTACAAAAATAAAAGGAAGAGAAAGCAAAACAAAAATTATGTCACACAGCCTTGCTCTCCAATTCCGCCTTTAAACCTTGTGCTCCTTCCTTGACAGCTTATGAGAAACCCTAGCTTTGATGTATGTTAGATCAGATGTTAGTCTGCTCTCTAAGGTTTTAGTCTCCTCTCTAGGGTGTTAGTCTCCTCAAATCATGTCTCTTTATTGGTATTTATAGATCTTAAGTGAAAACTTATCAAATGTAGGCATTCCGGTCCAATTCTAAGTCAAAAACCGTGCCAAAACTCGTTCAAACGGGTCCCAAGTGAATCCTAGCACCTCAAGATCCGCGGTTCTCCATATTGCTAGCCGCGACTTCTATCCAGCGCTGCGAATTCCTCTTCTTCCGGTCGTGGCTCCCAACATTCTATCCATAAAAAATCTGCTATTGTGATGTAACTTGTGTGCCATTTTTCTATTAGATAACGACCGAATATCAACTTGGTCTCTTCTTGAAAGTTGTAGCCCTAATAATTTAGATGAATTTAGGCCTTTGAATAACCTCATATGGATTTCGAAAGCTCAAGTTATGAGCATTTGAAGTGAACTGGTCCAAAAACGAATCCAATCCAAGCAAGGTTCGAATCAGCTCACTTTGACACACTGTTTGGACCCAAACAAACTCGCATTTTTGACCACCATACCTTTCTGGAAAGCTTTAAAATTCCTCTACAAACTTCCAGAAGACAACTATTGTAAGACCCCGAATTTTATGAAATAAAAGTAATCAATTTTTCTTATAATTATTATTCTAAATAGTAAGGTGATAATTTAATAAATGTTATAGTTATTGGTGATATGTGCAAATTTTACAAAGTAAGCAAGTTGTCATAAAATATTCGTTTTGTCGGGAAATATTCTTTTGTCGGAGAATATTCGTACGACGGCACAATCATTGGTGGACCACACAACGGAATAATTATCGGATATAGAAAGCAACAAAAATAACCTTTTTATAAAAATAACGGCAAGACTTTTACCGTTAAACTGTTAAAATACCCGGTGATAAAAGTACAGTAATACGCGTTGTTGCATAGTAGCACACAATATTATACAGTATATTTGATTATTGATTATTACGTAAGAAGTCACTCAGTATTCAATAATTGCCACAGTAGTTGCTGCATAGTATCTCATATTATTGATTCAATTATTGTCACAGTATCATCTGTACAATATTTTATATTATTAAATCAATAATTGACATGACACAGTTATTTATATTATTATTTATATTATTGACAATGTCTAAAAAGTTCTGTCGAGGAAAGGGTTAGGTTATCTAATTGCGCGCCAATAAGGAGAAATCCTTATCAAAAAACCTTTTTTTCCTAGGAACGATCTGGTTGTCAACATTGTGAATCTATAATATTAATTGTGAATAATTATTGAAGGATTAAAAAGCATTGATTAATTATGTGATGACTAAGAAGAAGTTGCCGACACTCGAATGAAATAATGGTGATATATGGCATTTTGTAAGTTTGAGACCCATACGTCATCATCTAAGAGTCACTTTCGCCAATAGTACTTGCCTTTACCAGACGTCAAACCACTTGTCTTTTCATATTACAGGTGTTAAACCACTTATCTTTTCACATTACAGGCGTCATGCCACTTGCCTCTTCACATTTCAAGGGCCAAGCTAGAATTCTTCTATAAATAGAAGCTCACTTCTTCGTTATTTCTTACCAATTCACAAAAGCTATAGAGAGAGAAACTATAGAGAGAGAATAAGAGAGAAAGAAGAAGAGTATTTTGCAACTACACTATTGTAGTATCCAATCTCCTACTAAGGTAAAGGATGTGATTTTATACTCGCAAATGATATTATTTTTCTCGTAAAGGATGTTATTTTCTTTATACTCATAAGGGTTGTCATTCTATTTCTTATTAATCTGTGGGAGTAACCTGTCTACGCGGACTACCGCATGCCTGGTGAATAAACATTCGTATTCATTCTTTATTAAAGTTGTAGAAATGATCTGTCTATGCGGATTACTGCATGACGGGTGAAAGTTCATTTGCAGTTTCATATATTATTTCATTTCATATTCCTAAATCTAAACTTACTATGGTAAATATTGCTTCTATAATTCCTGAAATGATTAGAAATTGCTTAAGGTTTTCGCTTCATCTAATATCATTTCACTGGAAAATTGGTCTGAACTTTTTTATTAAATTTTTTTTAATCTTTTCATGTCGGGGTACTATTCATCCGGGGTACTATTCATACCGGAGTATTATTCATGCCGGTGTATTATTCATAACGAAATTTAGTTTCTTTTTTTTGTCCAAATTATCTTTTATGAAACATATTCTTGAAGTTGAATCTATGTTTTTATCTTTATGTTGACAGTTTGGACATTATTGAACTTTTGATAAATTGAATTATAAATTGTCCTTGATCTCACTCTATTCATTCTTTATATCATTGTCATAATTCTCAGACTTAAATTGTGGTTAAAGTTATCTTTGGCCAGTAGTGCAAAGATGAACTGTTGATTGATGAATATCTTTGGCCTTTGTGGCAAAGATGGAATATTGATTGGTATAATCATGACAATTGATTTTACAGTTGTGTGTCTTTAGCCCGTAGTGCAAAGATGGACTGTTGTTTGGCATGATCATGACCATTGATATTATAGTTGAATATATTTGGCCCGTAGTGCAAAGATAGACAATTGATTGGTATGATCATGACCATTGTTGTTACGTTTGAAGGTCTTTGGTGTAGGGTGTAAAGACGATATGATTATTAAGTGTCTTTAGCTTTTGTTGCAAGGACATTGAGTGAAAAATCTATTAAGCCTTTGTGGCAAGGAGAAACTGTTGATTTACATGATTATGAATATGAATTGTGAATTAATATAACCATGGTCTTTGGTGTTACAGGTAAAGACAGGTGATGAAAATTCTCTTCGTCCTGGGTGCAAAGAGGACTTAATCAACATAATTATGAACATGAACTATTGTGGGCAGGAACTGTTGATTGATGTTACAGGGATAGAATATTGTTGGTGGACTTTTAACATGGAGAAGATAATAGACATTATGGTCTATTTAACTCTTCTAATGGATTGTTCGTTCCGCTATAGTGGTTGATCTAAAACTTGTTGTCTATTATATTCTGTTAGATTTTCACTGTTGAAGACTAAGGATAATTCAGTTTTTATTATCTTAGTCATGATATACTTTACTGGGCTATTCGTGCTCACCCTTTTACTTCATAATTCCTTTTAGGTAATAAGAGTGTAGCTAGGTCGAGCGGGGCGGGGATAACAGGGGAATAAAGCGATGGTCTATAACTGTTGAAGTTTTCCATAAAACAGTATGGAAATAATTGTATTGAGGACTTAAAATGTGTGTATCGTATTTTATACGTCATTTAATAATTAATTTTGGTAAACAACAATAGGGTGATAAGAACCTGACTTTAGAAGGGTGTGTTGCCACTATCATACAAGATGTCTAACCACATACAAATTGGTGTTACATAAGACATGATTGTGCGCATCCACTTGCTGACTACATCTATGAGCACTGCCTATATAATCTTGGAGTATGGTTGGAATATAATCCTCATTTTAAGACAATGGAGATAATTATATGGCAAGAAAATATCCACCATTGAAATGAATAGGATAGTCATCTTCTCGTTCTTCTTTGGGGCCTATGGGTCAACCAAGGTTAATTCTCAAGTCCTATGATATCTATTATAGCTTAGAAGCCTGGCTGCCCATGTACGAAGGCTTCCTTGAGCATTTTCTAAAGATTTTAATTCCTAAAACAGTTATTGACTGTACCTTAATGTAAGGTCTAATTGATTTGGAGTGTGGGTACTGTTATTTGTATTGAAACTCACAGTTTATATGTGGTCGTATTTTGTACGACAGTTTAATAATTGGAATAAGAAATTTGTATTTGAATTCTGTACCATATATTTTGGCGACTCAAAATGGGTTGTGTGGACTTATTTTGGGGGCATCATAACTATCTCATTCTAAAACTCTAACACCATCTAAATCTCAATTGAAGCTCTGAAGGTTAAATCGCCGAAAAGCTAAAAATCCAAAGATACTCCAATTTGACTCAAAATGCATCCATATAGCTCCCATTTAATTAGAATGCAGCCAAATAGCTCCCAAATTTATTTCCTCCATAAAAAGGAATAGAAAATACTTGAAAACTCAAAAATCATCAAGTCAAAAGTGCTCAATTTATAGGTTCAGAAACCACTCATCAGCAACCATGCCACAAACAGTTTGCTACCCTTGTCTAATAACTTAAAGAACACTTTCGAATCAGAATTGATAGACTGCTATCTGCATAGTTCCCAATCAAAATTCGGCCGTGCAATATCATGAACCATGTCATTAATACGATGGGTATTGCTGCTTGGATTGTGTACTTGTGCGATGCCATTGTCTCTTCTTTGCCCATGTTCCCACTAACATTTTTCGTAATTTTTCATGAACCCATAAACAAGTAAATGATTGTTTACCATGTCTCTGTCTATATAATTTATATTCTTACATTTCAAACAAGAACATCTTATCTTGTTATGACCATTCACACATTCCAGGTGATTATACACATAATCCAGAAACACTTGACAACCAATTCTAAATTCAACTATAACACATATCTGGGCACTTGACTTTCGTTGTCTCATCCAACTACGGTCTTAGTAGAGGTCTATGATACCACGGTACCTATTTTGATAAGAATTATTGTATTCCTCTTGTTAGAGATTTACAATTCAGCCCAATTCCATTTATGATGCTTATAAATTCATATAGATGTATATGTACATATATAACATGAGTGTGCATCATAAATGCATATTCAGGAATGGAATGAGGATGCATACCAAAACAAATTTACAAAGCATGAGATCAACTACCCAAAGGCATGATATATTGTTGTGGGTCTTAAAGTAGAATGAGGTATAGTCCTATGTCATCATATATATTTTAATTGACATCTGCACCAACCTAAAGACAATAGATTCCCAGGGGTAGAATATAAATCATTGCATCATGCATGGTCTGCATATGCATTGGGACAAGTCAACATCATTTTTTTTGCATATACGTAGGTATAATATAAATATACGCCTTTGTTCAGTTACCCAACCAATGATTTTTTTTTGCCAAAATCTCCCCTATAATATGGACTATTCACATGCACGAGGCCATGCATATATGGCCATTTTGTAGGCACCCAAGACACAACTCAAAAGAAATATACAAATTTCCAATATAATAATACCAAAATAATAACGAATGGATGTAAAAGTAGTAAAAAGTTAACCCAACAAAGCACAACATAAAAAATGTTAAGACTATTCGATTATTGTTTGTGCCAACTTAGCTTGGTCCCTTAAAAACGCTATATTATGGTTGAGCACAGTTACATACATAATTCTTCTTTTGCATTAATGTATTTACACGTCTAGTCTGAGACTCCGAAATCTCTAATTGCATTAACTTTCACAATTATAAGTATAGACCTTAATTCTTTCTACTTTTGCATACATATATTAATTTTGAGCACAATTATATGGATAGTTTGCTTTGTTTATTTATTTTTACATCGTATTAGGCCTTGACTTATATCCATTTTTTGTTCATTTGTAAAGTTCTCTAGATTTTGTACATAATTAGTTCAATACATGCCTTGTAAAGTTCAAAGATAATTACTTATGCATATAGTTACAGATTTTAAATATAATTAGTTTAATACATAAATTGTAAAGTTCAATGCATATTGATCCTTGTGTGCAGTTTTAGCGTATCAAAGAGGTCTCTAAATGATGGTAGATGTTGTTTCGTGAGTTCTTATTGTTGAACAAAATTTTTTCTTGTCCTTGATTGACATGATATTTGTGATTAAAGTGATGAAAATTAAAGTCAAATGAAATTAAAGGAATATGTTAATTTTTATACTTAAATGTTGGAATTTTAGAATTTTGAATCTTTCCTTACCTACCAATGACAATAACAAGTCAGTTATATATATATATATATATAGCTGTGAGAAATAGTTTGGGATGAGCAAAATTGCAAAAGTGTGGGGTTGTTTATTCTCCAATTTAGAAGTTGTTAATTTTCATGGAACTTGAGGTGAATTGATGGTCTGCGTATCTGTAACAAACGAGAATTTTATATTTTAATTTTAAATATTTATTGAATTAAATAAATATTTTAAAAGATTTATTTAATGAATTAAATAAATAATTAATGTGATTATGTATGGAGTAATTTAATTAAGTGCAATATGTTAATTAAATTGTTGTGTAAGTAATTTTGTGGTGTAGTTCTAATTTAATTGAGATAATTAAATTAGATGAATATTACGTGATATTTGTTAATAAAGATTTACTAAGTTGTTACATAGAATTATGATTAATGAGTAAATTATAATTGTGTAGCAATTTAAGTGATGTGACAATTTTATTTAATGAATGAATGTTAGCTTGTATTTAATAAAATTGGGATAGTAAGATTTAATTAGATAAAGTGTGACATTGAAAACTATATAGTAAAAGAGTTATTAAAATAAAATAAAAAGGGCTTTAAATTAGTTTTGCTAAACAAGGCCCTTAAATCTGTTTTAATCCTGTTTTACCAAACAAGGTCTTAAGTCCTAAAAATTTATTTTTAATTTAAAGAGGTTTTGCCAAACAAGCTTTCTGGTTTTTGATTTTTAAAAACCTGTAACTAATATATGTATTTAGTAGAGTAAAAATATATTTGTCAGTTATATGTTATATCTATTATATGTATATTATATTATACTACGTTAAGTTAGTCAGAGTTATAAGAAGAACATAGTAAGAAAACTAGAGAGAAAAGAGAGAAGAAGAAAGAAAGAGGAAGAAGTTTTGTGAAATTAAAACAAGGAGTCATCATCATCACCATCATCTTCTTCTCCTAAAACAACAAAAGGTATAATCTAATGTAAACTTTGTTCTTCCATGTTTTCATAATCTTAAGTTCTCTGTAATTTGGTTTTCATGATAAACTATAAATTGATGATCTATATGTGTTAGATTATGTATATAAACTATTTTATATGTGTTATAAGGTAAATTAAGTGGTTCAATTCATGTAAATATGATGAACATGAAGAAATCATGTTCATAGCAATTTACAGTGAACTAGTTTAAAAAATTATTTCTTAAATATCAAAATTGGTGTTTGATTATGCTATGTTATGTAAATTAAGTTTAGATTATAATAATATATTAAGAAACAAAATCAATATGATTCGAATTATGTGATTTGGTTTAAAAATAAATTCACAGTGTTAATTTTCTTCAAGAACACTTAACAATGGTATTTTTTTTTCAAAATCATAAAATTAAGGGTTTTGATTATGTGTTGTGGTGTTTATGTATATTAAAAACATGTTAGAAGTTTAAAGTTATGATTTTATAAAGTTTTATATGCATTATATGTATTAAATTCTGAATTTGGTGCGAGAAAATAAGCCAAATTGAGCTTTTTTCTACACAAGTTTGCGAGCTGATTTTTCATCAGCATGAACACCCGCCTCAACGTGCTTATTACCCGCCCCAACGGGCTTATTACCCGCCTCAGCAGGCTTCCTTGCTATCCGGGATTTTATTTTGTGTGTTTAAGCCCTAACATGAGGAATTAACTAAATGTAATAAACCTGATGACATGTAAAGTATATAAAACAATAATGTAACATATTGTTGACATGTGTAAGATAATTTGAAGTCTAATATTAACAAGTTATGTGTGTATTTGAATATTGTTGTTGTAAGGTATGATTATGATGGTTTAAAAGATTAGACACGTATGATATGCATATTGTGAGTTTAGATTCACGTTATGTGGTTAGTTAGCAAGTTAAGTTTACGAATCACGTTGTTAAGTTGAACTTAAGTGAGAAGTTCAACGCTTAAACATAGTGGTTATGAAACTAATCGATATTGTAAACGTAATGTAATGTGTAGGATAATTATGGAACGTGATTGTAAATTGTAGGTTGTGCACGAGGCAAGTGTTCTAAACTCAAACTTTAATTTTATTGAGCAAGTTGTTCTATCATTTCTTGTTATAATTATGCAAGTTATTTTACTCTCTAAATTCCATATTGAGAAAGTATATTATTAAAGTTCATTATTGAAATAATGAGACCTTGACTTAATTGTTCAAGTAAGATCTATTCTATCTTTCAAATGCTTTAAGTTATTTCTAAAGCATGACTGTTGCATATGATGTCTATTGTTATGACTCATAACTATTTCGTAATTCTTTTATTATTGAATTCTTAATTATTGTAAGTTGATTCAACTACTTCTTAATTGATGATAGTTGAACTCTAAATTACCCTTTGAGCTTATTCAAATCAAATTTTCTTTGGTGCGGACTTGTTAATGAAAACTGAGATGAACAACCCTAGTAATAGGGAATTATCATGCGAAAGCGTTAAGATGTTTGTGCACAATACATGGTACGAAGGGCTGATCCCCCTAAATACGAGTTAAGAGTCCATATAGTCTAACGACTGTTAAAGGTCTAAGTAGAAATACTTACCACTTGGGACATAGTTCAAGGTCTTATGACCCTCAGATAAATTCTAAATCTTATTCTAGATTATCGTTGATAGAAATATTATTCAATTCAGTTGAAGTTATTCAGTATATGTCATCACTATATTTCAAGTGAGCTTTTGTTTGCTCATTCTTGCATTTATATAATCATTGCAGATAAACTCGAAAGAGTTGACGAACCGTCAACTAGTAAAGGAAAGAGCAAGTTGAACAAGTGAAGACTTGTTTATATTTATGACATGATCTGTAATAAGACATAAATTTTATTATGTGATATTTTATTTTTCGCATTTGTTGATGTTAAGGTTAGATAACACTGAGAATGTTTTTGGACGAGGTTGTAATCCTTTTTATAAGAAAGATTTTATTTATTTTATAAAGGTTGTAATTTATCTTACATTCTTTATTTATAGGCAATAGCTATGTTTTATTTAGAAAGTGAACACCAAATTCCGTGAAAATGAAGTACTCAGATTTGAGGGTGTCACATTATCTCTTGGACATTTTGCTCAAATTGTTTCAGACCAGACACGTATATTCATGTTCTTTGCTTATGATCTCTCGCAACATAAAATTGTTCTACTTTTCTTAGCACTTATTATGCATGTATATATGTATATATGTATTATAGTGAATGTCTTCTACTTTATCTTAACGTTAGTTCTTATCATATAATGTAACATGCAGTGGTTAAGCTTTAGGTTCTTACCATTTATGTGTATATATACATATGTATATGTATATACTTTTGTTTGTTGTTAATAAAATATTCAACCGGTAATTTGAGTTTTTTCTTGTATTTAGAGGCATATGTGACAGTCAACTAATTAACTAATACTATAAATTAATAAAAGGAACTACAATATATGCCTTATCATGGTTTATTACAAAGAAGGAATATCTTTTCCAGCAATGCACATTCCTTAGAATATTCAACACAGGGCATATTTGTGTTCTAAAATACATTTACCATTGAAGTTCTGATTTCAAGTGCCATTGTCTAGAACTCGGGAGGGGATCCACCAACTGATATGGCTTTATATGAAATCGAAATTAATAGTTTTTTCATCAAATACAAACTCACTCTATTCCAAAAATAGAAATACATTTTCATTTTTGGTATGTCCCAAAGAAAAATGCATTCTTATTTTAAGATTATAAAGTAGAATGATATTCCTAATTCGGGAACATAAAATTATCATTAAGGGTACATTTGATAACATAAAATTATCAATGAAATGGAGGGTGTATCTATATCCCTCATCAATTTTAAATTTTACGATTAAAATTGAATAGGAAAAAAAAATGAGAAACCATACTTGATGGAACGACAGAATAGTCTGGGTGGCGTGGCCTCCCAACTCTTTTCTCCCTCTCTTCTTTTTCTTTCTTCTTCGTCTCTTATGGCATGTTTTTGTTCGATTGTCTGGGATTAAAAAGAATCAGCGACCGAGTGCGGTCGCTGATTTTTATTGATTTGACTTTTTTAGCGATCGCAAATCGGTCACTTTTAATAACCGGTTGCATGCAATAAGCCTGCCCGCCAACTATTGCGCCAAATTTATGGCGACAAAATTGAATCAGCGATCGCATGCGGTCGCTGATATTAACTAGCGACTACATTTATGTGCAGTTACTAATATCAGTCGTTATTAATAGCATTAGCGATCGGATACTGCGGTCGCTTATAGTCTTCGTCGCTGTTGGACCATTTTTTGTAGTGTATGAAATTATTAAAAGCTTAAAGCTCAAGCCTTATTCGTTACAAATGCACTATCATACACCTTAGGGATAAACATAAAATATAAATATAAATTAGATAGTGCCACAACGATCAACTTGTGACTTATTATTACCCATATGAACCTAATTCCTGGGATCTCCATTCACATTGGTTGGGTTACCATCACTATTGACCTTTGTTTTAGGCATAACTGTCATCCCCCTCGATGTAGTCTCTATAAACCTTTTGTTAAGTGGTTTGGTCAAAGGGTCGGCTAAATTCATTCCCGACCTTACATAATTTAGAGATATCACACCATCATTAAGCAGCTGTAGAATATTTTTATGCCTTAAGCGTATATGCATATTCTTGTCATTATGAGTTTGATTTAAAGCTCGACCTATTGCGGCTTGGGAATCACAACACATAGACACATATTAAATTGGTCTCTTCCATAAAGGGATATCTACTAATAGGTTTCTCAACCAATCAGCCTCAACACTTGCCAAATCTAAAGCAATAAGCTCAAATTCAATAGTGGAATGAGCAACACAGGTCTTTTTGGTTGATTTCTTAGCGATAGCACCACCACCAAGGGTGAACACCAATCCACTCGTTGATTTAATCTCATCTTAATTAGAGATCCAGTTAGCATCAGTGTACCCTTCAAGTACAGATGGATAACCTGTAAACAATATACCAAAATCCATAGTGCCTTTAAAATATTTAAGTACTTTAGAAATTATTGTCCAATGCTCATCATTAGGATTATGTGTATATCTAATCAATTAATTTACATCATATGCAATGTCAGGTCTCATGCAATTTGAAAGAAATCCAAGACTACCAATAATTTGTGCATACTTATTTTGTGACAAACTTTCTCCTTTACTCTTCTTTAAGGAAATGCTATGATCATAAGGTGTGCACACAGGTTTAGAATTAAATTGACCAAATTTCTTAAGTAATTTTTCAGTGTAATATTCTTGTGACATAAAAAATCCACTAGCATTTACGATCAACTTTATTTCAATAATAACATCAGCTTCACACAAATCTTTCATATCAAAATTCAAAGAAAGAATAGATTTAGCAACATTAAAAACATGTAAATCAGTACCACTAATAAGCATGTTATCCACATAAAGACATATAAACACCCCCATATTTTTATCAAATTTAGAATATATGCACTTTTTTACATCATTAATAACAAATCCATTTTCTATCATAACAGAGTAAAATTTATCATGCCATTGTTTAAGTGTCTGCTTAAGTCCGTATAATGATTTTACCAATTTACAAACTTTATTTTCCTTACCATGAGCTACAAACCCCTCGGGTTGCTCCATGTAAATTTCTCTATTTAAGTTTGCATTTAAAAATGATGTTTTTACATCCATTTGATGAATAACCAAATTATAAATAGAAGCCAAAGCAATTAAAACTCTAATAGAAGAAATTCTAGCTAATGGAGAATAAGTATCAAAATAATCAAGGTCTTTTTTTTGTGTATAGCCTTTGGCAACAAGCCTGACTTTAAACTTATCAACAGAGCTATCGGGTTTTAATTTTCCTTTAAAAATCCATTTGCACCCAATGAGTTTAGCACCACTAGGCAAATCAACAAACTCCCTAGTATGATTACTCATAATAGGTTCTATTTCATTATTAATTGTCTCTCTCCAGGATGGAACATCGGGTGAAGTCACAACCTCAGAATAAGTAACATGATCATTATCCATTAAAAAAGTATAAAAATCATCACCAAAATTTGTTTATTTCCTTACTCTTTTACTCTTTCTAAGTTCAACAGGTAAGTCTTGTAATTTTTCAAAAGTTTCGTCATGTAACTTAAGTCTATGATGAGTAACCATTTTTTAACATATGAAAATTATTTTCAAAAAACATTGCATTATTAATTTCAAGCGCAGTATTAATGTCTAACACATTACTTTTAATAACAAGAAATCTATATGCAACAATATTTTCAACATAACCAATGAACATGCAATTAGAAGTTCTAAAGCCAATTTTCTCTTTTTAGGATCAGGAAGTAAGACTTTAGCCAAACACCCACACATTTTGAGATATTTTAAATTAGGTATATAATTTTCCCATAATTCAAATGAAGTCTTACTAGTCCTTTTATAAATGACTCTATTTTGAATGTATCATGCAGATAAAATAGCTTCCCCACAAGTTAGGAGGTTCACCAAAACTAATCAATAAAGCATTCATCAATTCTTTTAAAGTTCAATTTTTTCTTTCAGCAACACCATTAGATTTTGGTGAATAAGGAGGTTTATTTTCATGCAGAATACCATGTTCTTCACAAAATAACATTTAAATGTTCATATTCACCACCTCTATCAGATCTAAGCCTTTTAATTTTTCTATCCAATTTCTTTTCAACTTCATCTTTATATTTAACTAAAATATCAAATGCTTCATTTTTATGTCTAAGCAAATAAACATTAGTATACCATGATAAATCATCAATAAAAGTCACATTATATTTTTTACCACCTCTTGTCATAATTGATTTCAAGTCTCTCAAGTTTGAATGAATAAGACTAAGTAATTCTAATTCTCTTTCTAACACAGGACCTGTGCATGGTTTATTGGTTATTTTAGTTTCAACACAAGTGCGACATTTATCATGTTCGAAAATTGAAATATTTTTAAGAATGCCTATTTCTTTCATTTGTTTAATATGAGTAATTAACATGACCTAGTCTAGCATGCCACAAAGAATCACACTCAAGTAAATAAGCGGAAGAACTAGCATTTTCATTCAAGACATTAGAAACATTAAGTGCAAATAACTCATTATTATTGTACCATTTACCCACAAATAACCCATTTTTAGTCATTATAATTTTATCTGACTCAAAGATAACTTTTATTCCCACATTGCCTAGCAAAGACACAGACACAAGGTTTCGACGGATATTTGGCACATGAAGCAAGTTTTTCAATGAGAGGATTTTTCCAGAGGTAAGCGTAATAAAGACTTTCCCTTTTTCAAAAATAGGTGCAAGAGTAGAATCTCCCATGTAAACTTGTTCCTCTCCTTCTCCCAATTGTGTATAGGAGGAAAATGCATTTTAATGCCACAAATATGTTTAGTAGCACCAGAGTCTACCACCCAATTATTAGCATGTGCAACCATGTTAACTTCATAAACGACCACAACAATAACATCCGCCTCAACCAAATTTGTATTAGGTGGGCAGGTTTATTGTTCCTCTTCTTATGTCTGCATTGCACAATATGATGTCCAGGGTTCCACAAATAAAACAATTACCTTCTTTTGGTTTTTCATGTTTTGATTTTGTAAGAACAAAATCAACCTTTGCAATATCTAAGATTAATAAAATCTTAGTTTGCCATATCTTAAAATTAGAACCAGAAAATGTCTCAATTTTTGTGACATCGGGAATGGTCTTAGTAGCGGTTAACATAGCAGAATCCATGATTATACTTAAGATTGTAATAAAATAATTAAAACATACTATAAAAATTAAAAGAGAGTTAATAATATATCACCTAAATAAATTGAGGTGTGCGTAGAGCACTGTCCTTAAGGATAATTTTTGCCCCTCCGATATTATATATCACCGGTGCAAAAGGTCACAACGGATACCATTTAAGACTCAACAATTCTATCTTCTCTAATGTGCACTCAAATAGAGAAGGTGACATGAACAACCATTAGTTTTTCTTGAGTTTTAGAAAAAATGATTCAAATGAAAGTGTTAGTTCTCAAATGCACGTTAGTTATCTAGAAGGGGGGTTGAATAGATATTTTAATTTTTTTTTGTTTAAAATACTTTGTCAGTATTGAATATACTGACAGCAGCAGAATATATGTTTATTTCCCTTCAAGATATTGCAATTATGGTTTGATAAGCAGTTATAGCAGTTATCACAGGTATAACAGTTATAGCAGTTAATGAGAGACAAAGAGACACAAAGGTTTTAAGTGGTTCAGAGCACACAAGGCTCTTAGTCCACTCTTCTACTCTATGAGTAGGAAATCCACTAAGGATATCTCTTACAACTTGAATCACTTAGATTCCTTTAAGGCCAGCAGCCTTGGAACTTCTCTTAGTTCACTTTTGAACTTTTCAAGTCCAGCAGACTTGGTACTTCTCTTAGTTCACTCTTGAACTCTTCAAGTCCTTCTGACTTGGAACTTCACTTGAGTTGATAGTTGTATTCTGGGGTGTGCTACTCAGTTGTAATTAAGCATCAGTTTTGAAGAACTGAGTAGCGAAGTAAGCCTTCCTTTTTCAGGATTTGTAGAGTTGATCGTTGAGTGTTCTTGAGCTTTTCTCGTTGTATTTTCTTTCTTTGCTTGTCTTACTTGCTTAGTCTGAATCCTTGTCTGATTTCATTATAAAAGAGCCATTCAAAATGTATCCGTTTGAATGCTTTCGTTGCAGCATTAAATGCTTTAGACGTTTCTGTGCAGTTGATGTTGACATCTTGCTTTCCTGCTGCTGAGCCGTCTGGCCCACTGACACAGCAGACTGCAACTTCACCTAACACCTGAAAAGGTGTTTTCAGCAGGCGGTTTAGTCCTTTCCTTAGCTTCTTCAATACGCTTCTTCGATTTGTACTAAGGATGAATATGGAATCATTGGGACCATCAAATTGTCAACGACTATAAGCCTTTCTTCATTTGTTGCTCTTCCTCCCTTCATCAGAACTATGAACTTTTATGCTGACTGAAGGAACACCACGATTGTAGTCATTGTACCATAATCGTTGTGTGTTGGCTTGCACAGGCTGGACTCAGACTTGATCGTAGAGAACACTACGATTTTTGTTAAGCTCTTTGGTAGACTACGATTTCTTCTTGCTTGTCTTGTAGACTCCAAGCTTCTGAGAGCACATTGCGATTCTTGACTTAGCTCGGTAGTCGCTCAAATCATCTTCATGATTCTCAGTGTGGCTTTCAAGGCAGACTACGATTCTTTGATGGTTTCACTTAAGCTCCACGAATCTTGCCTTGGCCTCTGCAGACTTGGTTTTCTTGGCAGACTACGATGCTAGACATCTTCATTGAAACTCCACGATTCTGCCTTGGCTTCTATATGTTGCCTTTGACAGACTACGATTCTGTCAAGACTTTAACTTTTACATCTCAAATAGATCAACCTAACAGTTTTGATCTTTTCTTCTATACATTTATTTACATAAATGATAAACATTAAAGCTCAGATCAACCTAATAATTTTGATCTATCATCTAAGTCCTTGTACATATGATCATTGAAGGACTTTACACTTAAGCATTTATATTTACTTTTAACATCAAATTTGAATACACAATTCCCAACAATTTCCCCCTATTTGATTTTGACATAATCAAGGAGATTTGTATCATTGCATCATTTTCTAACTGCAGAGTGCTAGAAAGTAAATATGGCTTAGTGTTTCAATGAGCAACTGAAATTTCTAGAGAATAAGTATGAATTTATTGATGTTTGAAAAGCAATTACAATCTAGCATAGAAACATTAATACAGCATTAAATTTAACTTATCTCTATCTTCTTTGCCTCTTATTCCTTGGAGGGTTGGCATGCTCTTCAGCTCTTCTTCTCCTTAAGGCTTCATCTCTCCATACAATGTCCTCTATCTCTTCTCAGGTCAGAGGTTCTTGATGATCATGTATGGTCATAAAGGCATGATCTCCAACTGGCATGTTAAGACCAGTAGAGGATATACCTTGTGAGCCAGAAGCTTGACCTTGACTCCTTTGAATTGGTTCAGCCATGAGAGGACGCTGCAGCTGTTGATCAGATCGTGGAGGCTGATAACTTGGAATCCTGGGGTTGCCACCCGACGATTGACCAATTTAAGTTTGTCTTTGCCTCTGCTGACGTTGCCTTCTACTTCCTCCTCTGCTGCCTCTACCTCCTCTGCTTCTATCTCTTTGCTTATTATTCTCCCCCTTTATGTCAGTATCAAGGGTTTGAATATCGTCAAAGAGACGCTTGACCCCTTCCGCTAGCTCATGCATCTGAGAGCGGTTGAGTGCAATGTCACTATGATTTTCCTCGACTAGAGCCTCAGTTTGTCTTCTTTGTTGCTGAAGCCGCTCCATTGCGTTGTTATTCTAATTAATTTGAGTAACACTGTAGGCTTGGAATTGTTGTAGTGAGATACGCAGTTCTAAAATTTGTTTGGTCATTAGCTCATTTTGAGATTATTGAGTCTTCTGCATGATCTCCATAGCCTCCTTATGCTTCTTTGTTGCAGCAAAATGAATAACATCTCTTTTACTGAGGCTATCAGCCATTTCCTTGACAATCTCCCTTAGCTTCTTGGACAGCTCAGTTGCCAAATTTCCTGGCAGAGTCTTGACAGAGTCGATCATGTGATCGAATCTCAGTTGAAGCGTCAGAGAGTGTGCTTCAAGTATCTCTCCAGACTCTGAAGCCATTTGGCTTGTCGTATCAGCTAGCTCCTCCTTTGTTGGCATTAGAGACAATAGATCAAGAATTCGTTGTGTCTCAGGAGGAGGAGGGGCATTATTGGGTTCACCTCTCCTTGACATGCTTGAGAGAGCAAGTGATATGTCAAAATATTCATTGTTGGAGGATGAGGGAATATCTGCTTGGGTTATAGTGGCTTGTGGTTGCTGTATGGGCGAAGTATTTGGTTCAGGAATTTGGGTTTCTGGTTCGTAGAGCTATTCTGGGGACTCTACGATTGCCGTGTTAGATTGATCAATAGGCACAAATCGTAGTGTATCGTCCAGGGTTGGTGTCTCAATAGTTGAGCTTGCAAACATTTCTTCAACTACTCTTGTGATATGCTCAATCACCATTAGTTCATTTACAGTTGGCTCTACGAGAATAAGTTAATTATTTGGTTCATCAGTCACAGAGTTTTGGGACTCTGTAACTGAAAATTGATTGAGTGAATGCAGGACCACTTCCAAACATTTGGGCAATTCATAGAATTGACTGAAGTGTGGTGATGGAGAATGGTTGACAATAAAAGAGAGGGGAGTGGAATGTACCTCATACTCATATTCTGAAGTTGATTCATTTGTAATCAGCTTCTGAGCAAACCTCATTTCTCTTGGGAATCCATAGGCAAGTACTGAGATTGCTGGATATGCCTTGAAGGTCCAGAATATATGATCCCAGGAGTTGAGAATCATAGCTCTATGATATGGCATCATGGTCAAGTAATTGAACAGATGATTGTAGTTAGCTGTCCTTTCTCCATCTTGTCCCACATATAGGATCTCAAGTTCATCCTCCTCTTCTTCATCATTATCTTCATCATGAACTTCCACCACATCATTCATCACATCATCATCAGTAATATTCACCATTTCTGCAGCAGCAGACTCTAAGAATTCTTCATAAAATGGGGGGACTTCAAGATTTTCCTTTGGTAGCTCCCCCTTAGCTTCTGCATTTTTTGGCTCTAGTGCTTTTAACAGCTCCCCCTCAGCTAAAGCACTTTCTTGAACAGGAGATCCCAAAGTTTCTTCTTCAGTATTGGCTGAGTTCACTTCAAGTGCTTTTGGTACTCTTTCAGCAGCAACACTTGTTTCTTGTATCTCTTCTTCCTTCACTTCAGCAGTATCAGCAATAATTTCATCAGGGCTTATCACAATAGTTTCTGGCACAATCCTTTCAGAGTTGGCCATTTCTTCTTCCTCAGCTTCATCAGTGTGAGTACCAGCTTCAGGCATCTCCATATCAGCTTGATTTATAGCCTGATCAGGTACAGCAGTGTTGTCTGCATCTCTGATGTAAGCTATCACATCTTCAATGATTCTGGTCTCTTCAGGGGTTAGACCAGATGCTTGAGGCTCAGTAGTCTGTTCAGCCTTTTCAGAAGCCTTTCTTTTGTCATCTTCTTCCAATATTTTCTCATTGGTAAAAATATACTTCTTAACCAACTTCTTCACCCTTTTCTTAGGCTTGGGTACAACCTTTTCACCTTCTTCAGCTTCAGCCCTTAGATTTTGTTCAGGCTGAGAGGCTGTTTCAGCTTCTCCTTCTGTAGGGGCAGCCAGTCTAGACTTTACGAGTGGTGATGATTCCACAATCGTAGTGAGTGAAGATTTCCTTGTTCTGTTACTACGTTTCTTCTTCTGAGGCTCAGAGATCCCTTCAGCCCTGTCCTCACTTGTCTCCCTCTTCTTCTTCGTCTTCTTCTTTTTCTTCTTCTTCTCTTTCAGAACTTCTTCTGGTGATTTTGGAGTGATGACTCTATCAGTGATAAGGCTTCTGAACTCTATATCAACACCAGGACCCACTTGGGGTGCATCAGTGGTTGAGCCTTGGGGCTCCTTAGCTGCTTTAACACTTTCATTTATTTTCTTCTTTCCTTTGTTCTTTCTAATCAGAGCCACTGGTTCTTCTTTGTTGACTTCTTCATCTTCCTCAGCTTCCTTCATGGCAGATGAGGTTGCAAACATCATCTTCACATTCTTTGCAGGATTCCTCTTCCAATTCTGGAATAACTGTTGGGTCATCTTTCTGTTAGGATTTATGGAGACACCTTCTTTATCCCCAATTCTGTCACCCAGAGCAGACTGTATAATGATGCTGATAAATCTTCCATAGGGCATCTTCGCAGAGTTCTTTGTCTTCTTAGGGCTTTCCATCCATTTCCCAAACTATTCCATCAGTAGAGCTCCATAATTAAGTTGAATTCTGAAGCGGATGGCTGTCATGAGCTTTAGTTGCTTCTCATTGACAGAATCGTGGCCAGAGCCCTTGCAGCATATGCATTTCCCAACAATGTTAGCAAGGAACTCATATTCTTGGGGAAACTTATTCTTCTTGTAGCCACTTTTTCCTTCAGTCTTGTGGTGACGCATCTTTTGCAGACCTTCATGGAAATCAAGTCTCTTAATTAATGGAAGACCTTTTTTTTTGAAACCTAGAGCTAGGTTTATGCCTTCGGCGTTGAGTCGCATCTGCACGCCCTTGATCTTGGTGAGGATGAAGTCTCCATCAACGACTCCATTACAATAGAACTCCTTTACCAGCTTCGAATATATCAGTGTGTTGGTACTCAGAGCTTTTGGTTTAGTATCCTGAAATGAGCAAATTTGCTTAGCTTTCTGAAACTTAGGGTTTTGTTTGAGAGAGAGAGATATATAAGCTTTTGAAATTCAAAGGTAAACTAACAAATGACAGTTTAAAATGAATTTATAAACTTCCCTTTATATGTTTTGCATAGTGGGACATGTGTCGAGTTCTGCAGGACTCCACGGTTTTAAGTCATGTGGAAAGTTTGATTTTTCCCTTAGCTCCCCCTGAGCTAGTGAGTCCTTATGGGAAGACTACGAATGCCGAGAACCACTCCACGATTGTGGAGTTCTTTAGCTGGATCTGCTCTATGGCCGATGACTCTACGATTTTCGAAGAAATCTGAGATAACATCCCTTCCAAGTTAAGGTAGCTCAGGAAGGGCCAACCTCTTAGACATATGCTAAGGGTCAGGTTTGTCCCTGAGGCGCTTATCAGAAGGGTTGCTTGGACTGAGTTATGCTGTCATCGTAGTGAGCTATCCTTCCTTGTATGGAACACTCCATGATTATAGTCTCTCTTAGTTATCTCTATGATTTTGACTTAGCCTTATTATCTGCATGGTTGGCATCAATCTAGAGCATAGAATTCATGGTTGTAAATTTAACATACCTAACTCACTTATTAGCTTATTAAATCTGGATTCGTCTAAGGATTTTGTAAACACATCAGCAAGTTGATTTTCAGTAGGGATATATTGCAAGGATATAGTTCCATTTTGAACATGATTCCTAATAAAATGATATCTTATCTCTATATGCTTAGTCCTAGAATGCATAACAGAATTATAAGTTATTGCTATGGCACTTGTGTTATCACAATGTACATGTATAGATTTGATAGTCTGCTAGCTGATTCTTCATCCATAGGATTTGAGCACAACAGCTGCCTGCAGCAATATATTCAGCTTCTGCTGTTGAAGTTGATACTGAGTTTTGCTTCTTGCTGAACAAGGACGGTAGTCTATTTCCTAGCAGTTGACAGGTGCCGCTGGTACTCTTTCTATCTATTTTGCTTCCTGCAAAGTCAGCATCTGAGTATCCTATCAGTTCAAAGGAGGACACCTTTGGATACCATAGACCCAAGTAGGGTGTACCTTCAAGATACCTGAAAATCCTTTTTGTAACAGTTAAGTGTGATTCCTTAGGATTAGCTTGAAATCTAGCACATATACATGTTGCAAACATTATATCTGGTCTACTGGCAGTTAAGTAGAGAAGGAAGCCTATCATACCTCTGTATTGAGTAATGTTAATACTTTTATCTTTCTCATCTTTGTCAAGCTTAGTTGCTGGAGCAATTGGTGTTTTCAAGGGAGAGGTTGATTCCATGCCATACTTTTTGAGTAAGTCTTTGATGTACTTGGCTTGGTTAATGAAGATACCTTCATCAGTTTGCTTCACTTGCAGTCTAAGGAAGAAATTCAGCTCACCCATCATACTCATTTCGAACTTGTTCTACATAAGCTTGGCAAATCTCTTGCATAGATTTTCATCAGTAGAACCAAAGATAATATCATCTATATATATTTGAACTAGTAAAACTTTATCTTTGTGTTTCCTTAGGAATAGTGTAGTGTCTACTCTACCTCTAGTGAATCCTTTTTCAATAAGAAAGTTAGTTAGTGTTTCATACCATGCTCTAGGTGCTTGTTTAAGTCCATATAAGGCTTTGTCTAATCTATAGACATAATTAGAGAGGGTTGGATTGACAAAACCTGGGGATTGTTCCACATATACTTCTTATTGAAGTTCACCATTTAAGAATGCACTTTTGACATCGATCTAGAAGACCTTGAACCTCATGTGGGCAGCAAATGCAAGGAATATTCTGATTACTTCAAGTCTGGCAACTGGTGTAAAGGTCTCATCATAGTCAATGCCTTCTTCTTGAGAATAACCTTTGCCCACTAGTCTTGCTTTGTTCCTTGTGATCACCCCATCTTCATCCATCTTATTTCTAAAATCCATTTGGTGCCTATGACTGGGTGATTCCTTGGTCTTTGAACTAATCTCCAGACTTTGCTTCTTTCAAATTGATTCAGCTCCTCTTGCATAGCTTCTATCCGGCTTGCATCTTGCATTGCATCTTCAATCTTCTTGGGTTCTATTTGAGATAGAAAACTCAAATAGAAACATTCATTCTGTGTTGCAGATCTTGTTTTGATTATGGTCGTTGGATCTCCAATGATTAGGTCTTGAGTGTGATCTCTTGCCCACCTGTTCCCTGTTGGAACATCAGTTCTGGTGTCTTCTTGTCTGAACTCTTCAAGATTGACTTCTGGTTCTTGTTGATCAGAATCGTCGTCTGGTGCAGCTCTCTCTACGGTTTCTTCACCAGCCTCTACGATTCCAGCTTCAAGGACTACGATCGTGGTGTTGGGCTCGACCACCTTATTCGTGGTGTCTGAATCGTCAATCGCAGTGCCTTGTGGTGCAGACTTGTCCGAGTCTGTTTCATCAAAGATAATGTGGATCGAGACTTCAACACTTATTATTTTTTTGTTGAACACTCTATAAGCTTTGCTGTCTGTGGCATATCCAAGGAAGATTCCTTCATCTAACATGGTTTGGAACTGAGTCAGATATTGCTTCCTATTGTTGAGAATGTAGCATGAACAGCTGAACACATAGAAGTAACTGACATTTGGCTTTCTTCCTTTCCACAGCTCGTAGGGAGTCTTCTTCAACGTAGAGTGTACAAGATATCTGTTCTGTGTGTAGCACGCAGTGTTGATGGCTTCTGCCCAGAAGTATTCAGGCAAATGAGCTGCTATTAGTAGAGTTCTTCCTGCTTCTATAAGTGTTCTGTTCTTCCTTTCAGCTACTCCATTTTGCTGAGGAGTTCGTGGTGCTGAGAAGTTGTGGCTAATGCCATTGTCTGAACAGAACTGATCCATTTCTGAGAAGTCGAACTCTCTACCATGATCACTTCTTATAGCCTTGATAGTCTCTCCTTTTTCATTCATCACCAGCTTGAACATCTTGATCAGTTGGGAGCTTATTTCATCTTTAGAGGTAATAAAGAACACCCATGTGAATCTGGTGTAGTCATCCACTACGACTAGTGAGTATCTCTTTCCTCCTAGGCTCACAGTTGGGATTGGCCCGAAAAAATCCATATGAAATAACTATAGGGGCCTGTCAATTGAATTGACTGCTTTGTCTTTGAATGAACTCCTTGTTTGCTTTCCAAGCTGGCATGCATTGCATGTGTAAGACCCCGAATTTATGAAATAAAAGTATTCAATTTTTCTATTTAGTAAATGGTTAAATTGATAAAAGTTTAAAGTTAAGGGTGATATATGTAAATTTTTGAAAGTAAGCAAGTGGTTATAAAATATTTATTGTTGTCGGGGAAGGATATTGTTGTTGTCGGGGAATATTCGTATGACAATGCAGCCATTTGTGGGCCCCATAACGAAAAACTGTCAGATGAAGAAAACGACAAGAATAAGTTTTCTATAAATAACTGCGTAACGGTTACTGTTAACATTGTTGAAATACCAGGTGGTTAAGATAAAGTAATACGCGTTGTTACACAGTAGCACACGGTATTACACAGTATTTTATATTATTGTTGTTTCAATAATTGTCACCGCACAATATTTTACATTATCAAATCAATAATTCATATTATTTGAATAATATTATTAGACAGAATTATTGGCAATGTCTAGAAAGTTCTGTCTAGGAAAGGGGTTAGTTAATCTAATTGCATGCCAGTAAGGAGAAATCCTTATCGAAAATTCCCCTCTTACCTGAGAACGACCTGGTTGTCATTATTGTGATTCTGTAATATTATTTGTCAATAATTAATTATTGATAAAAATGATAAGAAAATATTTATTTAATGGAGAAATTTTTAAAGAGACAATTATTGAGAGTTGATATTTTATCTTTTTCGATAAAATAATTTATTCAAATATATTATTATAATATTACATTATACGTGTATAATGTGATAATATAATAATATAATAATAGTGATATTTACAATAAATGCACGATATATGAATAAAATGAGGAGGAAAAGAGTAAATTCGGTCCGGAGTATTTTTGTTACAAAAAACATGTTAAATATGTTGGTGGGCCCCATTTTTGACTGAAATTTGATTGTAGCCTCCAAGTTCATCCGTATGTAAATTTGGGTCATTTTTCGTTCGGAATTTGGAAAAAGTTTCTTCTACAAAGTTGTAGAGAATTAAATTTCATATGAAATGGACATAAAGTTCCTATTTTTCTGATAAAAGGGCTATTTATTAAGAATTATTGAAGTTCCTGAATATTGGTTCTGAATTGATTTTTGGTGTTATAAATATTTTTGTTACTTAAAACATGTTTAACATTAATTTGGTGGGCCCCACTGTACTTTTTTGGCTGATAATTTCTTTTGTCAAATTAAGTATACGTATAAAAAATAAAATATATGTTTTGTTAACTTTGGTGTTCTAAGCATTTTCCAATAAATAAGGTGCTTAGTTAAAAATGAAAATCATACTAGAATCAGAAAATTCTCTCTCTATAGTATCAAGTATATTTTTTGTGAGTGTTTAGATATTTTGAGTGTTGATAACAGTGCAAGTTTCGCCAGCATAATATCCGATATTCCAGTCAGATTTAGTATTCTACTGAGGTAAGAGATATCATTGTTGTAAGGGATACTATTATATTTCGTAAAGGAAGTTATTTTTTGTAAATGATATTATTTTTGTAAAAGATATTTTGGTAAAGGATGTGATTTTATACTCGTAAGGGGTATTATTGCTTTCGTATTCGTAAGGGATGGTAAGAAATGTTACTTTCTTCGTAAATGATGTTATTTCTTTCAATATCATTTTATCGAAATGTTAGTATGAATTTTATTATAAAAATTTTAACTTTTTCATGTCGAGATTACTATTCACGTATACGACACTATTCACGAATACGGTACATGTTACGGTTGAATATCATTTCACCGGAATATTAGTATAATTTTTTTAATGAATTTTTTACCTTTTCATGCGGGGGTTACTATTCACAGAATACTATGCACGGGTTACTATTTATGGGATACTATTCACGACAAAATTAGTTTCTTTTTCTAACCAAATTATTGTTGATTTATGAATCTTACTCTTGAAATTACATTCATGTTTTGATCATATTGTTCTTATTATCATATATAACATTTTTATAATCATGGTGATGGAAGTTCTCTTTGACTTGAGTGTAAAGATGGGTAGATTATTGGTATGACCATGACTATGGGTTCTCTTTGGCCAGTAGTGCAAAGATGAATTATTGACTGGTATGATCATGACCATTGAATTTATAATTGAATATCTTTAGCTTAAGGGAAAAGGTGAATTGATCAACCTGGTTATAATTATTGTTTATATAAATTCTGAAATGATTAGATATTTCTTTGAGATATGAATATCTTTGGCTTGTAGTGCAAAGATAACCTGTTGTTGAATATCTTTGGCCTGTAGTGCAAAGATGACCTGTTGTTGAATACCTTTGGCCTGTAGTGCAGAGATGAACTGTTGATGAATATTTTTGGCCTGAGTGCAAAGATGAATTTATTAGCATGATTATGAATAAGAACTGTGACTTGGTATAACCATGATCTTTGGTGTTTCAGGTAAATACAGGTGATGAAAAGTATCTTCGTCTTGTGTGCGAAGAGGAATTTATCAACATAATTATGATTATGAACTATTTACATGATTATGGACAGGAATTATTGATTGATGTTACAGGAATACAATATTGTTGGTGGACTTTTAACGTGGAGGAAATAATAGACGTTATGGTCTATTTGACTCTTCTAATGGATTGTTCGTTCCGCTGCAACTATGGTTGAAAGGTTTTATCATATACAATATGTTATAAATCTCTAATTTATTACTGATGAAAACTATTAATAATTTAATTATCTTTAGTTATGATATTTTTTACTGGGCTATTTGTGCTCAGCCTTTTGCTTCACAATTTCTTTCAGGTAATAAGAGTGTAGCTGGGTCGAGCGGGGATAACAAGGAAATAGAGTAATGGTCGGTGACTATTGAGTTTCTTAATACATTATAAAATAGTATGACAATATATAATTATATTGAGAACTTTAAATGTGTGTGTCGTATTGTATACGCCATTTAACCGTTGATTTTGTGACGAACGAGATTTTTGTAATTTAATATAAATATTTATTGAATTAAATAAATATTTTTTGATGATTTAATTATTGAGTTAAATAATTAATTGATAAATTTATGGTAGATTATTTTAATTATATGTGTTACATTGATTAAATTAATGTAGAGAATTTTTATATTCAAACTATGTATTTAATTGAGCTTATTTGATTAGATGAATCATTTAATATGCATAATATTATTCTAATTAATTTAATAATTAATTAGAGATTTAATGATGTGACATAATTAATAAATAAGAATTTTAATTATGTGACTATGTGATTTAATGTGGAATTATTTTATTTTATTTTATTGATTTAAATAAGATATTAGCTTAATTGCTTAAATGGGTGTGACATTTTTAAACTATATTATAAGAGATTAATTAAACTAAGTGGAAAGGAGAAATAAATAAGCTAGCCAAACGAGGCCCTATGAGGAGTTGGCCAGTTAACCCACTAAGGGCATTAACCGACCATGACTCTATCAGTTTAATATGCGTATAATTATATAGGCTTATCTACACATATAACATATAAAACCTTATATTTCATCAGAGTAAACTTTAGAGAGAAAAACTCAAAGAAAGAAACACAGAGAATTGAGAGAAGATTGTTATCATCCATATCATCTTCACAGAGTTTGCAAGGGGTAATTCCTTTGTCCCAATTTTATTTGACAAACTATGTTTTCTTCATTAACAAATATTATAAGTCCTCTGTATATGGGGAATTTTTTTTGGTAATTATTCATTATATGCCTATACGTGTGTTACAAATTGTTCATAACATGTTATATACCATGTATACATGGATCACAGTGATCAATTTGATGTGATTATGTTTTAATTAAGTTTTCAATGTTTTTCCATTAATGTACTTTGAAGTTCCTGTAAAAGACTAAATTAATGACTTGTTTATGATATGACTATATATATCTATTAATTGATGTTCATGACATAGTGTATGTCATATATGCATAACTTGCAATGATCGAATTTTGTTTAAATTGGGTTTTCAAAAATTACAGAGTCGTATATATGGCCATACGGCCCTTACGTACAAAATTTATACCATGAATCGATGGTTTAACTTTGAATTAACACTTGAATATGATTGTGTACTTTTAAACGAACAAAATGGAAGCTAAACGAACGGATTCGGTGTTATAACGAATCCGTAACGTTGAATTTCTTGATTTTCCTTCAAAACTTTACAAAGTAAGAAAAATAGTGAAATTTTATGATTGATTCAAATAATTGTATATTTTAACTCGTTAAAATCGTGCTAAAAAGGTTGGGTAAGGATTATACGTGTATTATAGTGTATGGGTATGCTTAAATTCATGTGTGAATAAATTAATTGGATGTTTTTGGCCAAGTTCTGTTTTTCTCGCGAACCTCAGAATCTGGAACTGGCATGTCGCGCCGCAGCGCCAGCTCCAGACCTTAAGGTCCGCGCCGCAGCGCCAGCTGCGCCACAGCGCCAAGGATAGCTTGTATGGTGGCGCCGCAGCGCCACTATGTAATTGGTCCAGAAATGAGAATTTTAATTGTTTTAGTCCAGGGAATGTAATAGTAACCTAATCCAATAAACATAAAAATGTGTTAGACATATAATGGAATGTTAAAATAGATTCTTAACATGTCAATGAGGTACTTACATGTTTAATTGAACTGTTGAACGCATAGTTAGCTAGTCGTTCGTGAAATCTAATATTTTGTGAAGACAAATGTTGTGATTTGATTAGTATAATCATAATCAGAGTTTAGACAAAAGAGAATGAACTTGTGATGCTAGTTACGTTATTGATTAATGTGTATTGTGAATGTATTGGTATGTAGGACTTAATAAAGAACGTGAATTATAAATTGTAGCTTGTGCAAGAGGCAAGTTTCCTATCCTTAAACTTGTTTAATATTTTGCAAGTTTCCTAAACTCAAACTTTACTTTTACATTGAGCAAGTATCGTATCTCTAACTTATTGTTATTAAGCAAGTTCTTAACATTCTAAGTTATTCATTTATCAAGTCTTAGACTTGTGTTCTATATCGAGCGAGCTCTTGTTTTTAATTGTTCAAGTTCAAAGGTTTCATATTTGATGCTATAACTCTTTTAAGCATGATTCAGCTATACAATACTTATTCGATTGTATACTCTTGAGATTTACCATTCAAGTTGAATATCGATGTTATTGTTGAACTTATAGGACTAGTGAACCCTTATTTATTCGACTAGTCCATAGTTGATGTACGTTCTAAATTCTAGAATACTTATTGAGCTTATCCAAACCAAACTTCCTTTGGTGCGGACTCTGATGTCAAAACTGAGATGAACAACCCTGTAAAGGGGATTATTTACGCTTTAGCGTTGAGATATTGTGCACAGTATGGTACTAAGGGCTGATCCCCCTAAGTACGAGAAGTAGAGTCCATAGTCTTATGACTGTTAAAGGTTTAAAGTATAAACACTTTACAACCTAGGACATAGTTCAAGGTCTTATGACCCTCAGATGTTCTTTTGATTCCTGTTATTTATCCTCGAGTCAAAAGTTGAGTTTCTTTATTCAGATGTCTTTGATTCATTCGCATGTTATTATATTGTTGTCATATTATTATACTTGTGGGCAATCGTGCTCACTCTTGCGTAATAATAACATTGCAGTTAAGAACGAAAGGTCCGACGAGCCTTCTACTAGCAAAGGCAAGGGCAAGGTCAACAAGTGATGAAGACTTGTTGTTTATTTTATATATTTATGTTTCAGCTTTATGTTAAAGTTGTGTAAGACTATTTATTTGTTTATGTTCCGCACAGATGTTTAAGTATGACCTGGGATTGATGTATTTATATTCAGATGTTGTAACCCCATAAGGGGGGGATTTATTCCTATCTATTGCATGGTTTGCATTTATTATGGGTAGATAGATAGATGATATTTGTACAGTGACCACCAAATCCCGTGGAATTGAAGTTCCCGGATTTGGGGGTGTCACAGATTTTGGTGACCCAAATAGGGTGTGGTGTTGTCCAAGGTTAAAGCACCATGAGAGTTACATGTATTTGTATTAAAACTCACAGTTTAACTGTGGTTGTATTTTGTACGACAGTTTAAAGTTTAGAATTTGAAGATTTGTATTTGGAATTTTTGTTGAGTGTATTTCGTGGCGACCCAGAATGGGTTGGGTGGATTGGACCTATTTTTGGGGTGTTACAGCATGGCCTTTCTTTGATGAAGCTAAACTTTGGTAATCATGCCACGAGATCTTTGGAGGCCAGTTTTGACATATTTTTAAAGTTGAGATGAGATAACCTTCTGTGCCATAGCCAATTTATCTCTTCAGAGGCTTTAGCAAGAAGGCATACTGTCTCATCAGAACTCAGCTGATCTAGATTGACAGCGTAGACATTTCCTTCTCTTGTCCCAGTCAGCTTGATGGTTGATGTCTCCAGATCTCTGACTAAACACTGGTTGTTGAGAAATGTGACTTGATGGCCTTTATCGCAGAATTGGCTGATGCTGAGAAGATTGTGCTTTAGCCTATCTACATAAGCCACTTTGTTAAAGGACACAATACCATTTCCAGCTGAACCATAGCCTTTCGTCTTGCCAGAGCTGTTATCTCCAAAGATAACTGTTAATCCCTCTTTTTCCACGAAATTAGACAGGAGGGCTTTGTTCCCGGTCATATGCCTTAAGCAACCACTGTCCAGATACCACGTTGTAATCGTGGTGCTCATTTCCTGCAGACAGATTCAGCTTTCATATTGGTACCCAGACTAGCATGGGTCCTGTAATGTTAGTACCCTTAGGAACCCAAATTTGCTTGACTTTGGGCCTCCCATGTACAGTGTTATGAAAGCATAATGCAGCTTTATGACCAAATCTTCCATATGCAAAGCATCTAATATAATTCATGTTTGTGTGTGTATGTGGATTCTTTCTCTATTTGGACTTGTGTGGATACTTCGTGGCCTTGCCCTTATATTGCATCTTCTTTTTCCATACTGCCTTGGGGTTCACGTTTTGTGCTGAGTGAACCTCAACACCACGATTCCTTCCAAGTTGATTCATGGAGTCAGTTTTTCTTGACTCTACGATTCTACAAGGTTGGGCAGTGGTGACTGAGTTACTCTTCTCTTTTCTGAATCCTAAGCCAACATGAGATCCGTTGTGTCTAGGGACATGGCTTGGATTCAAAGAGCAGGGTTGCACTGGTTCATCCTTCTGTGTGGATTTCACAAATACAATGCTTCTATTTAGGTTAGAAGCATTGTTACTGTTAGTGTCCTTAACCTTTTCCACACTTGGTTCTGGGATAGATTCCCCAAACCCTAAACCTATTCTATCAGAGACACTTCTCTGGCTGGAGATCAGGGAGTCTATGGATGAAGAAGACCTATTCCATGTAGAGATAGTCTTTTCTAACTCCTCAATCTTAGAGGTTAGCTTTGACTCTCTTTGTATGCTCAGTTCATTGGTCTCTCTCAAGATTTTATTCTCAGCTTCAAACTTAGAGAGAAGGTTAGAACTTAGTAGAGTTGCTTCCAGCTCTTTTTGACCTTTCTCTTTCTCCTTTTGAAGATCAGAATAATCTTTAGATAGAACTCTGAACCATCTCATATATTAATATAGATTAGTTGACATGCCACAAATGCCATTTCCTAAATCATCAATATCTATATCTATATCAGGAGAGTTGAAGTCAAATACCTTGTCTATGACTGCTTCAACACTCTTCTTGCTGAGTGCATCTTTGGCCATCAGACATAGGTTGGCTTTTTGAGGTGCTTCATCATCTTTAGACTCAGCATTGGTGTCATTGTCTGAGTCACTCCACGAGCTTCCAGCTACAAGCCTTTTTTCTTTCTTCTTATTATTTTTGTAGCCTTTGAGCTCCTTCTTTGGATTTGACTTTCTTTTCAGCTCTTCTCTGATCGGTTAGTTGCAGTTGGCAATGAAATGACCAGGCTTCTTGCAGTTGTAGCATAGGAAATTGATCTGCTCCTGCTTGCTGCTATTGTTGAGTCTTTTAGGTTTGTTGCTTTTCCATTTGAGCATGAACCTTCTGAAACTTTTTGCCATCATTGCACCTTCATCATCATCATCATCATCACCTTCCTCAAAGTCATATTCATCTTCATCATGAGCTTTGGAGATCTCTTCTTTTACTTTGAGAGCAACTCCTTTTCCTTCTTTCTTCCTTCAGATAGAGTTTCTGCTCGTTGAGTCAGCTCTAGTTCATAGGTAAGATGGTTGCCATAGAGTTGTTGAATAGTCATCTCATGCAGGTTCTTTGACTCTCTGATTGTAGTGGTCTTGGCATCCCACTTGCTTGGTAAGGACCTCATGAACTTGATGACAAGATCTTTGTTGGGATAGATCTTTCCATAAGCTCTAAAAGAGTTTAGCAGTATAGTGAATCTCTCATATGTGGAAGTGACATTCTCTTATGGAACATGAGCAAACATCTCATACTGTTGGGTCAGTAGAGATTGCCTGTTTTCTCTGACTTCTTCAGTTCCTTCATGCATGATGAGCAGTGCTTCCCAGACTTCCTTGGCAATTTTGCAATTGACCACGTTCTCAAACAGATTGTCTTCTAAAGACTGGAACAAGATGTTCTTAGCCTTTTTGTCTAGCTAGACATCTTTCTTCTCGGTTTCAGTCCATTCTGCTTTGACCTTGACCACAACTCTGCTTGGATCTTCAGGAGTTGGTGCAAGCCTTGTTGGAACATAGGGCCTATTTAGAACGGTTTCAAATAGATCATCATCTATTGAATCCATGTATGCTTGCATCCGAACTTTTCAGTTGACAAATTTATCTTTGTTGCACATAGGTGGCTTGCTGCCTCCACCTGTCTTAGTCTCGCTTATCAGATGTGCCATTGGATCTACTCAAGCTTTGTAAGCTTCGTTTAAGAGAACCTGCTCTGATACCAATTGTTAGTTCTCAAAGGCACATTAGTTATCTAGAAGGGGGGTTGAATAGATATTTTAAAATTTTCTTTATTTAAAATACTTTGTCAGTATTGAATATACTGATAGCAGCGGAATATATGTTTGTTCCCCTTCAAGATATTGCAGTTATGGTTTGGTAAGCAGTTATAGCAGTTAATGAGAGACAAAGAGACACAGAGATTTTAAGTGGTTCAGAGCACACAAGGCTCCTAATCCACTCTTCTACTCCACGGGTAGAAAATCCACTAAGGATATCTCTTACAACTTGAATCACTTAGATTCCTTCAAGGCCAGTTGCCTTGGAACTTCTCTTAGTTCACTTTTGAACTCTTC
Organism: Panax stipuleanatus; assembly: GCA_020205555.1. Classification (NCBI taxonomy): domain Eukaryota; kingdom Viridiplantae; phylum Streptophyta; class Magnoliopsida; order Apiales; family Araliaceae; genus Panax; species Panax stipuleanatus. Next base: position 178,345 of record JAINUT010002582.1, read on the forward strand.
AAGTCCAGCAGACTTGGTACTTCTCTTAGTTCACTCTTGAACTCTTTAAGTCCTTCTGACTTGGAACTTCACTGAGTTGATAGTTGTATTCTGGGGTGTGCTACTCAGTTGCATTTAAGCATCAGTTTTGAAGAACTGAGTAGCGAAACAAGCCTTCCTTTTTCAGGATTCGTAGAGTTTATTGTTGAGTGTTCTTGAGCTTTTCTTGTTGTATTTTCTTTCTTTTCTTGTCTTGCTTGCTTAGTCTGAATCCTTGTCTGATTTCCTTATAAAAGAGCCATTCAAAATGTATCCGTTTGAATGCTTTCGTTGCAGCATTAAATGCTTCAGACGTTTCTGTGCAGTTGATGTTTACATCCTGCTTTCCTGCTGCTGAGCTGTCTGGCCCACTGACACAGCAGACTGCAAGTTCACCTAACACCTGAAAAGGTGTTTTCAGCAAGCGGTTTAGTCCTTTCCTTAGCTTCTTCAATACGCTTCTTCGATTTATTCTAAGGATGAATATGGAATCATTGGGACCATCAAATTGTCAACGACTATAAGCCTTTCTTCATTTGTTTCTCTTCCTCCCTTCATCAGAACTATGAACTTTGATGCTGACTGGAAGAACACCATGATTGTAGTCATTGTACCATAATTGTTGTGTGTTGGCTTGCACAGGCTGGACTCAGACTTGATTATAGAGAACACTACGATTTTTGTTAAGCTCTTTGGTAGACTACGATTCCTTCTTGCTTGTCTTGCAGACTCCACGCTTCTGAGAGCACACTGTGATTCTTGACTTAGCTCGGCAGGCACTCGGATCATCTTCATGATTCTCAGTGTGGCTTTTAAGGCAGACTATTATTCTTCGATGCTTTCACTTAAGCTCCACGAATCTTGCCTTGGCCTCTGCAGACTTGGTTTTCTTAGCAGACTACGATTCTGGACATCTTCATTGAAACTCCACGATTTTGCCTTGGCTTCTGTATGCTGCCTTTGACAGACTACGATTCTGTCAAGACTTTAACTTTTACATCTCAAATAGATCAACCTAACAGTTTTGATCTTTTCTTCTATACATTTATTTACATAAATGATAAACAATAAAGCTCAGATCAACCTAACAATTTTGATCTATCATCTAAGTCCTTGTACATATGATCATTGAAGGACTTTACACTTAAGCATTTATATTTACTTTCAACATCAAATTTGAATATGCAATTCCCAACAGAAAGTATTGTAGTGCAATATGTATATATATATTTTATTATTATTATTATTTGAAGTAGAAGATATGCATGCTAATATCTCTTTTTATAAGATTAGAAGTATATATACCAAAAGGTTTTGTAACATCTAGAAACTTAAAGGTTTTGCAACGACTAGAAACTTAAAGGTTTTGCAAAGGCTAGGAAATCAATTATTAATTAATAGAAATCAATCTCATTGTTATTGTAATGGAGGAAAATTAATTTTTGTAACTCAAACAATAAAAAATTTAATCTTAAAAATAAAGCACATTAATAAATTTGACTTTGAGATTCCTTTTAAATTTTATAAATTAGAAACAATCTAACATATATATATATATATATATATATATATATATACACATGTAGTAGTAATATTTGGTTAAATAGATTTTGTTGGGAATGTATTTATGATTCGATAGGAGCTTGAGTTTTTACGGGTGGATGCGGAGAGAATTCAGAGGTTGATGCAAAAGGTGACTGTTGCCAATTATCAAGCTTTCATTTCTGCTGTTGATGCATCGCTTTACATTGGCGAGCAAGTTTCTTCTATTGATAAAAATCTAAGATCTGAGCCAGATATGCGGTATTTATATCACATATCAGATTCGCTCAAGCTTAAGACGTTGCTTGTTTTTCGTTATTTATTATGCTTTTGCATATATTTTGTTGTTATTATGCTCTCCCTGTTTGATGCAGGGCTTTTTGAGTCATCTCCAGCTTGCAGGGGGCAATTGTGTCATTTTCTACACTCTGGCGCCGCAGCGCCAGAGCCCAGCCTTTAGCTCGCGCCGCAGCGCCGACCCCATGGCCGTGCTGATATTATCTGGCGCTGCAGCGGCCACAGGACTTCTTAATTTCACGCCGCAGCGTTAGTGGCGCCGCAGCGCCACCAAATAGTTGTATGCTCCACGCCGCAGCGTCACCTCCGGTGTCTTGACTGGTTCGTTTTTAATGACCTAAAAGATTTGGAGACATATACGCAGAGGCGAGGAGAAAGATAGAAGACAGAGTAGATATCTGGAGATTCTAGAGCAGAAACAAGTATTATTCTTTGGGAGAATAGTCATTGCATTCATAGACAGCTCAGGAGTTCCACGAAGAAGAGAAGACTTGGAGACAGAAAACCCACAACAGGAGTTTTCTTATTCCAAATCTCTAAGTTATTTGTGTATTACTGAGCAATGTTGAATGTGATAGAAATGTGTATTAGCACCATGGTTATGAACTAATACCTTTTTAGGATTGCAATGTAACCTAGTGTTTAGCCTAATTAACTTTCTCTCCTATTTATATTAATGAATCATTTTGGGAATGGGTTGTTGTATTTCTTGCTTATTGACTAAATGCTTGACAGAGTTTTGGTAGTGATATTAATGGATATTGAAGATTGGACATTAATATCTGGCTTTTAAAATACAACAACACTTGTTATGCCCTTGTCTACAGGAATGTATGCATAAACTGCTAAATAGGATAGACATATCTCTATTTGCCTTGTGTAGTCTTGAGACCAATCTTATTGACCCTAGTCTAGTTGTTTTCATCGATAGACATATTGTGATTCATCTAGCTAGGGATGTGCATTTGGCCTTCGACAGAAGCATATGCATAGTTCATTTCTCGGCTGGCCATTCCTTGATTTGTTTGTAATGTGGAGAGTTAGGAGTTTAGGCGACGCATTAGGGGAATTGTAATCCTAGCTTGTCTCACTACTACATCTTTTATTTCTCCCGCTTCCTTTAGTTATAATCGCATAGTTGACTATTCCTCCACCAATCATTTGTTTAGATAAGACAGTATAGTACTTACTTGAGTATTTGATTTGCATTTAAGACTTCGTCCTCGTGGGTACGACACCCTACTTCTTATATTACTTGTTGACCGCGTATACTTGCGCGTTAATTTTCTGTTACATGAACCAGACGACAAGCGCCCAAAATATTTTAATTGTTTCCAAGTTTTTTTATTAATATTTTGCCACATAAGTAATATTTTTGATTTTTTTATTTCTTTTCCGGAGCCACATAGACAAAAAATTAACATCTGTTTAAATTTTTTAAATGAAATGACCCAATTATAAAATAATAATTAGTTTACTAGGTTAATTTAAAAAATTTAAAGTTCAATGGTGTAATCAAATGTGTCAACTACAATGCGTCATGATACAATCTTGGTCGGGCTCGCATCAAACAACAACAACTCAACTCAAGTTCCAAGGGTTCAACGAATGGTTGCGAGTAGTTGGGCTAAATTCAACCCAAGTGATGAGGACATTGCTAGCATGGACTCAAATAGAGGTTGTGGATCAGACCCAGTGCAAGTTCTAGTTGGACCCGTGACGAGAGGACGAGCTAAGCGTTTCAAGGAAGGACTTATGGCTTTAGTGCAATCAATAAGGGTTGAGAATGATGTGACACCTTGGTCCTGGGAGGATGAATCAGTGCCTAAGTTCATAAAAACAGTCCAAGGTTACGTTTCAGTTTAATCCGATGAAAGCCAAAAAAGCAGAATTCAAGGTTGGAAAATCCATGAATCCACCTCGATAGATTCCCAAGGCTTATTGAATCTGCCCAGGTGGATTCCTCTCTGCCTAAATGCGCCCCAGCGAACTATGAATCCGCCCCAGCCCATTCATCTCTGTACTTTTCCACCTCAGCAAACTCACCAGGACATTTAAGTTCGCCCCGACGCTCAATCTGCCTTGACGAATTCCCAAGTACAATCGAGTCCGCCCCGTTGGATTCGGCGAATTTTTGTTGCATATTTTATGTGTTTTGGCATATTCAGTTACAAATTTTATTACCAAAATTGCTTGTAATCAAGAGGCTTCCATCCGGAACCTTGAAGTCCAAATGGGACAGTTGGCCTCTGCTTTGAATAGTCGACCTCAAGGCACATTGCCGAGTGACACTGATGTCAACCCGAAACGGGATGGGAAGGAACACTGCAAAGCAGTTACACTCCGAAGTGGGAAAACTATGAATGAAAAAGGTGGAGAGAGTCCTGTAGTGCAAGAAGAAGTGACTTTAGAGGAATCTATTGTGGAGAAAAGTGATGATAAGCCTGGGGGTGAGGTAAATGCTCAAGAAAGCCCTTCATCACCAACCCCTACAGTGAACACAGCTAGTCCTCCTATCCCGCAGTTGCCATTCCCCCAGCGCATGCAGAAACAAAAGCTTGATAAGCAATTTTCTAAGTTTTTAGAAGTTTTCAAGAAGCTTCACATAAACATCCCATTTGCAGAGGCGTTGGAGCAAATGCCGAGCTATGTTAAATTCATGAAAGACATATTGTCGAAGAAGAGAAAAATGGGAGATTATGAAACAGTGGCTCTGACTGAGGAATGCAGTGCTATTTTACAGAACAAGCTCCCGCCAAAACTGAAAGATCCTGGAAGTTTCACGATCCCATGCACTATCGGGGACCAATTCATTGGCAAGGCCTTATGTGATTTGGGGGCGAGTATAAATTTGATGCCTCTGTCAATATATAAGAAACTTGGACTGAATGAAGCCAAACCCACAAGTGTTACTTTGCAATTGGCGGATAGATCTCTCACGTACCCGAAGGGGATAGTAGAGGATGTGCTTGTTAAGGTGGACAAGTTAATCTTCCCAGCGGACTTTATTGTCCTGGATTTTGAGGAAGACAGGGAGGTCCCGATAATACTGGGTAGACCATTCTTAGCAACGGGGAGAACCCTTATAGATGTGCAGAAGGGGGAGCTGACTATGAGAGTACAGGATCAGGAAGTGACTTTCAATGTGTTTAGGGCAATGAAATATCAGAACACCCCTGAAGACTGCTTTCAGATTAAAGTGCTTGATGATGCAGTCAGGGAAGTATTCTCAGAAACATGCATGACAGACCCTTTAGAAGCTACACTAAGAGGTACCAGAGCTAATGAAGAGGGCACCCATGTTGAATTTGCTAACTGGCTGGATGCACCCCAGAGATCTACACAGTTCCAAAGACAGTTTGAGTCGCTGAATGATCCAAAAGCATCTACTTCCAAATCCCAACCATCTGTTGTAGAACCTCCTGTCCTTGAGTTAAAGCCCCTGCCCAATCATCTGAGGTATGCATACTTGGGAAATTCTTCCACTTTGCCTGTTATAATATCTGCATCTTTAGATGAAGGCCAGGAAGAGAAGCTACTGCTAGTGCTTAAACAGTATAAAACGGCACTGGGGTGGTCGATTTCAGACATTAAAGGGATCAGTCCATCCCTTTGTATGCACAAAATCCTACTGGAGGAAGGATCCAAGCCGACCATTGAACATCAGAGGAGGTTGAACCCAATAATGAAGGAGGTGGTCCGGAAGGAAATCATTAAGCTGCTAGATGCGGGCATTATATACCCTATCTCGGACAGTCCTTGGGTCAGTCCCATTCAATGCGTGCCAAAAAAGGGCGGTATGACAGTAGTAGCCAATGAGAATAACGAGTTGATTCCAACCAGAACGGTGACTGGATGGAGGGTGTGTATGGACTACAGAAAGTTAAACAAGTCAACCAGTAAGGATCACTTCCCTTTGCCATTTATTGATCAGATGCTCGATAGACTTGCTGGGCATGCTTACTACTGTCTGCTAGATGGTTATTCTGGCTATAATCAAATTTCTATTGCTCCCGAAGATCAGGAGAAAACAACGTTCACATGTCCGTATGGGACCTTTGCCTTTCGGAAAATGTCCTTTGGGTTGTGTAATGCTCCTGCAACATTCCAACGTTGCATGATGTCCATCTTCTCTGACATGGTCGAAAAGACCCTCGAGGTTTTCATGGACGATTTTTCTGTATTCGGGAGTTCATTTGATAACTGTCTGGTGAATTTGACTACCGTTCTCCAAAGATGCGTTGAAACTAATCTTGTATTGAATTGGGAAAAGTGCCACTTCATGGTAAAAGAGGGCATTATTCTGGGCCACAGAGTATCAGATGGTGGTATTGAAGTAGACAAGGCTAAAATTGATGTCATCAATAGTCTACCGCCGCCTACATCAGTGAAAGGGGTTAGGAGTTTTCTTGGGCATGCAGGTTTCTATAGGCGTTTCATCAAGGATTTCTCAAGGATAACAAAACCGCTATGTTCACTGTTGGAAAAGGATATGCCTTTTCAGTTTGATGAAGCTTGCCTCAGAGCATTTGAACTATTGAAGGAAAAACTCATTTCGACTCCTATTGTGGTAGCTCCTGATTGGACTTTCCCTTTTGAGCTCATGTGTGACCCCAGCGATTTTGCAATTGGGGCAGTATTGGGGCAGAGAAGGGACAAAGTGTTCCACACGATCTATTACGCCAGCAAAACATTAACTGATGCTCAGTTAAATTACACCACAACCGAAAAAGAATTGCTGGCAGTGGTGTATGCTTTCGACAAATTCCGTTCCTACCTCATTGGAACAAAAGTGACTGTGTACACAGACCATTCGGCCATTAAATATCTGATAGAAAAAAAAGATGCAAAGCCCAGGCTGATAAGGTGGGTCCTTCTTCTACAGGAGTTCGATCTGGAGATCCGCAACAAGAAGGGGACAGAAAATCAGGTAGCAGATCACTTGTCGAGGTTGGAAAACCCTCCTCATTCGGGAGACGCAATCAAAGACATCAATGATTTCTTCCCGGATGAACAACTGTTTGGCGTCCAAAGTAAAGCCCCGTGGTATGCGGACTTTGCAAATTTCGTCGCTTGTCAAGTGCTTCCTCCCATCTTGAGTTATCAACAAAGGAAGAAATTCCTACATGATGCAAAACAATACTTTTGGGACGAGCCCTTTTTATTCAAACAGTGTTCAGATCAGATTTTGCGGAGATGTTTGCCAGAGGAGGAAATCGAAGGTGTGCTCCATCATTGTCATTCCTCTAATTATGGAGGACATTTTGGGGGCCAAAGAACTGCTGCTAAAGTACTCCAATCTGGGTTTTACTGGCCTACCCTGTTCAAAGATGCACACCAATATGTGATGCACTGTGATAGATGCCAAAGGGTAGGAACCATCTCAAGGAGGCATGAATTACCGCTGCAGAATATCCTTGAAGTAGAGTTGTTTGATGTATGGGGTATTGACTTCATGGGACCATTCCCGTCGTCCTACAACAATCTTTATATTCTTGTCGCGGTTGATTATGTCTCCAAATGGGTAGAAGCAGTCGCCTTGCCTTCTAATGATGCTAAGGCGGTGCTTAATTTCTTAAGGAAAAATATTTTCACTCGCTTCGGTACTCCTCGGGCAATAATCAGTGATGAAGGGTCACATTTTTGCAACAAATATTTCGAAGCACTTCTTGCTAAGTATGGGGTGACCCATAAAATAGCCACAGGTTATCATCCGCAGACAAGTGGCCAAGCAGAGATCTCTAATCGAGAGGTTAAGCGTATCTTGGAGAAGATCGTTAATCCTAATCGGAAGGACTGGTCAAAGAAGCTTGATGATGCCTTGTGGGCATACCGCACCGCTTACAAAACGCCTATCGGAATGTCTCCGTATAGGCTTGTTTATGGCAAGGCTTGTCATCTTCCTGTGGAGCTAGAGCACAACGCATATTGGGCTATCCAAAAGCTCAATTTCGATATGGATGCAGCAGGTGAACGAAGATTATTACAACTCAATGAATCAGAAGAGTTTCGTCTGCATGCGTATGAAAACGCTAGTTGTATAAGGAAAAGGCAAAGCGGTGGCATGACAAGAAAATTGTCGAAAGGAACTTCGAACAAGGCCAGAAGGTGCTTCTTTTTAACTCGCGGCTGAAATTATTCCCAATGAAGTTGAAGTCCCGATGGTCGGGGCCGTTCACCATTGCTAAAGTGTATCCTCATGGGGCTATTGAGGTCGAAGACCCGCATTCAGACAAAACCTTCAAAGTCAATGGACAACGTTTGAAACACTATTGGGGCGGCGAGGTCGATCGACAAAACACCTCCATCACCTTGGGAGACCCGGTGTAAGGCGGGGCGAAAGTCAAGCCGACGACTCTAAATCAAGCGCTTGATGGGGAGGCAACCCCATCTCAGTATCAAAAATATCCTTGTGGTTTTATTTAGTGTTGTTTTCTTTAGTTATCATTAATGCAATTGTTTTTCTTTTCCTTAGAATTTTTGAAGATGTTAATTTAGTGTGTTAATATGTAGTTTAATAGTTTGTATAATTGTTAGTTTGCTTGCTTTGTCTAGTAGTTTATCTGGGTTTTGATTCAGGTTTTTGGGTAGTGCAGGAAAAGAAAGCACAGTTCTCGCGCCGCAGCGCCATATCCTTAATATTTTTTTGCGCCGCGGCGCCGGCATTTGCTGGAAGCTACTGGAGAGTTGCGCCGCAGCATCCGAATGTCCCGCCGCAGCGTCAATATTTCACGCCGCAGCGCCGAAAATGACGCCGCAGCGCCAAGAAGCCTCACTGTAACGCAGCAGCGCAGAAAATGACGCCGCAGCGCCAAGAAGACCCTATCCCGCGCCGCAGCGCCATGCACCACGCCGCAGCGCCATCACCGTATTTTTACGTTTAATTGAGGCTTTTGGGTTCAGTTTGCAGTGTTCCTCTTTCTCTCTCACACATCTCCCTTTCTCCCAACGAGTGCGGCAAATCAACCGTCACTCCCAATTCGGTTTCTGAGCGTTTGGGGCCTTCAACCGTCGTGCAGTTATTCTCCTTCATTCTATTAATAATCAAGCCAAGTTAAAGGATTTCGCAGAGTTTGTTTTGTTCGTTTGTGATTTATCTTTCTATTGTCCTTTGGTTTTGTTGGCTATGGGTTCCAAGCGTCCTCGCACTAGTATAGGTCCTCCTCCGTCTTCCAGAGCTCCTCCTCCTCTTTGGGATGCTGTAAAATTCCCGAGTGAGGAAGCATGGAAGCGATATGCCCAAAATTTCTCAAAGAGGAGTTTGGTGCCAGAGAGAGGACTAAGGCCAGATGACAAGATGGACGGCCATATGAATTCAATGATTATAACTATGAAATGGGTTCACTTCACCAAGCCGCCCGAATCTGCAGTTATTTCAGTAGTAAAGGAATTCTATGCAAATGCTAATGCCGATGGTCCTGCTTCGGTGCCAGTTCGGGGTAAGTTGATCAAATATGACAGTCGAACAATCAATGCTGTGTATGGGACTCCAAACTACGAGGGTAAGGATTATCTGGAGTCTGGGATGCGGAGTTACAATACTGATGAGATTATAGCAAAGCTCTGCAAGCCTGGTACCGTGTGGAAAACCAATGAATTCCACGGTGAAAAGACCTCTTTCCCTCATCAAGCCTTGAGCCGTTATGGTAAGGCGTGGTACTCTTTTATTTGTGCCAATATCATGCCAACACGCCACCTGAGCGATGTAACAAGGGAGAGGGCAGTACTGCTTTATGCAATTGTCATGGGGCTGAAAGTTGATGTGGGGGTTCTTATCCAGGATTCAATTAAAAAGGCCATTAGGAGCAACGTCAATTCCGGCCTCCCTCATCCTTCTCTGATCACACGCCTATGCAAAAGGACGGGTGTGGTATGGGAGAAAGACGACATCACTCAGCCGCCTATGGCTGTCATTGATCATCACGTTATAGCCCGTTATGGAGTATGGGATGGGGGACCTCCGTCACACCCAAAGGGTCAAGGATATTTACCGGGGCCTCTGCCGCCTCCCTCATCGGAAGCTGGTACCTCCGCTCAAGTGCCTGAGCCCCCATCTTCTGAGGCTATGCCACCCGGGGCCTTGGCAGAGATCTTAAGCAGTCTTAATTTTCTCCACAGCAAGGTTGATACAGTGGCTCAATGGCAGAGCCAATTCAATCACTATCATGCGGAGTTCGCAAATACAGTGTCCAGTATCTATTATGCTCAAGGAGGAGACGACGCAGAGTCCTTGCCCTTTCAATTTCCAGAGCCTCCAGTCTTTGCGCCTTATCCTCCACCATTTCCAGCCACAGGAGAGGATCGCGAGGAGGAGCCAGCGGATGCCAATGTTGAAGCCGATGATGATGGCGGTGGTGATGGTGCTCCAGAGGGTGAAGGCCAGTGAGGTCATTGGCAAATTTCAAGTTTGGGGGAGATTTCCTGTTTTTAGTTTTATTATATATGAATTGCTGTCATATTTCTTTTGGGCGGTTTAGCCCCTGACTATCTATTTTTCTTTTATGCTATGTTTGTGGATGTTTTCGGTTTATTTTGGGATGCATGTTATGATGCAGTGGTGCGTTGGTTTTATTAGTTATATTAATGAATGTTTGGTTTATAATATTTAATTGCTTGTGTTTTATTTTTGTATATAGTATTTTGCTTTCGCTTTGGCTTTCTTGTAATTTTTGGTTGTATTGTTTATAGCCATATTTTGGGAATTGTGCAGATTTTTGGTTTACTCGATGCCATGTGTTATGGTTTCTCCTTTTTGGGCAGGGTCATGCCTATTTTAGTTGGATTTTCCCCCTTGTTAACCCCGTTCTGTAGCTGTGAATATGCTGGGTGAGGGTGTTTTAGCTGTCAAATTTTTTGAATCGTGGCTAATGACAAGCGCCATGTAGTTATGGCTGTCTCTTAGAGTTGTGTCAAGTATGTATGAGTTAGGGGTTGTGAATCGATAAGTCGAGACTGTTTTTGATCCGTCTTTCTTAACAAGAGCCGATCAACTGTTTTAACTAATTATGTTTAGATTTTACGTCGCGCGTTTATTGCTTTGGGAATATGTTCATTCTTATAAACTTTCATTTCTGCAAGGTAATAAAGGGCTTGGGTGTTTGTTTTCAGTTTTGGATCTTGGGCTATGGCATGTTGTATAACAAAATATAATAGAATTAATTGAAAAGGAGATTGAATATCGAAAGTCTTGCGGTGGGTCGAGATGGAGCGTAAAACGCACTCGCCCATAAACGCAGGACCGATGTTGAGATGGAGCATAAAATGCACTCGTCAAATAATCTTCAGATTTCTTAAAGTCTAATTTGGCTTATGTTGATTATGTGGCCTTTGCTGCTCGAGTGATTAGATTCATAGGGGTGTTTTACGCCTTGTGCCCTAAAGCCGTCTGGCTTGGGAGTCACTGATCAAAAGCTCATTTATGGGTAGCTCTGTCTAGCCTAAGGTAATTAAGGGCTGTCCGAGTCAGATTTTTGTTGTCTTCATGCTAGAGCCTTTTGATCTTTTCCTGTGATTGCATCCTAGTCTTAATGCTTGTTGATTGTTTAAGTTGCGTAGTGTGCATATTGTTTTTAGCATTCGACTGTGCGAGTTTTTTTTGAGCTATGTTTAGTTAGGACGGTTGATCTTCGCACGCATTGAGTGGATCGATTACAGTCTCATGCTTGCAAATTCGATTTAAAGCCCCTTTCATGTCATTGATTGTCCTATTCTGAGAGAGGCTTTATATGTACGCTTTGAAGCCGTGGTTTTATTCTATAGTTGTAGTTTCCTTTCACGTCGTCCGGTAGTGTGGGTGTGGATGTTAGATAGTTTGCTTGAGGGCAAGCAAATGCTTAAGTTTGGGGGTATCTGATATGCGGTATTTCTATCACATATCAGATTCGCTCAAGCTTAAGACGTTGCTTGTTTTTCGTTATTTATTATGCTTTTGCATATATTTTGTTGTTATTATGCTCTCCCTGTTTGATGCAGGGCTTTTTGAGTCATCTCCAGCTTGCAGGGGGCAATTGTGTCATTTTCTACACTCTGGCGCCGCAGCGCCAGAGCCCAGCCTTTAGCTCGCGCCGCAGCGCCGACCCCATGGCCGTGCTGATATTATCTGGCGCTGCAGCGGCCACAGGACTTCTTAATTTCACGCCGCAGCGTTAGTGGCGCCGCAGCGCCACCAAATAGTTGTATGCTCCACGCCGCAGCGTCACCTCCGGTGTCTTGACTGGTTCGTTTTTAATGACCTAAAAGATTTGGAGACATATACGCAGAGGCGAGGAGAAAGATAGAAGACAGAGTAGATATCTGGAGATTCTAGAGCAGAAACAAGTATTATTCTTTGGGAGAATAGTCATTGCATTCATAGACAGCTCAGGAGTTCCACGAAGAAGAGAAGACTTGGAGACAGAAAACCCACAACAGGAGTTTTCTTATTCCAAATCTCTAAGTTATTTGTGTATTACTGAGCAATGTTGAATGTGATAGAAATGTGTATTAGCACCATGGTTATGAACTAATACCTTTTTAGGATTGCAATGTAACCTAGTGTTTAGCCTAATTAACTTTCTCTCCTATTTATATTAATGAATCATTTTGGGAATGGGTTGTTGTATTTCTTGCTTATTGACTAAATGCTTGACAGAGTTTTGGTAGTGATATTAATGGATATTGAAGATTGGACATTAATATCTGGCTTTTAAAATACAACAACACTTGTTATGCCCTTGTCTACAGGAATGTATGCATAAACTGCTAAATAGGATAGACATATCTCTATTTGCCTTGTGTAGTCTTGAGACCAATCTTATTGACCCTAGTCTAGTTGTTTTCATCGATAGACATATTGTGATTCATCTAGCTAGGGATGTGCATTTGGCCTTCGACAGAAGCATATGCATAGTTCATTTCTCGGCTGGCCATTCCTTGATTTGTTTGTAATGTGGAGAGTTAGGAGTTTAGGCGACGCATTAGGGGAATTGTAATCCTAGCTTGTCTCACTACTACATCTTTTATTTCTCCCGCTTCCTTTAGTTATAATCGCATAGTTGACTATTCCTCCACCAATCATTTGTTTAGATAAGACAGTATAGTACTTACTTGAGTATTTGATTTGCATTTAAGACTTCGTCCTCGTGGGTACGACACCCTACTTCTTATATTACTTGTTGACCGCGTATACTTGCGCGTTAATTTTCTGTTACATGAACCAGACGACAAGCGCCCAAAATATTTTAATTGTTTCCAAGTTTTTTTATTAATATTTTGCCACATAAGTAATATTTTTGATTTTTTTATTTCTTTTCCGGAGCCACATAGACAAAAAATTAACATCTGTTTAAATTTTTAAATGAAATGACCCAATTATAAAATAATAATTAGTTTACTAGGTTAATTTAAAAAATTTAAAGTTCAATGGTGTAATCAAATGTGTCAACTACAATGCGTCATGATACAATCTTGGTCGGGCTCGCATCAAACAACAACAACTCAACTCAAGTTCCAAGGGTTCAACGAATGGTTGCGAGTAGTTGGGCTAAATTCAACCCAAGTGATGAGGACATTGCTAGCATGGACTCAAATAGAGGTTGTGGATCAGACCCAGTGCAAGTTCTAGTTGGACCCGTGACGAGAGGACGAGCTAAGCGTTTCAAGGAAGGACTTATGGCTTTAGTGCAATCAATAAGGGTTGAGAATGATGTGACACCTTGGTCCTGGGAGGATGAATCAGTGCCTAAGTTCATAAAAACAGTCCAAGGTTACGTTTCAGTTTAATCCGATGAAAGCCAAAAAAGCAGAATTCAAGGTTGGAAAATCCATGAATCCACCTCGATAGATTCCCAAGGCTTATTGAATCTGCCCAGGTGGATTCCTCTCTGCCTAAATGCGCCCCAGCGAACTATGAATCCGCCCCAGCCCATTCATCTCTGTACTTTTCCACCTCAGCAAACTCACCAGGACATTTAAGTTCGCCCCGACGCTCAATCTGCCTTGACGAATTCCCAAGTACAATCGAGTCCGCCCCGTTGGATTCGGCGAATTTTTGTTGCATATTTTATGTGTTTTGGCATATTCAGTTACAAATTTTATTACCAAAATTGCTTGTTTTCAGTATTTTTTTTATTTCAAATAGGATTAGGATGCTTCTAGCTTAGAGATTTGTTTCCAAAACACTTGTAATTCCATATTGGAATTATAAGGTTTCAAATTACTATTATTTAAGGTTTATTCATGTAATCAATTATTATTTTATTCAATATAATTGGTGAGTTTATTCTCCTTTGGTTCTTTGAGAACTTTCGAATTATTCATGGTTTGTCTATGAATGTTCAATTTGACTTATCATATAATAATGCATAGTTGTGTCTGGCGACTTCTACCGCATCAATCATTGATTGTACCAAGGTTACCGCTTACATATAAGTGAGGGGTCAAGGTGTCATTGATGTTCTATTCAACGCAACTTCCTTGCACGATCGATTGTACCAAGGTTCTTGTCTTAATATAGAAGTTGGGTTGAGGTGTCGTGTGCGTTCCACCTTACAACTTTACTAGAAACGATCCGGGCGACGACCACCTCACCTAAGTGTGCCGTGGAGTTCATCATTTAGTATCAAAGCTAAGCCTTTCTAGTGAGTTATCTATCTTAATTTTTTGTTAAGTATTTATTATTAAAAAAAAAGAAGTTCGTGAAAAAAAGGGAATAGAAATTTTTTAGATTTTTTTGGATTTCCATTGTGCTAACCAAACTTGTAGCACACCATTAAATCATCAAATTTCAACCAAAAGATCTTTTCGTTCCATCATCATCAATTCTGAAGTGGGGCTACAATTTATAAATCTGAAGCATACAAGGAATTCGCCCGTAACATAACAAGGTTTACGATTGTGGTATTCTTATAGTCATACCATCTATATTTTGTTTTTGATAAGTTCTAGTTGAATTGAATATTTAAACTGTGATATTGTTTAGTGAATTCAAAAAGAACCAATAAGAGGGAATATTAAGTGGTAAAAGAAAAAAGTTGTGAGATCAATCGAGGGTAAAAGCCTAGTAAAAGCGCATACACGAGCGAAACATTAATTCGAGTGAAACTGTTTTCTGCTAACTCTTGTTTTGAAGAAAATATGTCTAGCTCCAAAGATAAATGATTTTTTAAAGAACAATCTTCCACAACGTTTAATATGAAATTTAAGTTGGAAGCCATGGATAAAGAAGGGGGTTGAAGATTGGAGATGGCTATGGAATGGGTGCATGAACGATTTGATCAGATGAGTGAGTCCCTAGGAGAATCATCTCAAATTACTCATGGAACATAGAAAATGGGAAGAACACAACAACGGGGAGCTAACAAGGAAGAAATAATGCAGCAAAAAGATATATTTTATACTAGGTTTCTACTACAAGAAAAGGTATGCATTGTAAAAATTAATTGTGACATTGATAATAACATTGCTAGCACTAAAATGGTGGAGAAAGTAGGGTTATCAACAGTTGCACATCCTCAGCCTTACAAGTTGCAAGGGATTGTCTATTGTGAGGAGGTGGAAGTGAATAGACAACTGTCAGTTTCTTTTTGCATTGGCAGATATGAAGATGAAATATTATGCGATGTAGTTCCAATCCATACTTGCCATTTGTTACTTAGGAAGCCATGGCGACACAACAGGCACACGAAACATAACAGTTGTACGGATGAGTATTTATTGGTACACAATCGAAGAATAGTCACGCTTTGTCCTATAACGTACGAACAAGTTCATGACAATCTAATGTACTTACAAAAAGATCGTGATCAAAAACAAGAAAAATGACGACAAAAAGAAATTGATCAAAAGATTGAGTTTATAAAATAAAATACATGTGAAAAAAAGTGGAAAAAATATTAAAAGTGAGAAAAAAGTGAATGAAAATAAAAGAGAGATTAAAAAAAATGGAAGTGAAAATAAACGAGAGAAAAACAAACGAGAGAGTGAACAAAAAGAAAAGAGAAGAAAAAAATGACTATGAAAAAAAGAGTGAGTTAGAAAGTGAGTTGTATTTTGAAATGCCAATGACTATACATTTGTACAAGACGACGCTTTTGAATACTAACCCGATTAACTCTTCTTTGTCTAGTTCTGTACTTTCTCTTATACAGGTGAAGGATCACATACCCGGTGCTATCATTCCATACCAATCAACTTGTAGTATTCCGAAGGAGACCATAGAGGTACAAAGGCGGGTTGAAGAAGTGATGGAGAAAGGTATCATAATAGAGAATATGAGTTCGGGTACTATTCATGGAATCATAGTACCTAAGGAGGATGGGACAACGAGTTTGTGCATCGATTTTAAATTGGTAAACAAGTTTCAATTTTCTTTTCTTTGTTTAGATAATAAGCTTGATAAATTGCATAGTTATTATGTTTTATCAAAATAAGATGATCATGTGATGACAATATCTAATCAATTTAGCATGATAGAATGTGAAAAATGGGAAATTGTTTTAACATGTGAATTGTATAGATAGATAGTTATTTCTGTTAGATTAATTGATGTATCTAGTGTTTTCAAGAGTTATTTAAAACATATTTTGCATACTTCCATGGATACATTTGTGTTTAGCTATTTTGATGGTAAAATCGTCTTTATCATAAACTATGGCGGATATTTAATCTTTGTTGAGTTAGTTTATGATCATGATGTGTTTTCTCGTTTTTGATGTGTTTAGTTGCATGAAATTCATTCTAGATTTTTTTATCCATGTGTTGAGTTAAGGTTTCATGCTAGTCAATCTTTACATGATTTGTCGTTAGTTGACAATGGTAGTGTTCATGTTTGTCTGTTTGAGAAAGTTTCCTTGCATGAGTTGCTATCGTATGGTTTTGATTCGAGAAGTGTTTATCATCAAGATGGATTGATATATGAGTTATTTGCATGTTTAGTTAGATCAATTGGTTTAGCTAAGGCATTGTATAGTTCCATGGGATTGTTGAATCATATTTTGCATTTTTACATGGATTTTTTTTTAATATCTGTTTTGATGGTATTTCAACTTTTGTCACCACTTTGGGAAATTTTTTAGTATGTGTTGAGTTTGTTTATAATCATTGTCGATATGCTATTGAATTTTCAAATTGTGATTGTGACCTTTTTATTCCATTGATGCTATTATGTGATTTTGACTGTGTTAATGTCAATGGAAAGAGAAAGGTTTGTTATGTTTTACAGATTCGTGATAGGATCATATTCATCAAGGGAATCGTGGATTGTGCAATTTAATTCGATCCATACATTTAGTCTACAAGAGAGTGTTTTGAATATTGTTCTAGTAGACTATGCATATGAATTTGCGTTATTCGATTTCTTGGTGATTAGACAAAAGGGACTTATTGATTCATTTTGTTTTGTGTTTAATCTAGGAATTCAAGAGAGTTTGCATGTGAAGCATGACAAATTTCAAAAATTGATATTTGACCCGAGGGCATTGACGAATGTATTTCTGCGAAGTGCCGAGATCATTAGATTGAATTTTGATCCCGCGATTCGTCATTGGGAGAGTCTACCACATGAAGAGTTCTACGTGATGATTTTTGATCTAGGAGGAGATATAACTTTTCAAATTCTTTCTTACTTTGCATTCATGTTTATTTTAGTAGAGAGTAGATTAGGTTATATAGTTAGTGTCTTAGAAGTAACTGGTCTACGAGTAGAAGGGCATTGTGTTGTTTTGTTCTTAGCGGGAGTTTGGATTTTGGATGAATCTTTTCATATTATTACTTGCGTTATTGGTTTTGTTTGTATATTTTATTTGCAAGTTGAGAATTGGGGTTATATGTCGTTTGATGCTACTAACTTGGTTTGTTTCAATGTAGGAGAAGATTTGTGGATAAATACTTTTTAAGAGGAGGGAATGTCTGATTTGAGGACAAATCCCTTTCAAGAATAGGAGAATGATACAATCTTGGTCGGGTTCACATCATACAATAACGACTCAACTCAAGTTCCAAGGGTTCAACGAATGGTTGCGAGTAGTTGGGCTGAATTCAACCCAAGTGATGAGGACATTGCTAGCATGGACTCAAATGGAGGTTGTGGATCAGACCTGGTGGAAGTTCCAGTTATATCCGTGATGAGAGGACTAGCTAAGAGTTTGAAGGAAGAACTTATGGCTTTGGTGTAAGCAATGTGGGTTGAGAATGATGTGACACCTTGGTTCCACGAGGATGAATCAGTGCCTAAGTCATAAACATGCTCCAAGGTTGCGTTTCAGTTTAATCCGATGCAAGCTAGGAAAGTAGAATTCAAGGTTGGAAAATCCATGAATCCGCCCCGACGGATTCCCAAGGCTTATTGAATCCACCCTGGCAGATTCCTCTTTGCCCAAATGCGCCCCAACGAACTTTGAATCCGCCTCAGCTCATTCATCTCTGTACTTTTCCACCCCGACGAACTCACCAGGCCATTTATTCTCGCCCTGATGCTCATTCCTCCCTGATGGATTCCCCAGTACAATTGAGTCCGCCCCGGCGAATTTGGCGAATTTCAGTTGCATATTTTACGCATTTTGGCAGATTTAGTTACATATTTTATTACCTAAATTGCTTGCTTTTAATATTTTTTTTAATTTTTAATAGGATTAAGATGCTTCTTGCTTAGGGATTTGTTTCCAAAACACTTGTAATTCCTTATTAGAATTCAAGGGTTTCAAATTACTATTACTTAAGGTTTATTCATGTAATCAATTATTATTTTATTCAATACAATTGGTGAGTTTATTCTCCTTTGGTTCTTTGTGAACTCTCGAATTATTCATGGTTTGTCTATGAATGTTCAATTTGACTTATCATACAACAATACATACTAGTGTGTGGCGTCTTCTACCGCATCAATCGTTGATTGTACCAAGGTTACCGTTTACATATAAACGAGGGGTCAATGTGTCATTAATGTTGCATTCAACGCAACCCCCTTGCACGATCGATTGTACCGAGGTTCTCGTCTTAATATAGACATTGGGTTGAGGTGTCGTGATCGTTCCACCTTACGACTTTGCTAGAAACGATCCGGGTGACGACCACCTCAAGCAAGCGTGCCGTGGAGTCCATAATTTGGTATCAAAGCTAAGTCTTTCTAGCGAGTTATCTATCTTAATTTTTTGTTGAGTATTTATTATTAAAAAAAAGTTTGTGAAAGAAAAAGTATAAATATTTTTCAGATTTTTCTGGATTTTCATTGTGCTAACCAAACTTGTTGCACACCATTAAATCATCAAATTTCAACCAAGAGATCTTTTCGTAAATCCGAAGCATACAAGGAATTCGTCTGTGACACAACAAGGTTTACAAGTATGGTATTCTGATAGTCATACTAGTGGTTGAACCGTTATTGAACCGGTGACGTCATAAATAAATAAAAATATATACTATTAGTAGTTAATAAAATTTTAAAAAATCTAATTTTTATGAACTAAAAAATAATAAAATTGAGTTACAATATTGCTAAAAGTGATTAATTTTAATATTAAAATAATTTTGGTACAATTTTTTTAAAAAATAATAAAAAATTAGTTTTGTGACGCCCCCAAATCTGGGTACCTTCAAACCGTAGATATGGTGCTATACGGTACTACATTCTACACATACATTTAATCGAAGACATCATTGACATGAACGTGTTTACTATATTATTACATAATATTCAATCATTTCCCAAGGTTCTTGATAACAATTACATTCTTTGTTCGTCATAATATTATTCATTACAAAAATAATACTATACTATTATAGGATAATATACTTATCCATCTTCTCTTTTCCCTTGTCCTTATCGTATCCTTCAAAACGTTCGGCATTAGCTGAATCATATAATTTAAGTAAGAAATGACTATTAAATTGCCCACAAGTTATACTATTCTAATAACAATAAAAATCAAGAATAATATGATTTATCTTCAATAATTGAACAATAGTGCTAAAGTACTATGAATACAAAATAACACTTGCTTTCCTTTAAAAACATTTTCAAATGACATAGTCA